>VWZF01002768.1:81373-91623 GCA_013396755.1 Sclerurus mexicanus | reverse complement strand
ATCAAGCTGGTCTCCATCGGTGAGTGCGTCTCCGGCGGGCGGCTTTTGTTGCGTTCTCGGTTTGTTGTGTGTTTTGTGCGCCGGACCTTTGCCGGGGCAGCCGCGGTGGGCTCGGGGCGGTGGGGGCTGCGGGCTCGGGAGCTGAGGGGTTGCTGCTGCTTCTGTCTGTAAAGAGCTGTGTGTGTGCAGGGGGGGCTCTGCGTGTGTGTGTGTGTGCAATGGGGCTGTGTGTGTGTGTGCAGGGGGGGCTCTGCGTGTGTGTGTGTGTGCAATGGGGCTGCCCCACAGCCCGGCTGCCGGGGCTCGCAATGCGCTCCTGTGCTCCTCCGCGTCTCTCTCGGTCACTACTTCATAGGTGAGGCTTTGCTTTCAGGTCTTTCCTGCGGGAAGCCAGTGCCAAAGCACGTTCTCTCCCTGTGCAGCGTTTCCGCAGGCACTGACCCCTCCAGCAGCCCGGCAGGAGGTGCCACTGGGGCGATGCCCGCTTTAGCTGGGCGCACCTGGGCTCGGCAGGGTGCTGGAGCCCGGCTCTCACGGCTGTGCGGAGATTGCTGCTGCCGCAGGTCGTGTAGGAGAGTGAGGAGACTTCTCTTGCTCGCCACAGCCCAGCAGATGATGCCAGTGTTCAGATTAGCACTGATGCTTGCCTAAGCGCAGTTACAGCTTTAGAACAGGGTTGCACTTTCTCCTCAATCTTTCGGCTGCGGTAGGTTATGGTAGGAAATGTACAGGGAACCCTGCTAACACCGGGCAATGGGTGCTTTGAGCTACTGGCTGGCATGAGATTTGCCTGTCCGTGCCATATTGGAGCACGTAATCGGTAGTTAGCTGGCGGCTCGTGCAGGAAAGGAAAGCTGTTGGCATGCACGTCGGATTTCGCATGATCCCTAAGGAATGCATGCGGTGACCGTTTTGGGAATAGCTCAGGTGTGGCCACAACGTAATCTGTAAAGCAGTAATTTGAATGCCTGAGAGATCTTTGGGAAGGAATGTGACTGCCTTTTCTAGCTCTTTGCCAGATAACTCTAACTACTGCCTCCTGATGACTCTGGCCTCGATGAATTGCACAGCTGAATTTGGGTGAGTGCAGCTCTGCTCAGTTGTCTAAAACTCTTGGCCAAGGTGAAAGCTGTTTCTCTTCAAAGGCTTTAGCAACAATAGCAAGAAAATAGGAACTTCTCCAGTTTGGGGGAGAAGACCTAGCCATCTCTGGAAACCCATGGCTAGGTGGGGTAGCTGGGTACTCTAATAATGTGAAAAAGCAGCTTTGGACAAGTAGCAGTGAGTACTGTTGGGTCCCGAGTGGCTGATTATCCTCCCAGGGCAGAGCAGTTAATGTACTTGCAGCTGGGAAAGGAGCTGGTGCTAATTGTTTGCTTAGAGATGAATTCCCTTCTCACACATCGGGGTTTGAGTTGCAGCTGCTGACTCCTGGGCTGAGCTTTTGGTAACATCGGAGCTCACCTTTCTGTGGCAGCTCTTTACAGCCACGACACTAACACCAGGCCAGCACTCCTCTCTTATTGTATTGTTTGCCCTAGAAAAATGTTGCTGCTCCAACTGCCTTTCTATTTGTCTATGGGACTTCCCGCGGGCTGTGGGTTTGGGAGCTCAAGGTTAGTCCAGTCAGGTCTGGCTTCCAGTGACTTCCTTTCTAGAAACGCTGCAGCAGCAGCAACACAGCTCCCTTACAAGATTATAGGCTCAGCTAGAGGGTGGCTGTAATAATTTAAGACATGTCTCATTGTTTTGCAGCTTACTTGCATTGTGTTGGCTATTAAACAAAACAAATAAAAAACCCCAAACAAACTCTGAGAAAACTTGAAGCTTTGGTAGAATGAAATGACTGTGACTACTAGTGCCTTTGCCGTATTCCAGCCTCTGCATGAAGGGATATACAGCCCCATCCATGCCATACCAACCAAGCTGGAGCCAAAAGGTAGCACAGGAGTCCTACTGTACAGTCCTGGATAAACTGAGCTAGTCCTGAAAAAACATCCTGAATGCCCGTTCCAAGTGAGCCCTGCAGTGCTCCACTGGGCTGAAGCCCTCGGCACCCCTCCTGCAGGCTCAGCATCTGCTGGGATCACTACCTGCCCCTGCTGTGTTTCTCACTGCACGTTCTGAAGAACTTGAAGCTTTCTTTTTGTTTCTACTGTTAGTCTGTTTTGTGTTGCTGAACAAAAGCAGGGCCATTGCAGGTCCTGAAGCTAAAGTGAAAAAAAATCAGGGCTTTAGGTGGAGAACTTTTATGACCAGGTAGGTCTTTAGAGCCTGGGGTGTTTAGGGCCAGCTCTGAGCCAAATCAACTGGGAAAACCTGACAGCTGCGCCTGCTGGTTTTCTGGCATTAATAATGCCATCAGACCTCTGCTAAGTGGATGCAGTGCCTGTTCCAGTTATTATTTAACTTCCAGGAACATTTTGGAAGCCATGTATTATGGCTCAGCTACTGCTGCTATACTACAACCACACTTAAAACCTTTTCAGTAGCGGGCTTTTGGCATTCAGTGTTTGTCCATTTAAAATCAATCTGCTTATACACAGAGAACTCAGTTTAATTTACAGTGTCTGACCACAACCCTTTCTGGATGCACATTAGCAGCCCAGCCTCTCCTGCTGCTGCTACCCCTTATTTAGTCTCTGCTCAGAGTATTTTGGTAGTTTCAGGAAGCTTTTCTTCTAGGCATGAAGTGCCTTAACTTCAGTGCAAGTCTGACTGCATGTGTGATCTACTGTAAAAAAAGGCTCTGAAGCACATCAATGCTTTGTGCCATCCAGCAAAGATGGGACTGAATGCTCTGAAAAAGTTGCTGTGAGGGTAGGTGACTTCATGGAGCCTTCTGCTCAACATGAGGTGGCTGCTGTGCTGCTCAAGTGTTAACAAGTATTAAGTCTAGCTTTTTTCCTTGTCTGCTAGACTGAGATAATTGCAGATTCCTGGGTGCTGAGTGGCATGAGGCATGACAGGCACCGAGAGTAGGATGCCAGGAATGTAGAGCACAAGGGCTTTGCTTTTGGCTCAAGGGGCTGATTGACTCTACAGAGTGCTTAGCTGAGAAGGGAGGGGGGAGGTTGAAGCTTATTTGGCGCTGAGCTTGTCCCTAGAAACTTTGATAACTGGCAACAGGGGTCAACTGATTTAGCTTAGAAACAGAGGAGTTGGGTGTCTCAAGCATGGCAGGTGGTTTTGGGCTGTGTACCAAGTTGTCCCTGCTTGCAGGCGGCATGTCCTAGGTGTGTATTCTGATGCTGCTCAGTGCCTGTTGAGAGTGTTCTCATGGCTACTGCTTGCCCTGCAGCCTTGTGTCACTGGTGGAGGAAGCTGGCTCGTTGGGTAAAACTGCAGTCTTGGGCTGCCAGAGTCAGATTGGTCAAACTGAAAAATGTGATTTTTCTGCCAGGTTACACTTTGACCAGGTAAGTGAGCTGACCTGGCTTGCCTTGCAACAGCAAGATGTCAAGTGGCGATACAAGTAAATGGATGGGCAGTGGCAGATCTCCTGCCATGGCACTGGCACCTGGTGCTGGACTTGGCTACAGCTGTGTGGTTTGTTTTCAGGTTTGTCTTTGTGGTAGTCCCAAGTCTCAAGGCAGTGCACGCATGGACTTAAGTTATGCCAGGAAGGTGATGGATGAGGAGGGGATGGCATTATATATATATTAAATATATATATATGGTATTTGCCTCATGGAGACTTTGGTGGTCTTGGCATGTCCCAGCTGCAGGAGTACTTCTGGAATTGCTGTCTCTGACCAAGCCTAACCTGTGTATTGGGTGGGGTTTTGGTTAACGACCAAGTTCTTGATGCACACACTGTGGTCTATAGCACAGACCTCCAGTGTGTGCTAGAGGTGAAAATATCATGACCTGTGAGTCTGCATACTTTATGGAAATCTAATTTTAAGAAAATAATTGAAAACCAACTTCCTTCCCTAGGCTGTTGATACACTGAAGAGTGACAAAACAAACCTTATATTTCTGGAGGAAAACTAATTTTTTCTGAAACTTGATGAATGTGTTGTCCTGTGACACCTAGAGCTAGGTGCTTGAAAACTTAAAAGAAAACTGTGTTTTCAGCCTGTGTACATTTAGGGGCCCTTTTGTCTCACTTTATGTTCTATTAACACATCATAAGGAGATAGTCAAAATACACTTGCGTTTTGTTTGTCACTTATCTGTGACTTCCCTGGAGGTTGCTTTCTGAAAAATATTGTTTGTCTTGGAAGCAGATTTCTGCTTCTTGGAAATGTGACACTTAATCCTTCCCCTTGAAAATAATTTTTGATAGACTGACAGTGCACCTTGCTGCTGGAGACTGGAGGTGGCTTCAGCTTCAGAGGTTGCTTGGTCTCCTCAGGACCTTCTGTTTCAATAGTTGGACTGCTGGCCTAATGAAAAAGTGCTTTTGCCTGAACTATTAGTTCCAAGTTACAGGAAACTTTAAGGTAGCTTACACAGACTGTTCTTGCATTCTTTTACTTACGAGCGGAAACTTGTAAAGCGATCAAACTTGAGTAAAATTATTTGGGACTGGTTAGACTAATGTGCTAAACAGCCTTTTCATTTAAGGCACTGAATGCTATGCCAGCTATTCAAGAAGGACTGAAGTCCTAACTGCTCCATATTCTAATGCCATATCCTGTATTGACTTACATGGGGATGTTTAAATCTAAATGGGTTCGGATAACTCTTTTCTAGCCTACAACTGGAATCCAAGAAGGTGGTTAGCCTTGTGTGTGGCCGTGCTATGTTGCCAGCATTGTTCTGTGTCTGCTCCAAGCAATGGGAAGTAAAACAATGGTCTCTGAATCCCCCAGGCTGCAGAGGAATTCTGTTTTCTCTCTGCCCCTCAGAAACAGACTTCACTGTGCAGCTAGTTTGGGCCCTGAACAGGGGTCTGCCAGGTTTAGACCTTGAATGCATGCTTAGCAAGCTCACTAGATGCAGGTAATGCAGTGTGAACAAACCTCTGCTGTACTGTGTCACTCGCCAGGTCCCTGCCACCAGCATCAGCTGGACCTGTTTTCCTTTACTGCCTGGCATGCTACTCAGCTCATACATATAGCACCTGACCTGTAAGTCATTGCTGTAAGAGATGCAGAGCTCAGTGACTTGGGGTTTGTCTCTGTTGGTGCTTGGTACCAGTGTGCCTGAAGAGCCTGTCGCAGTGGCTCTTGCTCACAAAGCATTAACCCTGACTCTGGCTGTTGGTTGGAAGCCAGGCTTTCTGTAGGGAAACCTGTAGGTGCTTGTGGGTGGAAATAGGTGAGGATTGGTAGCTGCAGTCTGCTTGGATGTGGCAAGAAAAACAGAATTAGATACACCAAGTGTGTCTCTTATGGAGGAAGGAAGTGCTGTGTAGCTGAATGTTAACTGCTGGGGAGGAATGCAAAATAAAATACATGTAGAAAAAGGTCAGGGCAAGACACTACCCACCTTGTAAGGAGAAGTGAGCAGTCTGCTACAGCCTTCAAGATACGGCACTGTTTAGTTTGTTGCAGGTTGAATTCATGCTAATGGTGGTGGTGTTTGGAGGAATAAGAGTAGCAGTTTGCATGAAAATACTGTACCTGTAAAACTTGTGTTAGCTGCTTCTGTATCTTTTCTTGTTTACTGTAGTAGTGTGTGTGTGGTAGAAATGGATACTCACCCACCCTCCTGAAACCACTCACTGGGTGGGGTGAGTGGAGCTACGCTTGCTCCTCTTAGGAACTTGACCTTGGGTTCAGAGTTGTCAGCTGAGATCTGAGGTTCTGTGCAAATGGGCTAAGCGAGCTCTTCCTGTTGATTTGGATTAATGCAATGAAACTCTAGTAGTTTTTCCCCTAGGTCTTGCTTCTGGGGACTTGGTGCAGATTTCTTTCCCCCCAAGGCAAAAGTTTCTGTAGCTTGCAATCTGCCTGTCTGTGTTCCTCCTGAGGAGGAATCAGTGTCCTGTAATCTAATACGATTTTCTTCCAGGTCATCATTAGGAGATAAATTCTAGTTTTGTACACAAAACCTTTGCAGTAAATGCATATTGTGTCTTAACTAGATGGTTCTCTGGGCTTTGATGTGGTCCTAACCCATCTGTGAGCTTGACTTTCTGTCCCTCCTGCAACTAACTTTGAGTTTTGAAGGTGTTTATATAGTATCTGATATGTCATAGTGAGAATTGGATCTGCTGTGGTGGGCTTTGGGTTCTGCTAGTGAATTGCAATTCCTTGTGCAAGTACTATTCTGCTGTAAGCAGCTGAAGCCTAACATCTGCAGTGAGACATATGCAATGCCTAGTTCCTTCTGTGGTAGGACTTGACAACTGTAATACAACCACTGCAAGAATAAACTGGATTTTTTGTGTTAGTGAGAACAAGCTAGGCCACTTCAAACAGCAGCCAAACAAAGCTTTGCCCAAGTTCCTGAGGAAGCAAGAGTTGCCTGAAACGTCCTCCCCTGTGCTGAGTAACCCAGCAGACAAAGCCCTGGGCTGCCTGGGGGTGGGCAGAGGGTGGAGCAGCTGACTCCTGTCTCCCCCGGTGTGATGGGTTGGGGTTGTGTGGACTCCTGCTGATACTGCTGTTGAAAGAAAGCAGCCGCATCTCTCCAAACTGTCTGAGAAGTGGCCACACATACAGCTGCACTGTCTGGTTGCTAGTGGGATTCTTCCCCTGAGTCAGAGAGGTGATGGACCTCTGCTGTTCCTTAGAACCCACAGAAGTAGGCAGCTAATCTAATGGGAAGGAACCAATAGAGAAGGCAATCTCTAATTGGAAAGCATAAATTCAGCAGATACTTTGAGTTAATTTCTCTGGATCATTGATACGTTCCATTGATAAGTTTTAGTGATCAGTCTGGTAAGTTGGTAGTGGCAGAGCTTTGACCATCCAGACTGGGGTCTTTCATGCAAAGGGATAAGCAGTTTTCATCTAACAGCAGCAGCAGGTTGCATGAACTCTCCTGCCAATGTTACCCAGTAACAGCACAGAAGTGACGGTGGGCTGCAATGACATCATGGGCTGCGGCTCCTTCTCCCTTGCTTCAGGCCATGCCATAAATCATGGCACATTTATTTGTCAGTGCACTGAATTGCTCCAGCATGAGCTGGCCAGGCTGCATGGCAGCACAGCTCCCAAATGATGGGTCCTCTGAGGGGGAGGTGGGCACAGACTGCTGTGCTGACACCCAGGCTGCCTGCTGAGAAGGACAAATTGGGCAAGGGCTGGCGCAGCAGCACGTCCCAGTGTCGCCCAGACACATTGCTGTGGGTGACGCTGGCATGGCGTGGGTGCTGTGCTGAGCAGCCAGGCAGAGGCTGTCAGCTGCCCTCTTTCTCCCCACACTGCTGCGGTGACTCTTGCTGCCTCCTGCTTGCCTGGGTGAGGTGCAGGCATTTGTAACACTGACCTCATCCCTCTGCACGGCTGCTCAGCTGCAGAGCAGTGGCTGAAAGTGGTGGAGCCACCCTTCCTGCTAGCCCATGGCCAGTGCACTTCCACCCGATTTTTGTGCTGAAATCTGACGTTTCAGCTTTCATTGCTGAAATCTGCGTGATGAGCTCTGGGCTGAACTATTAAAAGCTGCTCTGAAACGCCAACTCCTGTGCTTTGCATGGGTGCTGTGAGCATGTCTGTCCTGGGGGCTGCCCCAGCTTGACCTGGGAGTAGGATGCTGGCGGCTGCTTTCCTCTGTGGCTTGCAGCCCATGGCAATTTTGGCCTACCCTCTGTGTTTGGGGCTGCCTACTGGTTTTGATTAGTCTGTGGCCACTCTTGTGAGAAGACAATGTATGTGTCTGTATTTCTGAGCCTATATGAAAGGGCACTCTCATGGTTAGCGGGCCCAAAATGAGCTGTAGGTGGCAACTGGTGAGCTATGTTGTGTACACAGCTTTGAAAGTCTGCTCTGGAGCCCTACAGCAGAAGGCACAGCATACAGAGCTGTGCTGAGCAAACATCCATGATATGTGCATCTGAAGGTTATTCAAACACAAAGAGGAAATACTGTTCCCCTTGGCTAGATACTAACATGCTCTATCTATGCTTCCTTTAATTGGTGTAATTAACTGTTTTGCATTCCCTTTTCTCACAACCTTGCAGTAGTAGGTGCAGCAGTTTTAGTGGACTTTCCATAGGCAAATACTGGTAAGTCAGGTCTTGGAACTAGTTTAGGTCTCAGTGCTAAAACACTAATAAGTGCATCTTGGAGATGAACTTAACCTTTGTGCAGATTCTCCCTTTGTTATAAAGTGAGTGGTAGGAGCAGGGTTGGACCACAGGAGCAAAGAGCCTGGGCTGGGAAGTCTTTGTAGGGTCCTGCATTTGTTTCTGATGCATCTTCCTTGATGAAAACTGGCAGTATAACTAATACACCTTGTATCTGTCATGGAGTGAGACACAAATCTTGGATTAATCTGTCTGCTTTTGATCCTTGTTACAGAACAGGAAACGCTGGCTTGCTAAACAAAATTGGTGTCTTAACTGTCATCTTGATGGTGCAAGATATGAAGTGTTACCTCACCATCATAGCTAGACAGTGAATTTCTGCAGGGTTTCCTTCTCTCTGCAAGGCTCAAAGTAATTCTGCTTGTCAGTCTCCCAAATGATCTGAAGCCCAGACACTTCTGAGCCTGCTCCAGCACCCGGATGCTCATGCAGAGCTACTGTTTGCTGGTGTCACTCCAGTTGCAGTGGCTCTCTGAGCAGTTGTCACTTGCTCAGACGTGGCTTGTTATCCAATTCCTTTGTGGGGGAAGAACTGGTGTCTGAGCAGACCTAACATACCAGCTGTGGGAAGACTGGGGATGCTAATCGTGTTGTTTCAGCTTTGTTCCGGCTCTTGATTAACAGTGTGGTTGCATGCAAATATCCGATAGCTAATGTAACCACTAGAACAAGATCAATGATCTCATTAAAAGTCAAATGGAAACAGCTTTAGTAGCCTCTGAGGATTAGTTCTTTTGGTAACTCTTTTAGGCATGTGGTAAAAATGCAGCTATGAAGAAGTAGAAAAACTAGGCTGGTGACTGCCAGGAAAATTTGTGGTGACACTTGAAAGGGCAGGGACTTTCAGAGCCACAGCCCAAGCCCAGTGGTGCCGGACACTGTGGCTGTCAGAAGTCAGGACAAAGACATGGATGCTTTTAAACTGGGACCACAGAACCCTTTATAGTGGTGCCATCTTAATGCTCTCAATGCTTAATGGTTACATAGCCCTGTGCGATCTTATGCTGGCTGAAGTGAGTTTGATGCTCTTAACAGAGGATGAGCAGCATACATGCTGGACAACTGAACAGCTACATCCACGTGGGTGGCCGAAGGGAGGAGGGTGACTTGCCACCACCCAGTACAGCTGCTGTTGAAGACCCTGGCTGGCAAAGGTTGGCTGCATGTTGATAGACCAGCTCCTGTACTAATAGTACTTCCCTAGCCTAACCTGAGTGCTGAGCAAGAGCAAGGATTGCCAGCTCAATGAAGTCACTGAAGACCAAGTGAGGTGCCTGCCTGAGAGGCCACAATGTCCGGCTACCCGGGAGTGCCTGCAGATTCCCGTGTCTCTGTGCTGCCAGTGTCCCCTGAGGCTCTCCAGAGCCATGCAGAAATAGACGCAGCTCCCAAGTAGCCAGTTATGTTTTTTGTATCCAAAAAAATTAGAAGAGCCTGAGATAGTCTTCCAGTGGTTCAGGTTCTCCCCCAAGACGTGAGTGAAGAAGCCCTGACTGCATTCAGCTCACAGCTGCTGTACAGTGGGGCAGCTCAGCACTGCCCTTGATACTGTCACACCGGATGATCCGTGGCTGCTCAGTGAGCATTGCTGAGCATGCTAATGACTTGCAGACATCTGCAGTTATAGGGATAGGAGCATGTGGAACTCCTGGACAAGGGTATTGCAATGACCTTGTCCCAGAGAATTAACCACACTGCAGCTGGGATCCTTAGTTGAATATATCCCAATGTACAGCTTTCTGATAGGAAGCAGTTTGGAGATACTCTGCGAGGGTCATCTCATGGCAGCGGGTTTCTCTGCTGTGAAAGCACCATGAGCAGCAGACTTCAGTGAGGAGCTGCTAGTTCAGGCCATGGGAACAGTAGACATGTCTGGGGTTTCCTGGGTGGAAAGCTCTGCTGAACAACACTTGACTCAAGCTGGGAAGCCCCCTGAAGTTAGTGGCATAAAACTCTACTTCAACAAATCCATTTCAAATTTTGCTGTGGTTTTGTAGCCTAGCTCTGAGTTCAGTGTTTAAAGGGTAAAGAAATACTTCTTCTGATA
>VWZF01002768.1:10744-78843 GCA_013396755.1 Sclerurus mexicanus | reverse complement strand
CCCCGCAGCCATATCTCTTGCAACTCTTCAGCCAGCACACTCTGGTGCCTGAGGGTGGACCTTCCCTTTGTCCTTTGCTTGTAAGCTTTCCTTCAGTAATGTGAGTTACAGCGCAACACTAATGGCTTGTCACCTAATGCCTCTGCCAGCCCCTGGGAGGTCCTTGCAAGAAATAGACAGGCTTTTGACCTTGATGAGACCTGAAGTAACCTGTGAGATTTAGGATTACCTTAATCCTACAGAGATGGTTACAGCACTCTCACGCTTCAGCGACAATTGATAGCTTTGTTGTGTCACTTGCAGAATTCTGACTCTACAGTTGTTTTTATCCGTTCAGCCTTGCTGATCGAGGCTTGGCTTTCTAGCTGTGTAAGCACATGATATGTTGTGAAGAGGTACCTTTTTGTTTGCATGCCTGAATGAAATAACAACCTTGAGTTGATCAGATTCCTGGACAAGCGTTTCATGTGAGGCTTAGATAATTGTGCATTTGACTAAAATTTTAATGTTTTGCTTAAAGTGCAACTTGTTTCCTGTGAATTGGCCGGTGGTGTTGCTGACTCAGGTGTATCTCCCCACTCTGATGGGAAGGTGAAGCTTTCCTGTGCCATGGCAGTAAATGTACTGACCACGAGGGAGCACAGACCTGGTAGAGGATCATTCCCCTCTCGTCCTGTCTCATGCCCAGAGGAGGGAGGTGTAGTTTGTGTTGAGTCAGTTGGTTTCAAAAGCTGAGCCAAGTCTTTCTCAGCAGAGTGTGGCAAAGGCAAGAGGATGCCTTTCTTCCCCATCCCTCCATCATTTAACAGAAATCCACTTTCTGGCATGTTTGAGCCCCACCGCAGGGACTTTCCTTCCCAAATCATTCCTGGGTGATTAATCAGCGCTTGAGTGCCTTGTGTTACCTTGTCCTCACGACTTCCCGGAGCTTCCCTTCTCCAGGCCCTGACCTTGGGGCTGTGGGAGTGTGTCTGTGTGGGTGCTATCCTACACCCCTTCATAAAGCCCCATCCCACGCTGCCAGGAATTGTCCGGGGGCTTTCCCAATCCACCTCTTGTCCACGAGGTTGATGCAATCGGTCTTGGCGTGATGCTGTCCTGGAGGATCGTGGGGCTTCTGCATCACCCTGAGCCCGTGGGGAGCAGGAATGTCCCATGCAGGCTCGGGCTCCCTTTGCACAGCAAAGCATGACCGGGCTGCTGTCCTGCCACCTAGCTGCCACTCACTGCCCCCTGGAAACGCGGATCTTTGCCATCGAGGGGGTCGAACATCGGCTGGGCAGGGCGCTCCCCATACCTGTCCTGGGCAGAGGGGAGTGGGAACCGCGGTGTCTCCGCCGCTCCAGGGCCGGCAGCAGCACCGAGGGGCGTCGGGATGAGCTCAGCACCAGGGAATGCGCTTTGCTGGGTGCAGGGACTGTGCGATCGGGGCCCATTGTCGGTGGTTTTGGCAATGATGCCACGGCCGGCGTCGTGCCGAGGCGGGTGCGGGGCAGGGATGCGGGTGGCGCCTCCTGCCCCGCGGCTGCGGGCACTCCGCGGGAGCTGAGCCTGGTTTTGGGGTCAGTGTGGCGGCGGTGTGCTGGCAGGCTGCCCCGCCAAGCTGGCGAGAGGCTCTCTGGCTGTGGACAAAGCAGCACTCATGGCAACTTGCTGCTGTACAAAGGCCGAACATTCAGGCTCCTTCCTTTTTTTCCCCCCTCAAATAATTAGTGCAGCATTCCTGTATGCCAGCTCGGCTGGGTCTCTGTGCCACGGTCCTGCAGCTGTGAGTGGGGACCTGCTTGGCAGGGAGCAGCTGAGTCTGAAATAGCCAGCGTGAATGGCAGCTGTTATTCTTCGGTGTTGCATCCTTGCTTGCTGCCCATCCCACCCCAGCAGCATGCAGGCAGTGCGAAGCCCTCCTGCTGCTCACCAGGGAGATGCTCGCTAGGAACACTCATGGCAAGGGTTGGATGTGCTCTAACACCTGCCTGCGGCCCTTCCTGAGTGTAAGAGTAGCACATCTGCTTTCTCATATCGTAACTTGGTATATGACTCTTAAGACAGCAGAAACCCTAGGTGTGTTCAGACTGAAAGCATTAAGGAATTTGATAAGCCACTCACAGTTTGACTTTTTCCCCACCCATCCTAACAATTCCTAATTTTGAAATTCTTGACTTCTCTTTCCAGCCCCCTTGGGTGATTTCAGTTTCTCTTGGAGAAGCTGGTTTGATTGCTGTTGCTGTTATATTGCTGGCTTAAACGTGCTTCATGTTATGCCTTTCTCTTCTGCATGTGAGACATGAGTGGTCTCTGGGTGCCTATTAAGAAGTTGGGCAGAGCTATTTTAATCTGTATTTTGCTTCTGTGAGCTCCACTTGTTTGATTATTTTTGTTCTTTACTGTATTAAAAGTCTGTAGGATATTTTTTTTCTTGCCAAACCTATACTGAAAGGACTGGATTTGAACTTATTTTTTCAGTTGCCAGTTCTACCTTATGAAATCCTTTCCAGAGTCCTAACATGCACCAGTAGACAGTACAGGGTGATGGATGCAACAGTGACCTGAAGTTCTCCAACATGATTGGTTTCAAATCCAGTTAAAGTAAAAACTATTTGAGTAGTTTAAAAGCATCTGAGTTGCAAAAATTGTTTAATATCTCAAATCCTAAGATGTGTCTCACAAAGGAATCTTTTTTTTTCTTTTTTAAAATACCCAGACACCCTGGTAAGCACAGAGGAAAATGGTTTCCGTCCCCTTGTGGAAAAAATAAAAACCCGATTTTTTTTTTCCATCCTCCTGTCTATGCCCAGATCAGCACTCAGTTACTATTCTTACAACCCTCCAGTGAAAAGTCATTCCTCCTCTGGAAAACCTACCTTGTAAAAAGCTTAGTGGGTTTCTAAGTGTACATGGTGTATCACTTAGGCTTCTTGAAGATACACTTCCTCAGGTGAGGAGCTCCCTGAGGCTGCTCAGTGAAGCTGAGCGCTGGCTGTGCCTTGGCAGGGTGCAGGACCTGAGCCGGGAGTGGGGGAGCTGAAAACCCACGTGTATGCAGGCAAGCTGGATGCTGAGGAACAGCTCTCCCAGGGGTCATAGCAGCACCTGAGGAGACACGCAATGGGGCTGGAGCATGTTGCTGTTAGAGGGTGGCAGGGCACAGCTGGGAATCCACAGAACCGGCTGAGTTCCACCAGCCTGGTGCCAGCTCTGGGCAATAGGCACAGCTGTGCTTCTGTGGGGTGAGGGCTGCACGTGGCTGAGCAGCAAGCGATGTGCTGAGCCCTGAGGAGCTGGAGGTGGGCCTGGGCTTAAGGGTCACTGGAGGAAATGGTTGCAGTATGTTCTCAAAGCACAGAGGAACCACCGTAATTGATTTAAAGACATATTATCTCTACAGAGGATGTCACTAATGTCTTTAGCAGGCACAGTAAGCCTGTGAACTCATACTGTATACTTCAGCAAAGAATTTCTTTAGGCAGCTTGCTCAGCTCCATCTCATCTGCATATTTCTGTTTGTCATGCACACAGTGTGGAGCAAGGCTTTTGAAGAGCTCTGTTCAACGCGTAGTTTTCTTTGTTCCAGAAGATAAAGCCCTAATGAGTCCCTAATTTTTCTGTCCCCTGCCTGCTGTAGTTATTTAACTATATACATAACTATAATGAGAATAATTAGAGGTGGGGAAATGCTCAGAAACTTAGACACCAAGTTTTAAAGTTCTTACAGTCTCTACATAAATGATGCATAATTGCAATGAAATTTGTGTACTGTACAAGTTCCTTCCATATCTGGAAATAAGAAGTAAGGGCTGCTGGTGAGACTGCTCCTTTGTTTTGTATTCAGGACCATGTGTCTTGGTTCTCAACATAGAACAAAAATTTAAATGTGGAAAACATAAAAATTGAAGAGGATGACCTCTTTCTAGAGAAGCTGGATGCAAAGATCAGAACTGGTTGTAGTTTAACATCCATGTGTGAAAATCAAGAGCAAAGCTTCTGAGATGACTTTGCTGAGACAGTGAACAAGTAGTGTTGACTGCAGCATCGTCCAAGAAACTATTTTAAAAAATAAAAAAATTCACTATTCAAAAGTTGCTTTTTCAGTCTTTCATTTGTTTTGCAAGAGTTCCACAGTCTGTATGACTAGCTCGACTTAGTAAGGAAGCTGTCTGCTTCGGTAGCTTATCTTGTTTCCACTAATTGTCCTACAGAGAATGACTTGCAGCTCTGCTGTAGGGCAGAGTTTAAGGAACGTTGCTGTAGTTCAGTAGTGCTTAATCTGAGCGCAGAGCAGACTTGCACATGAGCAAAAGATACTAGTCACAAACTTGTTTGTAACATTGGGTTTGTTTTGGGATTTTTTGTTTGTGTGGGTTTTGTTGGATTTTTTGGTTGTTGTTGTTGTTGTTTGCGGGGTTTTTTGAATTATAGAATGATAGAGTTACTGAAGGTCATATAGTTCAAGCCATGTGCTCCAGGTAGAGTTTAGGGATCTCTACTGGAGTAAATGAATGAGCAAGTTTCAAACCAAGGCCAGATTTCAGTTCTGGCACTTGCTCCTGGGGTAGCTGGAAGCACAAATGCAGAGGACCCAGCATTGGCGGTTTTCCACTTGGTGGGTTGGGAAGCTTTTTGAGGCCCAAGCCGTAAAAACTGACACACATTTGTCTCAAAATAGTCACATTGCTGGCTCAGACTAGTCATGCTGCTGGCTGAAGTCATGGCACTTTAACATCTTTCTTTGTGCTTTGAGGAGTGTGATTTTAACAGTCCAAGTGTAACATATCGTATTAATATTTAGTGTAGAGCAACAATTATAAATCAGTTTGAGCAGTTTAAACTTGGTTCTTTTTCAAGACTGAGGCTGGTGGCATGTACTGCCTGCCTATGGAATTGCCATGATCAAATTTTTTGGCTGGTTGCCACTTAGTTAATAGGATAATAAAAGGGTAAGAATTACAATCTAGACTCAGAGGTGTGATGGGGGAAGAAAATGAGCTCTGGTTCAGTCTGTTTTCCTCTTCACCCTACCAGGCAGCCACTTAAATCTTAATAGCTGACTAGGAAGCAGAATACTTCTACATAAAACTTAATGTAGGCTATATATAGGCTGCCTTTTTTTTTTTTTAAAGGAAGAGTGAGGGCTTGCTTGTTCAATACTAGCATTGAGTCTGCAGAACAGCTTAAGTTTGGCTGGCAGGTTTTTCCCAGCAGTCAGCATGTAGGTCATGTCGAGCTGTATCCCAACAGCAGGACCTGGGCGGTGGGCTGACAGCAGCCCTTCCCTGCAGAGGCTCCTGCCTGCCTGCACCTGAACGGCGGCTGCGTCTGGTGTGATGACTGCTGCTATTTTGTTGACCTTGGATTGCCATCTGGTACTTCCAGAGGAGGACAGCAAGTTGCAGTCAGAGAGTTGAAGCTAAAATGCATGTTAAACAGTGTAGGTGGGAGTGCAAGTTTGTGTTAAATCCAAGCTTGAGCTGCTTTTTCTTGCTTCTTGCTGGTTGAGGACAGCATGTCTAGCCATGAGGACTTGCAGACTGTTTGAAGGTGGTCACTTTACAGCATTCAAAATTTTGGAGTCCACAGCAGAGTGTCAGGAGGACTTGGATGTAATACCCCCAAAATCTTAGTTCTAATGAAAAAACCCAACAAACCAAACCAAAAAGAGAAAAAAAACCAGCCCAAAAAGAGCTCTCCAAACCCTTTACCCACTGACTCTTCTAGATGGCATCTCTAAAGTTATCTGTTTCCAGTTGAGCCAAAGTCCTCCTGAGTACAGATCTGAGGCAGGCAAGAGGTCCTGTGGCATGGGTTTGTACTTCATGCCCGGATTTCCAGTAAAAATGTGTCTTTGAAAGTAGAAGTCCAATGTCTGTCAGCATGTATGAGTCAGTGGTACAGGGACTTTGATCTCCAAAGCACACATCTCCTACCGGGAACAGGGGAACAGTGCGCTCTGGACGCATGCAAGTGCATCTTACAGATGTTAACATAAGCACTGTGACGTGAATAAAGCAAATTATGCAGATGACCAGGCTTTCTCCAAAAAAGGTTACATTGAAGCTGTCTACAATGATGCTGTAAAGAGTAGGCTCAGCCCCATTAAATTATCTTGGCGGATGAGATGTGACAGCTCAGTTCCTCCGAGCCCCGGGAAGGCGGGGACCAGTGGCTGTCTCCTGCGTGGAGAGGGCTCCTTTAATCTGCGGAAACTCAGAGTAAACACACTCTCGTGTGTTCAGCTGAAAGCAGGCAATTTGTTCCCATCCACCTAACTCGTTGAAGCTGAAAGCCAAATGCAGCTGGGAGTGGTAGAGTTGAATTGTTAAGGGGTTGGGCTGTTCCCTGTGGTTCTGAAGCACTGGCCACAAGTGTGTGTCTCTATGGTGTAAAGTTAGTATGAGCTTCAGAGGAGCAATTGAGAAACATGGCTTTGAAGGCTCTGTAAAGTATTGTGTGAGTAATAAGTATACCTAAAAGTAATTTTCATAGTAGGAAAGAGCAGCGGTGCAAATCTGCTTTTTACGTAATCCATTTTCCAGCCTGGGATGGCTAGAAAGTGTCTTGAAGCAGACCTGGAAACGGTGGGGAATTCAGTGGAAAGCCAGCTGAGCTGGGGTACACTGCAGTGCCTGCAGTAATGGTTGTTGATCTGAAGTGTCATTGGAAACATATTTTTTTCCCCACTAGGCTCACACCTTGGCAGTATTACACTGTCAGTGTCCACTCAGAGCTGGTGGGGGATGCCTGCAAATTTGGTTGTGTTAGGAGTGTTCTCAAGGCCAGCTCTGTGCTCCCTGTGCAGGACTTGTGAACAGATGTGTGTCTTCCTGGATGTCCACTTACATCTTAAAGCCCAAGAGACCTTGAGGATAATGCAGTGAATATTTTTAGTTAGTTAATTAAGAAGACAGTACTGAAACAGAGGCTTTTCTGGGGGAGGCTGAATGCTCAGGTGGAGCTGAGATTTATGGCAGTGCTCGGAAGCCAGACCTGCTTTGAGCTGGTCTTTGGTCCTCTCTAGAACATGGAGGGTCCTTTTATATGGTGATAGAGATTGTGTTCCAGCAATGAGCTGCTGGTGAGGTCCCCTGTAGCTGGGAGCAGGGTGCCTGCGGGAAGGGCATGTGGGCAGCTCTGCTGGGTGCTGATAAGGTCTCCTGTCCTGCCCATGAGTTCTTCTCCCTCCCTCCTCCCCACCCCAAATGAAAGCAGACAAGCCCTCTTACAAGCAGGCTTGGAAAAAATTACGTCATGAGATCCCTATGCCTGTCAGGAAGCCGGGAGGCTGTGAGAGCTTGCTAAGTTGCTAACAAAGTGCAGTCGTGGCGATGGCACTGGCCCCAGAGAGGAAGAGCCGTCCCATTCCTGCGGTGACCTTTTCCTGTCATCAGGGCAGCAGCCCTGTGCCCGGCCTCTGGACGAGGCTGATGAGATGGGATATTCTTGCTCTCAATGGGAAGCTCTCTTGTATACAGGCTGCTTTTTCCCGGGTCAAGGACCACAGCCCAGCCATGTCTATGGAGAGGGTGATGGGTAGCTTTCTGAAATGAGTTTTCTTGTAGCATACTAATTTATCTCTGTGTCCTTCTAGGAAAAATGCTGATGTCAATATAAATCTGAAACTGAAGCTTGGAAGCATTTCTGGTGCAGGGATGTGGTGGCCACTGGTATGGCCTGCATGGCAGTGTGAGCAGGTGGTCGTGCTGTGGGGTGGGATGGAGGGGCTGCAACTGGGCAGTGGAGGCTTGCACTGACAGTCTGGTGTAGGGAAGCATCTTCCCACCACTGAGCAGTTTGCAGCTCAGCTGGAAAGGAGACAGAAATGGGTGATAGCAAGAACTGTTTAGTTGTCGCTAGGAGACACACTGCTTACGTGATGCAGACTTTTACCTTGGACCCTGTAATTAAAAACCAGCAGGGCTTAATCACCTCATAGCTATCTATTGTGTATCTTGGATAGGATGTGCAGTCAGCAGTGAGCAGTCAAGTGGCAGACCCTTACCAGAATCCTGTAAGATTATTGGATTTTTTAACATCAGTTTTGACTACAACTAAAATCTGAATAGAAACCAGACACTAACTATCCAGTAAGTCCAAACACCATTGAAGGTCTGAAGTTACAGTATTATCTGTTCAGGACATACCGCCCTGTTGTGAAACCATGTAAATATTAACTGCTTTGCCTGAGCATTGGGTTAAAGGGAACACCCTGGTGCATAGTGTTCTTGGTCACTATTCTGTATAATCACTTGTTGTGAAAGTCAGTAGATCTTTTTGTATTGATAAGATGGTACTGGGTTGCTACTGTGATCTCTGTACCTAAAGAGGAGCAGGTAAGATGCCCAGTGGGTGTTGAGCACCTGGGAGGATCCTGCCTGTTAATGATCTGGATTTGAACTGGAGGAAGCAGTCCAACTACTGAACAGTTTTACTTTTTTAGCTGGGACTCTCTAATATCGCTGTACAATTATTCTGGTGGCACGAAAGTGAGTTGATACAGCTGTTGTGGTCTTTACTTCAGCATCTGCTCCAGGAGCTGGAGAACAGACAAAAGCTTCCAGATCATTTGTAACTTCTGGTGACTGAAAAGGGATTTCTACAACAATTTTCACTGAAATGGAGCAAAGAACAGGAAAATGCTGTGCTATACTGTGCTGCTGTGAATGAAAGGAACTGTCAAGCTGAGGGCATCCCAAAATGTTGCAGAAGAGTTCTGGTCTGGGTGAGCTTGGGGAAACTGGAGCCGTTACAAATGCAATACAACCTGAGTAGCAACTACAAGCTCAAAGGGAGGGAGGGCATCCAATCTGTGACTCACTAAAGCCAAAGTAATTTGGACAACTATTTGCAAAACTGTAGTGGTCACTTCACAGGGCCAAACAGATGCAGAAAAGTATCCTGCCCCTGCAGACAACTGCTTATGAAAATCTGATCTTGCTACCAAACAGCCTTAAACTTAGCTCCATGTTGTGTCTTAAAGGAGAGCTTCAGCATGACCACTGGTGATAAATTTCTGCTAGGCTGGAATGTGCCATGGAAAAGCCAGAGCTGGCTTTTCCTTTCTGTAACCCTGAATTTGTAGCGTGAATGGATGACTTCTTGTGCAGGCAGGAATGGGATGGTGCAGAGGATCCTCTGTGGATCTCCACTGCCCACTTTGTCAATTATACACAGGTCTTGATATAGCTGGCCTTTGTTCTAATTCCAAACTCTGTCTTTGCTTGTCTTCATTATATAGCACTTTTTTTTCCCTACTACTTTTAATGCAAATTGTTGATGTGTATGGAGAGACTTGTTTCTGTATATAAATGCTGTTTCCTAAATGGTGTTTTCAGGTATGCCTTGGGCTATTTCATCCCTACTGGGATGCTGTTCTTGTGAACTCCATCACATGTTGTTTGGCCTTTTTTGTAAGGTAGAAATGCCATTACAAAATACCAAGTGGCACTTACCATCCAAATCCAAAATGCCAGAGATCTTAAACTGGCAATTTTCCTAAGCTAAGATTGTAAAGCTGAAGGGCAAGTCATACCACTCTAAGAGAGCACTGATCTCTCAAGACAACTGGAGAGCAGTCCTATGACTCTTCTCTTTCCTCCCCTTCCCATCTAATGCAGCGTATGAAGAATGGTGTCTCTGCCTGAACAAATGCCTGCAGTGGCCTGGGTCAGTTCTCTTGTCCTTGATTATCTGGGCACGAGTGCAGGCACACTGTTTTAAAAACACACCCCTTTCCTTTAGGATGGCAAATAATCAGTTGTATGTCTTTTGTGTTACAGATAGTAAAGCCATAGTTGATGGAAACCTGAAGCTGATCCTTGGCCTGATATGGACCCTTATCCTCCACTACTCCATTTCTATGCCAGTGTGGGAGGATGAAGGTGATGATGATGCAAAGAAGCAGACCCCTAAGCAGAGGCTGCTTGGCTGGATCCAAAACAAAATTCCTTACTTGCCAATCACGAACTTCAATCAGAACTGGCAGGATGGCAAAGCTCTCGGTGCTCTGGTTGACAGCTGTGCTCCAGGTAAGTCCTTTCCTCTCATGGTCAGTGTTTTCCTTACTTGTTGTCCTTGTGGCTGCTCTTCCTGTGAAAGGAGGTTTTCACTGCAGAGCTGGAGAGGAATGAGGCTTTCAAGAAAACCCAAGTCCAGAGAGGCCAGCTGTGGGAAGCAAGTTGTAAATGACTTGGCCAAGAGAAATTCTGGCTTGAAGCAGAATGTGTGATTGCATTATGGGAGGCACCACGTCTGAGCTTTGTATTGGGTGCAGGGGACAAAGGCACAAATGCTGGCTCCTAAGTGGAAGAAAGGCTTGTTCCCACAGCAAGTGCCAACAACCTTTCAACTTCAGGGTGCAGCAGGAGGCTTCATGTGTTGTCCTGAAACAGGATTGCAGAGGGAGCACGGAGCAGCCAGAAGCTGCACACTACCTGAAACTTCAGTGTTTAGCAAGCTGAGGCTGAGCTGCTTAAGGCAAATAATGTCGTGAAGTGTGAAATAGACCCAGTTTCCTCACCTTCTTGTAAAACAGCCTTGCTAGTGTGATTGCTGGTGCTCATCTAATGCAATCTGGGATGTTGTGGCAAGCGGTTGAAACTTTCTCTACCAAATTTGCTGCAGGAGAGCCAATGAAACATAAAAGATGCCTAGATATATTTGTGCTGAGGTTAAAGTGGTGTCTTGCACAGGTTGACCAGAGAGGTGGTAGATGCCCCAACCGTGGAAGTGTTCAAGGTCAGGTTGGACAGGGCTCTGTTGAAGAGTTGCTGCTTGTTGCAAGGGTATTGGTCTAGCTGACCTTTAAAGGTTCCTTCCAGCCTAAACCATTCTGTGACTCTATGCTGATTGTCGTCTCAGAGGAGTTTCAGTGAGCAGCATATGCTTGCCTTGTTTTGGTTACTTCTGCGAAGCTCCAAATGTCTTTCCACATAGCAGTGTAATACAAGCGGCTGTGGAGTTTGTACTTGGCCTCTTCAGCTAGGGAAGCTCCTTTGCAGATAGCACCTAACAAATGCAATGTGCTTGCAGGCTTGTGCCCTGACTGGGAGACCTGGGACCCGAAGAAACCCGTTGACAATGCTCGGGAAGCCATGCAGCAGGCAGATGACTGGCTGGGTGTGCCACAGGTAAGGCCACCAAGACATATGGGCTGCCTGTGGGAGCACATGGCTGGCTTTGGCCTTGTGACTGGCTTGAGTTTAAATTGAGGAAAGCAGGTGAAGCTGCTTGGACATTATAAAAAGTTACAGTTAACTCATGGAATTGCCCAAGAAAGGGTGAACTGTAATGAAACACACTATCACATTTCAGAGCTCTGGTTGTAAGATTTTGTGTACATATCTCTGCTGTAGACAGCTGCTTTCGCAGCACATGGTGTAGGGAGAAGTGCCTGTGTGGTAGTGCCTGCTCTGTTAGTCCATGGAGTGAGTTTGTTTTCAATTCCACAGAAGAAAAACTTGCTGGCTTAGCAAATCACCTGCAGAGATGATGTTCAAACAGAAAACAATATATTTACAAACAGGACTATTTTCATGATGATAAAGTTGGTCAGAATTGCTGAAGTCTCTGAAGCTGTTGGAGCAGCTTGTGCTGTGGAAGCAGAAGAGACTGGTCACAAGTTTTACTTAGCAAGCACTGCAGTTCAGAGCTGTAGCATACAGGATTATGAATTATTAATTTTTTCAGTATCAATTATCCCCATGTCACTTTTCTGGGGGAACATTACTATGGTTGTCTTGCCTTGATGCTGTTAAGCTTGCTGCAGTCTCCTGAGAACCCCTAATAATCAAAGCACAAAAAGCCCACAAGCCACACTGGGACCATAATGAGCTTCTTGATTTTCTTGCTGTGAGATAATAAATGATGTTGTGTGTATCAAAGGGAAAATAAATGTAAGAAATCACATTAGCATGTGGGAGTTTTGAAATCTCAGACTGTGTCATGGCTCTGTTTCTGTGTTGACATGCAGTAACCAAGCGCTGGTACTATATACTTAATTGCACTGTCTTTCAGGTTATTACCCCTGAAGAAATTATCCACCCTGATGTGGATGAGCATTCTGTGATGACTTACCTGTCCCAGTTCCCCAAAGCCAAGCTGAAACCAGGAGCCCCTTTAAAACCCAAACTGAATCCAAAGAAAGCAAGGGCTTATGGCAGAGGTAAGGACTTGGTGAGCTGAAGCTATATGGAGCATGTAACTCTTCAGAAAGCTGGGTGGGGTTTTCTGCTTATGTTGAACTCCAGACCTACTGTAACTGACTTCAAAGTTTTACTTGTATACTCTTGGTGTGGTGCCTGGTTTCAGAAATACATGGATATAGTCCAAAAGACACTCCTAGTTCTAACATGTAAATTCCCCAAAGTCTCTGAACCTGTTCTGCAAGCTGCCAGCCTCCCATCCACAGCTGGAAAAAGTAGCAAGATATGGGGCTAAAACAACCTTGGTGTGAAATTCAAGCTAGCAGTATTGCTGCTGACTGTCAGTGATCTGGCAGTGAATGCTTCTTGTGATAAAGTACTTCTTTAAAGAGGAAAACCCTCATGCCTTCTGTGTCTCTCTTAACCTAGCACTTGTCCTTCTTGGGGTTTATGTCCTTTGTTGATGCCTTCCATAGCAAACCACAATACATAGAACCATTTTTCAGGCCCCAAATGTGTAAATGACTGATCAACCTGCCTCATTCCATCAAGTCTGGCTTTAGTTATGTTCTTATTCTTTCAAAAACTGGAATTGCTCTATTGTACTGGTGCATGCAATGCTTTGGAGCCATTGTAATGGAAATTACGAAGAGTCAGTGGCTCTTGAAAGACTGATGTTTTTCTGAAATCAATTGCCAAAACAGAGTCACTAAATATAATTTGGCATTCTGACTGCTAACGTATGTCAGACCAGAGAAGTGACTCCAGAAGCAAGGGGCTCCCTTGCCAAGCTGGGCAGAGCTTTTGGACAGATGAGGAACAGATTTTCATGCTTCCAGAAAAAGGTGACTGTCAAATGTGAAGTGGGTCAGTCTTTTTTTATTACTGTTTCTCCATGTAAGCTGCTCATAATCTCTCAACATGAGTCTTAACTGTAGCACACCACCCTGGACACTGCAGTGGTTTGGTTTGCATGGAGGGCAGCTGTGTGTAGACCTGATGTGAAATGAGCCAACAGAGGGGATATACAGAGTCATGCAGAGCATCAGTAGCATCAGTAATGCGCTATGAGTGCTCATATAACCAGCCACAGCAGACCTCTGATAAGAGAGTAAAATCTACAAGATGAAATGTTGGCTAAGAAAGTGTTGTGACTAACGCTGTCCTGGCTGAAGCTGTTTTCATAGGATAAGCAATCCTGCTTGTGCTCTCAGAAGAAGGGATACATAACTTGAATGAATACCATACCCTAGTGCTTGTAGGGTGAAGATATTATGACTGAAGAGCAAATTTATAGCTATTTAAGTTGTAAGACTTTCTAAGACTGAAGATCGAATTTATAGCTGTTTAGGCTAGATGATAATCTAGGGCTTAGTTTGAAAGAATGAATGTGTCAATTGTTAACACCTTATCGGAATGCTCAGATTTCCTAGTAAAAACATGATCTTCCTTGCATTGCTCTCAAGTTATTGTTTTCTGAAGGTAAACAAGTTCAGGAATTCTGTTGTTCACAACCACTTCCTCTATAATCTCTCAGACATTGCACTTTCCACTAATTGTGCTATGGAGCAGTAGTGCCCATGGTTTTATGAATAAGCCAAGGAGAAATTCCCTTGGATGGAAGGGTTATATGTGTTTGGGCTAGTCTGGAACCAGCAATTTTGGGAAGTTCTTCCACCCACTCAGTCTGACACCATCATGACAGATGTCATGACCTGGGACTATGTACAGGGAAATGATGAAACCGTGCTGGTAAATGCGTGCTGTAGCAGGCCCTGTACTGAGCAATAAGGAAATTGATTAAAAGTTAAGTGGAAGCCTCACTGAACAACAGGATTTTCGTGGTTTAAAGAGATTCCTGCGTGCCATTTGCACAGTGTTCACTCTGGCAAAGTAGTCTGAGCAGCTTTCAAAGAAGAGTAGATCTGAGCAGTGTCTGTACTGTTGGGTTCTGAAAATGAAGTAATATGGAACAGTACAGGTAAAAGTTGTCCTGTTAAGTAAGTCCTATACCCTTGGCTCTAGGGTAACGCCTTTACCAAAATGCTTTCCAAAATTTCTTTCCTACCTCTCTAGTCACCCTTCCTGTGGTGCAGCACATTTCAGCATTTAACTGTGTGAAGTAGAGCAACTCCTAAAGAGCAGCTAATGCACATACCCTGCTCACTGTCAGGGTCAGATGGGCACTCACCAGTGGTGAGAGTGACCCTCAGTGTGTGTCAGGGTAACTTGCTTTCATCTGAATCCAGATACCAGCCGGGTGGGTTCCTGACCTCGTCAGAGATGCTAGGATGAGCTGAGTACCAATGGTTCAATCAGTTTTTAAAAATGCTTGTATTGTAAGTCTAGGCCTTATTGTGAATGTGGTGCTTGGGGCAGTGGGTGAGGTGTCACGCAGTGGCCTGGGGAAGCTGGTGCTGGGGGCTTGTATGGGAGAATGGGTTGAACAGCTTTTTGGTATGCTTCAAGCTATCTTTTGAGTTTTGTGGCAACAGCTTAGGTACTGTTCTGTGTCTTTCTCGCAGGGATCGAGCCTCATGGGAACATGGTGAAGCAGCCTGCCATCTTCACAGTGGACACCATCAGTGCTGGGCAGGGTGACCTGATGGTCTTCATAGAGGATCCAGAGGGAAACAGAGAGGAGGTATGTATGTTAGATGTTTGTATGGAAAAGTAAAGTTGGTCTGCATGCTGAAGTTTTTGCAGCAACTTTCATCTTTCACAAGTAAGGTCTTAACAGATAAGTAGTCTAAAAAGAAGTTACGAAATACAATATATCAAAAGTGCAAGAAGCCTCAAGCCTTTCCTAATTGCCTTACTGGATGAACTTGAAAAAAATGTCACTATCTGCATCTAAGCAACACAACTCCCGTGTCCAGTAGTTGCAGTGCTTTAGCTTGACTGGCCAAGTACACTCTGACCTGCTTTTAGATAACACACACCACTAAATCACTGTCTGCCCTTACTCATTCTGCAAGAATGGCTAAGGCAGCTATTTAGGTGCCATGAATCATTTTGAGTTAAAATGCTGGTTTTAATGTTTATAGAAATTCTCATCCAAGTGCTCCACTCGATCATGTTACAACATTCCAGAAAAATACAGCTGTACATTGGACTTAACGTCCCCTCAGTTTTGGCCTGCCCCAGTAGAGCAATTAACAGCGAGGAAAAGGGCTGGGGTGGGGAGAAGGTGGCTTGCTTCCTCTCATGCAAAGACAAAACCAGTGGGGGTTTTTCCGTGTGAGAAGAGGAGGTGGCAAGGATCCCTGCTCCCACAGCAACAAGTCTCTAACATTGCTGACTCTGGAAATAGTTTGCAGTGCTCCCCAGAAAAGTGTTCAGCTGGCACGCGTGGGCACGGCTCAATGATGGATGTGTTTTCTCTCCTAGGCGAAGATAACGCCGTCCAGTGACAAAAACAAGACCTATTCAGTCCAGTATGTTCCAAGGGTTACTGGACCTCACAAGGTGGGTTGTGTGTCAATAACCAGTGTTCTCTTGCTAAACATGCTGTTCTGCTGGTTGTTAATGTGAGCCCCTGAGGGCTTTCTGTTCACTGACAGGTCCTAGCCACTCTGGGCATCCTGAAGAAAAGGAAGACTGGTCTGGTCTTTATTCTCATCTGGGCTTTTTGGGCTGCTCCCTTTTCAAGGGGGAAAGAAGTGTGTGTTGGGAGAAAGTGTGTGTGTTTGGGTATCAAGTGCTACAGCTGGCTCTCCTCTCATGTGTAGTCACTTCATGCAACTCTTGAAGCCAGTTTTGTGTGTTGTCACAGAGATGCAGATAAAAATACCAGGTTGTTTCTTTGCTGATGGTACTAGACACTGTGGGCATTTTCAAGAGAAGATTCCCCACTCAGCTCTGTCCCCAGATACCCATAAATGCAGGTTTATTATGGGTCATCCTGTGGCTTTGACACTTGCCAGAGTGGCTGGTACCCACAGCCAGCCTGAAAAAATAAATGCAACTTCTGTTGCTGCTTCATTGCTAGATGGTGATCCGCCTCTTATTGGCACATCCTGATTCAAGTATCCCCAGGTGTGGCTGACTCTGTGAGTAGCACTTTAAGGAGGTGGCCAGCACTTACACTGTATGGACAGGATGAAGGCTGTGGGATGGATGGTCTTTCACCTCCGAGGCAAAGACTCTCTGTGCTAAGAATGCAGGTGTTTGACCTTGCACTTGGTTTTATGGTGGTGATGCTGAGCTCTGCCTCTGCCCAGTGCGTCTGAGCTGCTGCTCTCTGCCTCTAGGTTTCAGTCCTGTTTGCTGGGCAGCACATCTCAAAGAGCCCATTTGAAGTGAATGTTGACAAAGCCCAGGGAGATGCAAGCAAAGTGACAGCAAAGGGACCGGGACTGGAGGCAACAGGGAACATTGCCAACAAGTCTACCTACTTTGACCTCTACACAGCAGGTAAGCAGGATGAAGGTGGACAGAAATCCTGTGGTTTCCTCAAATGTCAGAACCTAAGGCTTTGGAGAAATAAAAAGACTGAAAAGTGGATGAGAATTTGTAGCCTCATCAAGTTCAGAGGCGAAGTAACATCCAGGCAGCCCTGAAGGCTTCAGCTGTCTATGAAATATTTGACATGTGGAGCTGAGCTGGGGCAGGAGGGTGCTAAGCCTTACCGAGAAGTTTGCTGTGAGTTTGCTAGATGGCAGCAGGCAAGTTCCTGGCTGGTTTCTTCTCCCAGCTCATTTTAAATAGGAATGTGACAGGTTGAACATAAATGTGAAGGATAAACTGTAAACACATAGTGTGTTCTGTATTTAGCTCTGCAGAAAGAACCTGCTGCAGTGCTACTTTGAGTTCATACTTCAATGATGAATTGATGTCAACCTCTGTTATAATTATTAGAGGGCTACTATCTTCATTAGGGCATCTCCATCACGTTACTTGCTTTCTGCAATTAGGCCAATGCTGTAGCCTGGAGGGGCAAGTCAATAAGATGCTACAAATGCTAATTCATTTAGGACAATGTGAAACTACTTAGGGCAGTTACTTGTAGCAGTTAAACACTGAAATGTGCTGAGTAGCATATTTTACATTGCCTTCTGCCTCAGGGAGTTTAGGAATAAAATTAAATGTGGTTATAGTGAGGGGAAGTATTATGTTCAGCCTCTAATTGGGAGAGGGAGTGGTCTGAATCATGTAAAGACATGTCTGGCCTCTGAAAGTATATAGAAAACTGTTTTTGTTGTATGATGAGTTGAATAAAATGTGAGAAGAGCAAGTGTCTGAACAAAAGTGAATATGTCCAGTAGAGAAGGATCCTTGTTCAGCATGCACATTGTCCATGTCTTAAATCTAAACCACTTCAAAGCTTGAGAGGTTGAACTGACTGGTAGAGCTGTTGGCTGATTTGTAATAGAGGTGTTACAGCATGGTAGCCATAAGATAACCAGGCTGTATGTATATTCAGTACCATAGTACTGTTGTGAAACCCTGTGGCTGGAGTAGCAGGCCCCTTGTCAGTTTGGCTTCATGGAGATGCCACCATGCTGTCTTGCCCCCTCTCTGCTCTAATGTTTGTTTTTTCTTGGCAAAAGCTGAACACAGAGGCTGTGCCTAGAAATGGCAACAGAGGGTGCCTGGCTGAGCCCAGACAGCTGGCAGTGGTCCTAAACCCAGTGCCTGTTGCTGTGGGGAAGCCAAGGCTCAAGTGGGCTTGTTTCCTTTGCAGGTGCTGGCGTGGGTGACGTGATCGTGGAAGTAGAGGATCCTCAAGGGAGAAGCCTTGCTGAAGTTGTAGTGGAAGACAAAGGCAACCAAGTCTACCGTTGCACCTACAAACCTGTTCAAGCTGGTCCTCACGTTGTCAAAGTGACTTTTGCTGGGGAGGCAATTCCAAAAACTCCTTGCACTGTTCTCGTTGGAGAGGGTATGTTTTTTAAAAAGGCATCTAAACACGGAGAGCCGGTTTTGTCCTTGGATGTGATCACAGAATATGCTTGAATCTTGTTTTGTACATTCTCTATACCTTTCAACACCTTGGTCCTGATTCAGTGGGTCACCAGGTATTCACAGGGTAAACCAATGCTCTCTAACAGTAATATGGCTTTTGTTGCTAGTTTCCTTTCTGCTTAGACTTCCAAATGTTAAGCTGCCCTTTGTATTTTCTTTTTAGTGACTTATGCAGCTATGCAGCACCTTGCTGTTTTCCACCTTTGTTCCTCAAATGACTATATATACTGTTTTCCTCCTTAACTGACACCTAACTTGCTTTCTGTTCCATCCTTACGTGCTCCTACGCTTTTAGATCTCTGCTCATCTCTCCTGAGCTACCCTCCATTTGTGGAATTTTGGACTTCACTGCTAATGGCTTCATAGTTGGTAAGAGGTGTGCAGGATGCTCTGTCATGTTTGCTTTTTGTGAGCTTCTAGCCTGCAGCTTGTCCCAGCCGAAAGGGCTTTTGGTTTTGTTGGGGTTGGGGAGGAAAGTTGCAAGCAAACTGAAGCGGTGTGTGACCCAGTCAGTGAAACTGGCTTTAACCACAAGCTGCCTGACGCAGCTGTGTAAGCTCTTTGCAAGCTGTTCCCACTCCACGTCGGCCACGCTGCTGTCTGTTCCCACTGAGCTCTCAGGGCTAGCAGATGGCACACGATCCTCACTCACACCATCCAGTGTAGGACACGGAGTGGTGTTGGCTGCTGCAGGGGTGAGCTGTTGTAATGAGGGAAAACCTAAGGAGCTGCTTGGCAGACTTGTGCTCCTGCTGTAAGCACGGTGTGTTTTGGGAAAATGCATGTTCATTTTACAGTGCTGAGAAGCTGTGGTTATCTGTAAGTTTATTCAAACCCTTCAGGTTTCTGGTGTTGAAGACTTCATGACAGCTGGGATTGTGTAAGGAAAACTGTTTATGAGTGTGTGGTACTTACTTCTGTAGCCACTCTGCAGGCCTGGAGAAGCACGTGAAGTAAGGAGCAAAGCATAAGCCTAAGGCGTGTGTAACCTCCTGCCCTTACCCATGGCTGCTTCAGTCTGCAGAGGGCTTGATGGTTGTGCTTCTTTGAAAGTGTGAGCTGTGACAAGCAGGGGGTTTTTGATGTGACATCTCTTAATGAAGCACATGCAAAACACAGCCTTGCTACTAGCATTTATCCCAGTCATGTGCTTCTGAAAGACCAGCACAATAATACTGTTCAGTGGGGCTTATCTGCAAAGGGAACCTTCACCCCACACTGCAGTGTGCCTCAACACAAAAGGCGTCAGGAAGGTTATGTCTGGTGAGTTATCTGTAAGTGATAGCTGTGTAAAAGTCTTGTATTGATAACTGGCATCAAATTGGAAAACAACAGGCCTTCAGTGTTTGCTATACTTCTAAAAACCAGCTCTTGTAGGGGGTCAGAGTTGCCTGGCTGCACTGACTACTACTGCCCAAAAAGCCATGAGGCAAAGACAGGGACTGGCAGACTCCTGTCTGTCTGCCTTAGTGCTATAACCCTAAAGCTTGTGCTGAAAGCTAAGCTGTGGTTGCCCTGAGTCAACGTTAAACTAAAGGTTGTTCCAGGCTGGCTAGGCTGCCTGTATGTTAAGAATCAAAGACAGCATTAACACTTGGAATTGCCTTGCAGCCTGCAACCCCAACGCATGCCGTGCCACTGGTCGAGGTCTGCAGCCCAAGGGCGTCCGCATGAGGGAGACGGCTGACTTCAAGGTTGATACCAGAGCAGCAGGGAGTGGAGAGCTTGGAGTGACTATAAAGGGACCAAGTGAGTGTTGGGGTGAATCTGTCCTGTGGATGTGTTTGGGGGGGGATCAAAACCTGGGAAAAGGAAGAGCAGTAAGGATATGGTGTTCTGATGGAACATAAAAAGCCATATTTGAGATGGGTCTTCTGGTGCTTTGTGTCTAGTGTGAAGGTTTTGACCTGCAGAGCTGGGTAAGATAACACTGGCTTTAGTTCTTTTCATTTTCATGCATCAGTTAGCAAAACGGAGAAAACCCATGTATCTGCCTGCCATGGCCTCCAAGCTTTATGGGTATGCATTGCATCTTCATCTGATTTGTGCGAGGAAGTCATGTTCCAGAGTCTCTGACAGAGTGGGAATTGTGCTCTCATAAAGCTGAGAATGGCTCAGAGCAGCATTCCTGGTGGCGTTGGCTGCTTGGGCACATGAGCAGAGGAGGAAAGGGAACCTGTAGGCTGATGTGGAGACCACCTGTCAGGATCCATCCCCAGGTCCTTTGGTGTGTCCTGAACTCTGGATGTGGCTCTCTGCCTGGCAGGCTGGCACGGTGGGAGCACAGTGGCTGCTGGCTGGTGAGGCTGCCAGCAGCAGTGGCTGTGCTGCTGCTCGCGGGGAGCTGCGGTACTCGAGAGCCAGTCACCTTCCCCCAGTCACCTCCCCCTGGCTGGGAAGGCATTAAAAGGTGCATTGTATTGCCTTCACCTCCTCCACAGCACAGAGCTCTGACTGTGTGGCTTTGTGCGGTTGGGGGGAAAAAAAGCAACAGATGTATCAATGTAAATTTTAGTGTATTAAGCTTTTCTCCCTAAATTCTTCGTCTTGAAGAAAATGAAAAGTAGGCATTCTCTGCATATTTGTGGTTACAAAGTCTGACAAATGTTAAGCTTTTTTGTTTTAACATATGACATGCATCATACTGCAGACTAAGAAAATAAAACACAAGGGAACCCATTAAGTCTGGTAACTTAAAATACTTTCTGCTGTATTTCTTCTGGAAGTGTTTGCTGTCTTTGTCCTAGAGGGCAGCTAGAACTAACTTCCCTTATAACCTGACCTTTTTTTTTTTCTGGTGGAAGAAATTTATTCTTGCAAGCTAAAATAAATACTAGAAAACGTGAACTTGTCTGAGTAATTGAAAGCAGGATGGAAGCTGTTAAGTTTAATGCTGAACTGATCTTTCAACAGAGGGCTTGGAGGAGTTGGTGAAACAAAAAGGCTTTATGGATGGTGTATATGCATTTGAATATTATCCAGCTACCCCAGGGAAGTATGTTGTCACGATTACATGGGGTGGGCACAACATCCCAAAAAGGTGAGTTAGAAGTAGCTTTTGGGGCATTTTTGTGCCCTTCAGTGGGTTCTGTAGTTGGTGAGCATTTAAAGCAACGCTGAGCTTTGAAGAAACTGGGGGGACAAGTTAATGGCAAGGGGTTGTTTGAACAGTTTATCTACAGCCTGTTCTGGGGCTGGAGCTGCTTATATTGAGAAAGCTCTAAGGGTGATTTGCATCAGTCTTTCTAAACCCAAAATCGTGAATACAAAAACTAATAAAACTTGGTGGATCGTGCAGCGTGGACTTTGCTGTGAGTTTTGAAGGGATTTGTTATTTTAGTGTCCAGGTCTACAGCAAGCAGAGCAAGCCAAGTGTTTGACACTCAGGGTTTGTGGTGCGAGATTTAAGCATGTGGTGGGTTGGATGACCTCTCTGCTAGAAAGACACTCTGCTGGGCACCATGCCACCACATGGTAGCATCTATTAATTTGGAAAATCCAATGTGAAGCCTCATCAAAATGCCTGGGGAAAAACACAGATGCTGTATTTGTCCTCATTTCTAATACCATGCTCTGCTTTTATCTTGTAGCCCCTTTGAAGTTCAAGTGGGTCATGAAGCAGGTCCGCAGAAAGTCCGAGCTTGGGGGCCAGGACTGCACGAGGGAATTGTGGGCAAATCAGCTGACTTTGTGGTTGAGTCCATTGGCACAGAAGTTGGCTCTCTTGGTACGTTACTTTATTTAGTTTGTCTGAAATATTTATATATTTCAATGGTAGCAAAGAACTCATGAGAAACAATGGCTTTCCCAACAGTAAAAAAAGCACGTCTGTTAGATGTTGTGGTCTAAACACAAACATCTATGAGTACCAAGGGAAGTGCTAGAGACAGGAGCTTGTATTAAGGGGGAATGTTAATCTGTAGTTTTGTGGGATGAGGTTCAAAAAGGAATGATGGATGATGGATTATCTCCCATAGTGTTGAAGAAGGGTGATGGGGAGATCAGGCATAGTTATGGCTGACAAAATGCCATTTGTGGAAGTAGTGTTAGGTTAGCAGCCATCCCAAAACTAACATGAGGAACTACTTGTTCCTTTTTCAGGCTTTGCCATAGAAGGCCCTTCTCAGGCTAAAATTGAGTGTGATGACAAGAACGATGGCTCGTGTGATGTGAAGTATTGGCCCAAAGAGCCTGGTGAATATGCTGTGCACATCATGTGTGATGATGAGGACATAAAAGACAGCCCTTACATGGCCTTCATCCGACCGGCTTCAGGAGACTTCAACTCGGATAAGGTGTAGTATGAGAGTTCATCCATGGCATAGCATGTCTTTGTTGTAACTACAGTAGAGGTGCTTCTGAAGGATTCTAGTAGCAGACTTGACTCTTAAGCTGCCTCTGCTTAAAGCTCTGAATTTGCTAAGCTCCAGCCAGATATCACCCAGCTTTTTCTAGTAACACCGTTGTGGTTTTGATTTAATATAGTGGAAATCTGCCGAAGTAGTGTCCCGAGCTTCATGGGGTTTGTGGAGGGGGCAGGTCTTCATAAATCAATCACTTAGTTTTGCTTCTCTTTCTGAACTGCAAACTAATAGTCTTGAGTGCTATTTTAGGTGAAGGCTTATGGCCCGGGCCTGGAGAGGACTGGTTGTATAGTGAACAATCCTGCTGAGTTCACAGTTGAAACCAAGGACGCTGGGAAAGCACCTCTGAAGATGTATGCACAGGTAAAAAGCCAAAGGCAGCTATATGAAACTTCAACAAAAGGGCTTTAATACTGTTGAGAAAAATGCCTTAAGTATTTCTACTCGCTTAAATACCACTTAAGTCTGAGCATGTGTAATTCACTCAAAGCTCTGTGCTTTGATCTGTGTAATGTAGTCAGGCAACAACTGAACTCAAGACAAGGTGACTTCTCTGTGGTGTATGAAAAACATGGCTTTGCTTCCTTACTTAGTCTCCTCAGCAAAGCAAGGTGTAATTTCCTGGAGCTGTCATTTGGAAGTACTGAAGTGTCTCTGAGCCTGTGAATTTCCTATGTGTTGTAGGATGGTGTAATGAATGAGCAAGTGTTAGATGAGGAAGACCTGCCAGAGTGTAAATTGCATGTTTCTTCAGTGTTTCTAAACTGCAGTTCTGGAAAAAAAAAAACAAAACAAAATCCTGGTGTATTTTGGAATGGTCGTGGGCTGTTCAAACTATGCAAACATTTTTGAAGTACCTGAACCTTCTGCTTGTATTATTGTTTTTTAGGATGGAGAAGGAAACCCTATTGATATCCAGATAAAGAGCAAGCCTGATGGTGTGTTTGCATGTTCCTATGTGCCAGTAAAACCAATCAAACATACAATTTCTGTTGTCTGGGGAGGAGCCAATGTGCCCAATAGCCCATTTAGGGTAAGTACAGAGATGGACAGTACTTAGTTCCAGCCAAGTAAGACATTTGTGCTCACAACTATTTGTTAGTACAACTAGGATGATAAAACCCTTCTGTGAACTTCAAGGAGGTGTGCCCCTCTGCTCTGTGTTTTAGGAGTATATCCACTTGAATAAATCTTTCTGTTTTTACGAGCTTATATGTTGGAGTTCTCCTATCAGCCCTGCTGTAGCCTGGGGGATTCGGGGCAATTCATTTGGTTTTGTTTTCCTGTAGCCTCTGTTCAAGCAGTGCTCTGACTTGACTATGATCTTGAGCGTGACAGAGATGTGTGATTCTGACCCTTGTGAATTTGTGTAGGTCCTTATAGGTCAAGGGAGTCATCCTCAGAAAGTGAAAGTGTTTGGACCTGGCGTGGAGAGAACTGGCCTGAAAGCAAATGAGCCAACCCACTTCACTGTGGACTGCACAGATGCAGGAGAAGGTAAAGGCAAGCTGGGCTGTTGCTGTGGTATCAGAACCACAGATCATCGAAGTGGGGGGTTTATGTAGTGTTCCATGCTGGTTTTCCTTGTTTCGTGGAAAAACCTTGGGAAGCAGAACATTGCAGTGAATCGTGATCAGATCTGTTATATAAGTTAACATGGTGACTTGAACAGCTCCTGGTAACAGGAATGGTCTGGCTGTTTGGGTGGCAGTGTCTGTGCTGTCCAGTAGCAACATCTCCATTTGCTTTTTCCTAGGTGATGTCAGTGTTGGAATTAAGTGTGATGCTCGTGTGGTCAGCGATGAGGAAGAGGACATAGATTTCGACATCATCCACAACGCTAACGATACGTTCACAGTGAAATACGCCCCGCCTGCTGCAGGACGCTACACCATTAAAGTGCTTTTTGCTGGAGAGGTTTGTAATCTTCGTTTTGCAGCCTAATGTTTCCAGAGCCTGTTTATCTGCTCTTTGATCACCAAGCATGAGCCAGTTCACAGCTGGCTGTGGCAGTTCACAGCTGGCTCCATCCATGTCAGCTCACATGCACTGTTTCTATAACAGTGTAAAAAAAATAACTAAGACTTCTAATACTTGGATGTACACGAATGAAAGGGATTGGCTGGGGACACTGAAGTTCATGTGTGTGATGTATTGGACTGACATACTGAGTATGGTCTCAGTCATGGGGCAAAGCTGCTTTCTAAAGGATAAAAAACATAAATGACTCTCCAAGAAAAAGGGAGGGAAGAGTTTTCCTTAAAAATAAAAAAGGGAGAGCTGTTAACTTTGCCGTAGAATTTGAATGATACTGCTCAGTAAGGCAGGTGTTTAAGTGAGGCAAAATTTTACTCAAAATGGTGCTGGAATTAGAGCAAAATATCTTAAATTTGTTATCTGTCTAATTTTGGCTACTGAAGAGTGACCTATTTATGTTTAGTGCTGTGTTTCTGTTGCAGGAAATTCCTGCCAGCCCATTCAGAGTTAAAGTGGACCCCTCGCATGATGCCAGCAAAGTGAAAGCTGAAGGACCTGGGCTGAACAAAACTGGTGAGAGCTGGGTTTATGTAGTGTGGCCAGCACTGGGACTGTGAGGGGCTGTGGCAGGGTAGCCACTGCCTGGCTGAGCGTTGCTGGGATGCAGCAATGCAGTCCTGGGTACAGTGGGGTGGGGTGGGTTGCCAGGCTATTGGAAATGACGCTTTCCCCTTGGCATTTTGCTTGACTGGGCTCTATTGGTACTGAATGCTTCTTGAGAAGAGTTTGTGTGCAAGCTCTGCATAAATTAGAATTAACATTTTTCTTCAGGTGTGGAGAATGGCAAGCCAACACACTTCACAGTGTTCACCAAGGGAGCTGGAAAAGCGCCGCTGGATGTGCAGTTCAGCAGCCCAGTGCCGGGAGAGGCAGTGGTGGATCTGGATATCATTGACAACTATGACTATTCCCACACTGTTAGGTACACTCCCATACAGCAGGTAGGTTCAACTCATGCAGCAGTACAAGAGTGAACAGCTCATGTTGCTGTAGTGCAGTAAAGGGCCACTACACACCAGAATGCACAGATCTTGTATACTTCTGAGGACGTAGGTGCTGCCATGCTGAGATGAAAGTGTTTTGCTGCTCTTGTTCTACTGAACAGCCAAAAGAACTATTCAGTCATCTGCACCAGCTTCCTCGAATGGAGCTGTGTAAAAGTGGACTGATAAAGAGGACTGCAGTATTATTTAGCTGATGGTGCTGGATTAGCATTCTTGGAAGCACCATAGAGCTAGCGTTTGCTTTTGGATAAAGCAGTTACATGAGCTCAGGATGTGGCTGGCATGCCTGTTTGGAGAGGCTTTGGCTTGTTCTGTCAGGGTTGGTATGCAGAAGGCAACAGTCATCTATACTCCATGATGTGTTTGTGAGCAGTACCAGATTGCTATGTTTCACCTGAAAAGCAGTGGTGAAACAAGCCAGGATGCACAAATCAGGTTTTTCCCCCTTGAGTCTTCCATCTAGAGAAGTGCCTTGGGTTATAGAGGAGCTATGGACTTACAGGAGATGCTCGCAGTTAGCAGTGGCAGGAAAGCAATGGTTAAACAAAGGAGATGAAAATAGACTGCTCAGTAATTAGAGTAGCCTTGTTGTCCCTCCAGGTTGTGAGCACATAGGTCATTCCTGGACCCGGTCTTTCTCAGGTTCCTAAGCAATAGCTTGTGAATGAGGCCCTGGACTCTTTGGAATAGGGGAAGGACAGACTAGGTAGTTAAATTCTTGAGGGGCCACGTCACCGCAGAGGAGCCTTGGTTTAATGCTGTTTATTCAGCCTTATCTATCTTGTGGTGTTGCTACAGCTACCCATTTGCATGTTTTCTAAAAACAACCAAGAATAATCATGAAAGCTATTCACTAGCTTGCATGAAACATCCATGATTATTTCACTTGGGAGCCGAACCAGCCAAGAATGAAAAATAAGCAAACAGTGAATATAGCTAAAGTATGGACTGCGGTAGGAGAGAATAAAAGAAGCACACATCGTGGGCTGGAGTTTGCCATGGCTGTGCAGTATTCCAGCCAAAATACACAAGAGCATTAATCTTTCTGACTTGTAGAGCTTAAATCCCTGGTATTTCAGATGCTGTAATAATACAGCCTCTTTGCAGTCTTGGCTTTGGCCAGGTCTCTCCGTGTGGTGGAAGGGGATACCTGGTCTGGAGCACTGGGACATTCATTCAGCTGTTGGGTCTAAGCACTGGGAGGGTGGGAGTCAGCCAGGCTGCTTGAATATAATCCAATTAAATATTGGATAGAATCATCTCTTTCTTTCTTCCTATATTAAATAAAAAACATTTAATGCTTTGAAGCGGTGCAGTGGGGTGAGAGCTTTAGTGTCCACAAACTGGTAAGGTTGGCTGTGGCCAGCTAAAATGAATGCGGTGAAGTGGTTATGTACAATTTGGACATCAGTGTTTCTGTACAAAGTGAGGAACTGAGCTAACTTGTAAATTCTCCAACCAGGGTCTCATGAAGGTTTCGGTAACTTATGGTGGTGATCCTATCCCTAAAAGCCCTTTCACTGTGGGTGTTGCTGCTCCACTAGACCTAAACAAAGTTAAAGTCAATGGACTCGAAAACAGTAAGTACCTGTGGGCTGGAAGCCCCATAGTCTGCCTCTGAAGTGTCTCCTGAATCCAGGCGATTGCCAGTGTGTCCTGCTGGAAAAGGAGTGGGCAAAACAATCTTCCTTTAAACTTGCTATAGTTAGGAATTGACCAGCTCCAACTTTATAGCTTGGCCACTCTGACTTAGCTGATCCTCTTGAGGACTGAATTTCATTTGAGATTTTTTGTTTGTTTGTTTTTTCCCAAAGATTACACAGCAGTGTGGACAAAGCATGTGTTGGGGTTTGATCCTTTGTGGTGAAACAGACCTGGACTCTTCACCAGACTGAGCCCCCACTGATGAAATCTATTTTCCTCAGGGCTAGATGGCTGTTTGCTCAAATGTATGAAACTGCTGCAGTGCACAGTGTCATTCATAGAGTCTTTTTGTTTTCCGAAAGTGGAAAACCTTAAGACAGTGAAACATTGTTGCTTTCCTGAAATGAGCCACTGATACTGTCAGACTGCATCTTACAGGCTTCTTCTGCCCTGTGGCTTTGTAGCTCCAATTAACCAAAGTATTTATTTTTTTTCTTTGGTTTGGGAGGATTTTTTTGACTGCAGAGGGATGCAGACTGCGCAGGGCTCTGCCAGTGCCTGCTCCCTCAGTGGTATGTGCATGGGAGATTTCTTGGACCGCTGTCTGATGTGAAGTAAGTAATGTAATATGGGTTTTGTCTTTTTCAGGAGTGGAAGTAGGGAAGGATCAGGAATTTGTAATTGATACCAAAGGAGCTGGTGGGCAAGGTAAACTGGATGTTACTATTTCCAGTCCTATGAGAAAAGCTGTGCCATGTCTGGTGGAACCGGTTCTGGGTAAGGAGTGCAGCACTGCAAAATACATCCCACGGGAAGAAGGACTGTATGTGGTGGATGTGAGTTATGATGGCAACCCAATCCCAGGGAGTCCCTACACTGTGGAGGCCACGCTACCTCCAGACCCCTCCAAGGTAAGTGAATGGTTTAGGGCTGTGACAGCAACTGATACCCAAAAACTGAATTGTGGGATATTGCATGACACTTGGCTTGGTTTTGCCAGACCAGACCCAGGAACATCCTTACTCAGAGTGCTCAGTCAGTCCTTTTGCAGCCTCTAAGACTCAGTGAAGTCATTCCTGCAAGACTATTGGAATAAAAACATTGAACTAATCAAGAATACTGCAAGCCTAGTGTGGCAAATATAAGTATTGCTCCTAATTTAATGGAAGTTGGCCTGATAAGCATATCTACTATATTAAGATGCTTTTTTCTAAGGAAGTATGTTTCAAGAAGATGATGTATACAGCCATCAAATATTTTAACATTTCCACCTTTTATATCCCATGGCTATATAAAAACAGCTATGGTGAGAGTATAAATATGCTTGCCTAGAAACCTCTTTGGAGGAGAGGTAGCAGCTCCACAGTAAAACTGGAATGAGTGACAAAGGAAACATTGCTTTCTGTATTTTTCAGAGCTTGTTAATCAGGTCCCACATAAAAACAAGTCTAAATAGGCAGTCTTCTGGCAATAACAGGGAAAAGGCAGTTTAGCTCTACTGCACATTCTCTTCTAGGTAAAAGCTCATGGTCCAGGTCTTCGAGGCGGCCTCGTTGGAAAACCAGCCCAGTTCACAATAGATACCAAAGGGGCAGGAACTGGAGGTTTGGGTTTGACCGTAGAAGGCCCATGTGAAGCTAAAATTGAATGCTCAGACAACGGCGATGGAACCTGCTCTGTCTCCTACCTGCCCATGAAGCCTGGAGAGTATTTTGTAAACATCCTCTTTGAAGAAGTCCACATTCCTGGCTCCCCCTTTAAGGCAGACATAGAAATGCCATTTGATGTCTCTAAAGTCATTGCCACGGGCCCGGGTCTGGAGCGTGGTAAAGTAGGTGAGGCAGGGCTGCTGAACGTCGACTGCACAGAAGCAGGTCCTGGGGACCTGAGGGTGGACATGGTGTCAGATACTGGTTCCAAAGCCGAGATCCAGATCGATGATAACAAGGACGGGACCTATGTCGTTACGTACGTGCCACTGTCGGCCGGCATGTACACAATCAAGATGAGATATGGAGGAGAGCAAGTGCCTAAATTCCCAGCCCGGGTCAAAGTGGAGCCAGCTGTGGACACAAGCAGAGTTAAAGTGTTTGGCCCAGGAGTGGAAGGAAAAGGTGAGAATAACTGTTATCAGAGTTTGTAGGACTTGTGTGGTTGTTTATGAGTATTCGAGCCTTGAAAGCTGTAAAAACCTTGTGTGTTTCCATGGTGACCCTGGAAAGGACTAGAGAGTCTCATTATGTTCCCAAACAAGTTGTTTATCATGCTGCTTCCCTAAATGTTTTGTTGTTGGAAATATGTGCAGTTCTTCAAGTGACTCTTGAAAACATTTTCTGCAGACGTCTTCCGAGAAGCTACAACTGAGTTCACTGTGGATGCTCGACCTCTAACGAAGGCTGGTGGTGACCACATCAGGACACAGATTGCGAGCCCGTCCGGCTCCCCCACAGACTGTCTCATCCAAGACAATGCTGATGGAACATATTCAGTAGAGTACACGCCGTTTGAAAAGGGTAAACTCTGGGTCTGGGTTTTTTTAAACTTCAAAGGGGAAAACCAAGAGCAAGCAGCTCTTCTGCTACTTTCATTTGGCAAACTGCTGAGGTCTGCCAGTAACTTGTTGGCATCTTAACAGGAGTTTTATCAGTAGAGGAGTTAATTGTGCATTAAGTAGCTCTATTTTAACTTGAAGAACTGACTTTTATGGTAACTTCGGTTCACAAGAAATGTGTAGACAGGATCTCTAGTTATGAAACACTAGTGAAGTCTTGTGAAATGCAGGAGGAAACTCTTACCCATATACTGACATTTGGGTCTGTATCATCTTGTAGAAGTGATGTTAAGCGGTGAGTGTGTTTAGAGAATTTAGGACATGCTTTCCTCCTCTTAACAGGTCCGCACACAGTCAGCGTAACATATGATGGTGTACCTGTGCCAAACAGTCCCTTCAGAGTGAACGTGACAGAGGGCTGCCATCCGTCACGTGTGAAGGCACAAGGACCTGGACTCACAGAAGCTTTCACAAATCAGCCAAATGCCTTTTCAGTTGTCACCAGGTGACTGGGCCTATTTGATCTTGAAGGAATATCTGGGGGAGGGAGGAGTGTAGTGGTGTGTGCAATACAGGATGCTAAACTCAGTACAAATATTTATAAAAAGGCCAAGCTGTGTCCATCTGATGTGTGTACTACCTCATCATCTACTGAGCACTCTGCTCTGCAGATGTTAGACATTAGGCGTTGATAATTGTTGAGGATTAAATTTTAGGAAATGTGAACAAGGTAGTGCTGAACAACCTTCCATGCCAGCACATGCTGAAGGCTGGACATCAGAAGTCAGGTTACGGCATTTCCAAAAAGGATGAAAATGCAGCCAGAGCATGTGAAGGCTACAAAGCTGCTGTTAGAAGCCCGTAATTCTAACAATATGTGTTTCTGTCTTGCAGAGGGGCAGGAATTGGTGGCCTTGGAATAACTGTTGAGGGACCTTCAGAATCTAAAATTAGCTGTAAAGATAACAAAGATGGAAGTTGCAGTGCCGAGTATGTTCCTTATGTTCCAGGAGATTACGATGTTAACATCACGTATGGGGGAGAGCATATTCCTGGTAAGAGCTCTTGCTCAGTTGCTTTCAGAAGAGGGAAGAAGCTGAACTGAGGGTTTGGTGTGTTGGCTGCATCTCCCTGCTGCTGTGGGATGTTGATGTGATTTTGACTTTCTGCTTTTCCTGGGAATTCAGGCAGAAAAAGCAGTGGCATTTGCTCAAGGGGTTACAGATGAGTGGGACAGGGAAAGGGACACTAACCCTTGACAAATAACTGGTATTATGCACAAGTGGTGCGTAATACTTCAGGTCGTGAAAATAACCCTTTGGTATTTGAATGCTTTCAAGATCCTGTTGTGCAGTAAGACGGTGTAATGGGTGAGCCTGTTAGGGGGGTTATATTAAACACTGCAACTTTTGGTCACTGCAGAAAGCATAATAACTGTTCCCTAAACCAGATGTTTACCTGTGCATGCATTTGCACTGGAGGTTTTTCATTAGTTCCATTCTCTTTGTTGACGTACTGAACTTGGTAAAATATGAAGGAAACAAGTGCCTGCATGATGCTTCATTTGCACTTCTGGTTTCTTTCATGTTTGTTTGTTTTTCTGAGGTGTGAGGAGTAGATGGATCACAACTGAATTGTTGAATAGACAGTGAAAATGAAGAGGCGCCATCATTAAACTTCTGGCTTTTGCAGAAGCAAAGGAGTAGTGTGGAGGGTGTGGAGTTGTCATTCATGTCTGTGGCTGAGTGATAGTAACTAAGGAGCCCAAGGAAAAGTAGGGGAAAAAAGGCCTTTTTTAGTTTGTTCTCTGTAACTGTTAACTCTGGTGCTTAACACTTGCTGTTTCAACTTCAGGCAGTCCTTTCAAGGTTCCTGTGAAGGATGTAGTGGATCCCAGCAAGGTGAAGATAGCAGGACCAGGTCTGGGAACAGCTGTTCGAGCCAAAATCCCACAGTCCTTCACTGTAGATGCCAGCAAGGCAGGAGTAGCACCCCTGGAGGTGGTGGTGACAGGACCCAGAGGTAAGAACTGAAGTACTCTATTTGGCTGTGCCCCCTTCTTTGCATTTGGGTAGGTAACATGGTCCTGCTTGCCACTTGAATGAACATTTCCCTTTGTTCCTGTTCATCTGTATGCCCCTCGACAGCTGACCCATGTGTCATGCTGGGAAAGGAGAGTTGTATCCTAGGTAGTGCTGCTTTGCACAGTGCCTTTGATGACTTTAGCCTAATCTTCCAAGCTAGGAGAACTCATGTGAGTAACCATCACCAGTGAACAATTGTGGCTTAGTTTTAGACACGAAAAAATAAATGCAAAGTCTAACATGCGAACAGTGACTTGGGAAACCTGTGTCACTGGGTTGCAGAAGTCTCTGAATCATGGTGGAACTGCTCAGTGGTGCCCAGAGAGCAACAAAGCACTCAAGTGACAGCATTACTGATGTTTGCATTAACCTAGAAAGCTGTGTCTCAGTGGCACAGTATCTTGGCAGCAGGTCCCTGTTGCCTGCAAGGCTCACCTTGCTAGAAGGAGAGACCTGCTTGCTCATTGGAGTGTCAGGTCCCCCTGTGTAGGTGCCCCTCAGGTAACACTTCTTTAATTCTAGCGGATGAGGCGGATTCCCAGGGATGGCGCTCCCCACTGAAAGCAATTTCGGATTTCTTTAAAGGTGGCCCACAGGGTGACACTGAGAAAGGTTTGAGCTCTCACTAAGTAATGGCAATTTTGGCTCTTGGAAATCCGATTTGCAACAGCAAGAATCATCTGGAAGAGGGAGTGGGAACCAACGGTGTTGCTTTTAGGCTTTGCATGGCAACTATATAGGTTTCTTTTGTGCTTGCTTTACTACTAATCCTTCCTGTGTTTTAAAGCCAACTTGTAATTGTAGACTGCTTTGTGTGTTGATCTGAACTGATATATCACATAATCTGTTGTAGATTTAGCTTAATGCAAATTGAAATAATAGATCCTGCTTTCTTAGGACTCTGGCAGCTTACAGGGCAGTCCTGCCTAGGCAGTGAGCCTGCTTTTCCAAACTCCTGATTGTGAAAGACTCCACTGGTGAATACTACACAGCAACTGGCTTTAGGGCTCAATTCTGTGCAGCGAATCCTAGTAACAGTATGTAATTTTATAAATGATAGTTCAGGCAGTTATAACTATTACTCATTTTCTGTCTTGAAAGATCTTCCATGGACTTTTAACAATTGCTCTTGACCTGGACTGTACAGAAAGGCAGATCTTTCTCCAGTATTTTCATGCTAGCTTTTGTTTACAGCAAGAAGATGGGAGCCCAGAGAGCAGTGGATAAAAAAAATCTATCTCAGGTCAATGGCTTTGAATACAAAATAAGGGAAACTGATCACTGATCCATGCCTGTTGCCTTCATAAAAAAAAAATAAATTCAGCTTGTTGCAAACTGTAAATGAGCAGTGCATCTTGGAGCTTTGTGCAGCAAATGGCTGGTGAGAAACTGGGTTTTGATAGTGCAGCTGAGAAAATCATATGTTACTTTTTTAGGAGTTGTGGGGCCAGTTAATGTGGTAGACAACGGAGATGGCACCCACACAGTGCTGTACACCCCTATGCAGGAGGGACCCTACATGATCTCTGTCAAATATGCCGATGAAGAGATTCCTCGAAGGTAAGGTTATGAGATAAGCTTTGGTGAACAGAAGGTTTAACGATCCAGTTGTGCTCTCCCAGCATGTGAGCATCATTTAAGGACTAGCTGTGGTCCTTTCTGCTTAACCAGTGCAGCTCCTTGCACAGCTTCAGGGCTTGAGCCTGCTGCACCTACAGCAGACACCATCAAGGAGGTGTATCCACACCTCAGCGTGTACTGAAGCAGCTGCCAGCCATTGACTGGGGAGGAGGGGCCAATAATGGTTTTTTCTTTAAGTCCCTTCAAGGTGAAGGTGCTTCCTACATATGACGCCAGTAAAGTGACAGCAAGTGGACCAGGTCTCAGTTCCTATGGCATTCTAGCCAGCCTGCCTGTGGAGTTTGCTGTGGATGCTAAGGATGCTGGGCAGGGACTTCTGGCTGTACAGATCACTGTAAGTAACTACAGAACCAAGCAGGACTGCAAACATGTTGTTCTAGGTGGGCAGGAGTCTCTCCCATTAGAAGTGTCCACAGCTTTACCCTGGCATACCCAGTGTCCTGGAGACTGGGCTGCTGGCTGGACCCAGAGGTCTGGTACAGCAGAGTCTTGCACTCTGCATTTGTGAAGCTCTTGAGATTGCTTTTATGAAACTTTTGTCTTAAAATCATCAGCCACACTCTGTTTGGCTCATGTAACCTTACACTCTACAAATGCCCAAAATGAGATAAACAGTTTCTTGTAAGATATGAAATTACTGACAACTGAAATGGAGACATGCTTCTAGCAGTGTAGTTCAGCAAGGGCATGAGATAACATCCATTCTCAAGCATTATGATAAATTAACACACAAGTCTTCCTCAAGGTTGCCAGAAGTCATAATCTGCTTAAGGAGATACTCCAGGAATGTGTTTATTTGGCTTTGTTATTGCTCTTTCTGAAGTTTCTGGTGCCTGGACTCTGTGGCCTCAGCAAAAAGGTCTCTGGTTAGTGGACCATAAAGCACATAGCTCAGCTCTGGCATGCCTGGGTCATGGCATGGCTTGTTGTACTTGCCCTTCTGCATTCTTGCTCCTGTGCTGTCTCAATATCTGCTTAGATACAGCAAAGCAGTTGCCATTATTCTGGCAAGCATGTGTGGCCTTAGAGGATCCAAAATGCTTATCAGAGCTCCCAGCCTGCCTGTGGCTTTGAAAATCAAGTTCCACAAGCTCTGCATGGTGGAAGTGCATAGATGATCCTCCTGGCAATATTTGTTTCCTTCTTGTTCTGAGCTGTTGAATGTCAAACGTTTCACAAGCCTTCCTGAAAGTTAGCTCTTTTGTGCTGTACCTGAAATCTCAAGTCCTTTGGAACTTATTCCAGGTAGTGTTAAGTCATAAAATACAAAATGGAGTCAATGTGTGGTTCCTTGTAAGCAGGCTTGGAAGACTTTATAAAATGCTTTGTGCTTTGCAGCTGATGAGAAAAGAGAGTTGAAGAGGCTGCACAGACCTACTTTTAAATGTAGACTGCAGTGTCAGCAGGTGGATGCCTCATGCAGGAGGGTTGACAGCAGACTCCAGTGATTCTTCCTCCTGCCCTCAAACCTTTCAGGGAGCAGCTGCCCAGTGCTTACTCAGGACAGAGCTGCACAGGCTGGCTCCCCCTCTGTGCCTGAGGGACCTGGGAAGCGTTTGTCGTTTCTAGCAGTCATATGACAGTGAAGCCTGAAACTTCTTGCAATTATTTTAAAGTTCATTAAAATATCTTGCTGTATCTTATATCAAACAAAGGGTAGCTGGTGATAGCACTGATTGTTTTATAGTGGTCTGATACCTTTCTGCTCCTAGTAGTCTATTGCTGGTACTAGTCTTAGAGTGAAATATATTTAAACCTCAAAAAGCTGAGTTCTGTATCCATTTGAGACTATCTAAATACATATGTTGCCGTACTAAAGGAATTCAAAACTAACTTCATAGTGCTTAAATCTTCTGGTTTGAATTCCTCAGGACCAGGAGGGCAAACCCAAGAGAGTGGATGTTCATGACAACAAGGATGGCACTTACACAGTCACTTATGTCCCTGACAAAACAGGCCGCTATACAATTGGTGTTAAGTATGGTGGAGATGATATCCCATCCTCTCCTTATCGGATCCGGGCATCTCCAGCTGGGGATGCCAGCAAGTGTTTGGCCACAGGTGAGTGTTTGGCCCCTCTCTGTTGCTGTTGTGTGTGCTGGTGTAAAGTAGCCTTCAGAGCACGGTACAGTTGATGTAATGGGTATAGAAGACATGCTAGAGACTTCCGTGATCTGACTGCTCTCATAAGAAGGGTTTTTCCTAAAGGCAAAGAAGTGTCCGCCCCGCGGGTGAGCAGGAATCTCTTGCAGCCTCTAGTAAAATCTGTCAGACTGCCTAGGCTGTCATAAACAGCCAGATGCAACTGAAGTCTGATGCTTATTTTGGCATAGATAAATTCTGCTGAGAACTGCAGTGAGGTTGATTTAAAAATAACACATCTGTGTGTGTCCACTGTATCATGCTCCTTGCACTGTGAGTGTTGCAAGAAGCTTTTCATTCCAAGCAAGAACAGAATTAATTCTGAGGATGAAAAGAGATGGCCATGTGCTTCTGTGTTAGCAAGTCCTGTTCAGGCTGGGTGCTATCAGTGGAGGTTTCTGCTGCTTTTCTGTCTAGCCAGGGTCTGAACAGACTTTTGGGAGGGATGACTGGAAGGGTAGAACCTAAAGATAAGACATTGCTATGACTCAGAAAATCATTTCCTCAAAAATCAATGCCTTTGTGTAAGAGAAGGACTCCAAACTTGTTGCTGCAGAAGCACACTTACAGTTTTGTCCCTTACCTGTTCTCAGGATGGGTGTACACCACATGGCTTTGGGCTAGTCACTGTGGCATGGTTCCACCTCCCAGGAGGTTGTGGCAGGGAGCAGAAGCGATAGGAATTAGTTGCAAGAGTGCCATTGATTTTGGAATAAAGAAATAAACTAGTCAAGGCCAGATTGAACAGGGAAACTTCATCTGTTGTTGTAGACCCCTGAGAGTGTCTGGACATTGTGCTGGACCAGGCATTGTGCAGTTAGACTGCACCTGATGACTTTCCAGAAGGAGGTGGTTGCCTTCTAGTCGTCTTAAACAGAAATACATTCCTGACACAAAAAAGAGAGGTATCCCCTTTTCTTGAAAGTGTTTAAAAGATGCCTTAATGGGTGAATCTGATACTCTTCCAAGTAACTCAAGTTACTACCTATTCAAAGTAACTGAGGTAGAGATTACTGTCCGATGCCAGCTAAAATTCCCCGTTTCCAAGAAGTGCTTCTGATTCTGCGCTGTAAAGCTGAAATACAATCACCGTAGGAGTAGATGCTGGAATAGTGCCAAGATATTAAACCAGCAGGTTCATTGCCACTTGAAAACGAGCCGTTTTACCTGGTAACAAGTGCTGGTCAGAAGCAGGAGTGTTCAGTACATATTGCAAATAAGACATAATAGTTCTCATTTAAACACTGTGTTCTTCAAGCTGGATCTGATTGCTGCAATTTAGGCATTGTTGCATGATTTTCTTTTTTGGGATGTGTGGCAGAACAGTGGAAAGTCATTTGTGGGTAATGGTGGAGGAAACGTGTGCCCTTTTATAGCTGCTTACACAGGGAGGTTTATGTTAAAACAGTGCAGCCAAGTTTCTGGCTGGGCAGGAGAAAGTGCCTTTGGCTCTGCATAAAGGAATATGATGATAAGAGTATGGGTTAAGGCATGGTTTTCTTCAAACTTAGCCTTTTTCCTCTCTGTTCTCATCCAACCTCTCTGATTGCAGAGGAGAAGGAAAGCTGGTAGCCAGCTCTTGCATACTGCTGTGCTGACTAGTTTTACAGTTGTCCCTTGTTGTACATCTGCTTCCAAAACCACATCTGTGGGTCTCTGGGACCAGTGTCTTGGTGCCATGCTTGCCAGGCGCCTTGCAGGCAGCCTTCCTGGGAAAACTGTCCTCTGAACACTTTCTGTAATGAAAATTGCCTTGTAGGTCCTGGAATTGCACCCACTGTGAAGACTGGTGAGGAGGTTGGTTTTGTGGTAGACGCCAAATCAGCAGGGAAGGGAAAAGTGACGTGCACCGTCCTCACGCCAGATGGGACAGAAGCTGAAGCAGATGTTGTTGAAAATGAGGATGGGACTTACGATATCTTCTACACCGCTGCCAAACCAGGAACCTATGTGATTTATGTCCGCTTTGGTGGGGTGGACATTCCCAACAGTCCTTTCACTGTCATGGTAAGCCAGCTCTGCTCCAAAAGTACCTCCCACTTGGATTCCTGCTGCCATGTTTTATTTAGCAATAGGTTAACTCTGTGTGAAAATGTTTGTTCAGACATTTATTAGGCTAGCAGGAACTAATGAATCCTTGTTACTTGCAGAGCTTGTTTTGAGCAGGCAATATGGTTAAGTGAAGCGGGATAGAAGCCATCAGAGGATGAAGACTTGGCTTCTCTGAAGAAATTTGTTTTTCATTTCCTGACCATGTAGTTCTTTTTCTAAATGATGTAAGGGTGGTTGTAATCAGCTTCTACAACTAATTACTTTAGCCATTGTCAGATACAGTGCTCTGCCTTCCCTGTCTCTCACTCTTCATGAAGTTGACCCCAAAATAAGGAACAATCTGCTGACAGATCCCAGGGAAAGCAGACTGTTAACTCACACTGTAAAATGATTTGCAAGTGCTAGTTAAACTCTTATAGCCAAATTCTCCCTCTTTTTAATTATCTTCCCTCCAGTGTGCAGTACGTCGGCACATTTAGCAAACAAAGCCCCAGCCTCCTGAGAAGCAGAGTAGGTGCCTCTCAGGGCTCACAGAAGCCCTTCATGTGAAGAACAGCTTTCCGTGTTGGCAAAACAATTCCTGGTCTTGTAATCTCAGCCAAAGCAGCCTCCAGTGCATCTTGGTCCATGAAACCACAGGACTGTACTTGTGCTGAGTCTGGATGGAGCTCTCGAGTCCTTGGGGCCAGGCACACTGGCTTTTCCTACCTGTCACCCTGGCAGATGGCTATGGGTGTCTTAAGATTTCCTTGAGAAAAACGACTCCCTTGGTTGCTGCTCAAAGCTTACCACAGGAAATGCCGCCTGAGGTCAGGGAGCCTGTTCCCAGCCAGCCAAAATTCCCACTTCCTCACTGACTGATACAGTACGTGTTTGCCTTGGGTGTCTCAGCTGGGGACAGAGAGCACTGGAACAGCAGCATTTCTGTTTTGCGTTGGTTTTCTTAGTGGAGTGTCTCCATGCAGAAGTTTCCAGCGGGTTATTTCGTTAGTGGGGTTTGCAGTGCTGTGAACAGGCAGGAGGGTCTGGGGTGGCTGAGCCCAGGGTTGCTGCCAGGGGAGCGTGGGTGTCAGCCCCATTGGGTTAATGGGGAAGATGGGAATTTGCAAGTCATCGTCTTGGCATGCCTGGTGAGAAGAGCGGCTGCGCCAGGGGAAAACACATTCGATGTCTTGACAACGCTGTCCCAGCTATGAATCAGAAGAATAGCTTTGCCGCTATGGCTGGATGTGGGCTGGGTCATTCACCCTAAGTGCATGAGCTGGAGCAGCCTTCCCACGGCAGCCAGCTCCCCTGCCTCCCAGCTGGCAAGCTGTGCTGTGCAGCACTCAGGGACTTGCATCTTAGATCTAAACCTTTCCCTTCCCTCCCTGCCATCAGTCCCATAAAAAAGCAACCTTGATATTCAGTTCTGCCATTGTTCAACCACAGCTTTCAACTTCCCTCTCAAGCACCCAACAGTGGCACGTACTGGCCTTGTGCCTTTGCTGTGCCACTGGTGGCTTCCCCCAGTGCTCAATACCTGCATATAAGAGCCATTTCCCAACTCCCCTGACTGGGTCCACGTCTTTGCTATGGCGAGGTTACTGGGAGGGCTACACAGTGGGAGGAAGATGTTGAACTTGATGTAGAAGGAGCTCCGTGTTCTGAACTGTGAAAGGTGGGAATGCCTCCGTGCCAGAATAACATCTAATAACACCTAACCTGCCTCTACCCCTGCCCAGGCTGTAGATGCAGATGATGTCGCTGCACGGTCACAGGAGCCAGTGGGCGCTTCCCCTCCTGGATTCCGCCCTTGGGTACACAATTTTTACATTTTTCAGCTGCTTTTCCCCCGTCTGTGTTCCATTTCAGATGACAGCCTGCTTCTTGGGACTGCTTGATCTGGTCATTGTGTTCATTCTTTCTGTTTCATCAGTTGTTCTTGGGATCCAGACCTTGTTTTTTCTTTGCTGCTTGAAGGGAGTCTCCAAATAAACTCTCATTTAAACACGAAGAGGATCGTTGCACCCAAAGCTTCCACTTCTGAAATGTCTACTGTTGGCAAAAGCAACCTGAGTGCATTGCTTTGTTTTCCCAGTAAAATCACAGTGTCTTGAGTTCAGAGTCACATTGTGAAACTTGTTTCTTTTGTCCGTTTTGTGTTGCAATCACGCTGCCCCATATAAAAATCACTTTCTCTTCCAGGCCTTAAGCAACTAAATCCTTTCAGATGGAGCCACTTTGGGTCTTGTGTGTGCTACATTGTCTTCCATTCCTTTGTGTTCCATTTATATATCTAACTTTTTTCCAGCATGTCTTCCACCCGTGCCATGTTTGATTTGCTCTGCTCTGCAGTGTGGTGTTGTGAAGGAGAGCTTGGCCGGACACTGCTCTGGTTGAGCCCAGTCCTTGGCTGGCTGCAATAATCACCGCACACTCTCTTCTGCTTGTGCTCACAGTGGAGTTGCTCAGTGCTTATTTGGCTCTGCCATACTTTTTGAAGTTACCCATCTTTGTGCTTCCTTTAGGTTACAGAAGAAGCTTATGTCCCAGTTGGAGACATGAATGGCATGGGATTCAGGCCCTTTGATTTGGTTATCCCTTTTGCTGTAAGGAAAGGAGAAATAACAGGTACCTGGAGTGCCTCTTATGGAGGTTTATGCTTTTTGTTACTGTGTTTATCCATTTGCAGCTAAGAGTCTGGGTGGTCTAGACCACAGTGTGTGGGGGAGGTTTTGTATCCTGCCAGCAACTTAGTTGTTTAATTTCACATCAAGTGGCACCCGCTGAGGATGAGTAGGTTATGCTCCGCCAATGATTTGAGTTAAGTGAGGGTATTGCTAGTGCTGTAGTGGTCTTCAGTGCTAGGCTGTGAGCTATTGCACTGTAGGGCCTGTAACTGCTTTTTCCTTTCTGGAGCAGCTACATGCATCCTTAAGCTCCATTATTTCGTGCAGATGCTGCAAAACAGTTAATCCTGCAATCCTGTTACATACCTTCTCCAAAGCAGGCGACCCCTCTTCCACAGGTCTGGCAGCTGAGCATCACCCCAGTAGCACCCTGGTTGCACTAAACTCCTGCACACAAGGGCTGTGTCCCCTCTACCCTCTAGCTCAGCAATCCCACCCCAAAACCTGCACAGTCCCAGCCTGAAGGAAGTTGATCTTTCCTTTTCAAAAGAGCAGCAGGGAACAGAGCATCTTGCTATGAGGTAGTTCAGTACGTTTTCTGGGGCTTATTGTGGAAAGCTCAGTGCTGCAGCAAACAGCCCTGCCTGTAGAGTTTGCAAGGTCACAGGACTGTTTGCCAGATGTCTACCACTGCATTGTACTCATGTAGCTTAAGTAGAAAACATGTCTGGTTAGTGTTCCCATTCGTCTCCTATTTGTGCCTGTGGGTAAGGAATTTAACAATTTAAAATGCTTGTTTAAAATGGCTAGACAATTCTCTGTGGGTGGGAGAGAGGAAGCAGGCAGCTTCTCCTTCTGTAACTCCCATGGTGGCCTTTTGTAGGTGAGGTACACATGCCCTCTGGAAAGACGGATACGCCAGATATCGTGGATAACAAAGACGGCACAGTAACAGTGAAATATGCTCCTACGGAGGTCGGGCTGCATGAAATGCACATAAAATACATGGGAAAGCACATCCCAGGTGAGTCTGACAAAGCAGGCAATGCAGATCCGACTGCAGGGTCCTGCTGATGCATCTGCTCCCTGGTGAGGTTCTGTAGCTGTTATACACACTGCGGTAAGAACTGCTGGGGTTGTCTTACTATTCAGCAGCATTTCCTCTGCAAGCAGTCCAGAGAGAACTAAAGCAAAGGAGTAAAGTGCCGGCACATGTGAGCTTCCATTGTGGTTTAATAGTACCAGCCAGGCTTAAAATGGATTTTGGTTTTGGGAACTAGCTTTTGTGGTATTTTATTATGAAGAAGAAACATACAATTTTCTAACTACCATTTTTTCAGGTTGAAATTTACTGCCATGGTGCTCAGCAAAACTAGTAGTTACAGTGTGTGTTTATCCTTAAAACTGCATTGGCAAAAAATCTCCAATCTGTGGGGAGGACTGAGTGCCTAAAACACTGTAGTTACTCTTTCCATCTCATTGCAATAAAATAGAACACACATGCAAACTGTGCTGTAATCTTTCTTTCTTCCTGGCTGCTTCTTAACAAACAGAAAGCGCTGCCTTTCATTCCCTTTCTCTTTTGTCCTTGCTTCACCAGCTCCCCAGCGGAAGCTCTGCCTCGCCTGGAGGCTGCAGCTGCCCTGCGGTTCTCCAGACATGCCGTCTCTGTGGGGCTGGGGAGAAAGGGACAGATCTGTAGAAAGATGTGTAGACATGAGACAAAGTACCTTCAGCACTGCCTGAGTGAGGCTGCTGGTTCTGCTGGTGTTCAGAAACGCCGGATAACTGGCTGAAGCAGGGAGCTTGATGTGATGAATGGTGCTACTTCAGTCTCTTCAGCATTTGTATGGTTGTGGAATCTCCAAGTGCTGAACTGTTGGATGTATTGGTTCAGTAAGACCATTTCCCTGCACTGGGACAGAAGAATGATGTTGCCTTCTAGAAGGCTGTCATGAATCAAACTCACTGCAAAATCCAGCTTTAGACTGAAGAGCTATTTGTGCCTTCTTTTGAAACCATTATTGGCTGTTGGTGACTGTACTTTTTGTTCTTGTGCACCAGCTTAGTTAATCTGAGGCTGGCAAACACGTTTTTGGATACCCTTCAAATCTGCTGGTTCAGGTTCATTGAGTCAGACAATGTGCTGTGCTAGTTCCTAATTCTGAGCTACCAAAATTCAGAATCTCTGCCTGAACTGAAAGCCTGCTTCTGAGTCATGTTCTGATTTAATGTGCTAAAAATAAACTCGCAATGAGCAAGGCCTTTTACAACATAATTGAAGCTTATTTCTGGTAATTCGAGTAACACTTTTTTCATGACTGAATGTGGAACAAATTGTGAAGAAGTACCTTTTGAGGATGGAAGGGGAGGCTTATTTGGTTTTTAAGTGCATTACAGTCACATAAAGATTTTTCAGATACCAAGTAGTCAGAAGGGCATTGAAGAACATGGGTATCAGTCCTTGTGGTCCACGCCACTCATCCTTAAAAGTGCCTCTTCTTGTTGTTTCTTTTTCCTTTAGAGAGCCCTCTGCAGTTCTATGTGAATTACCCCAACAGTGGCAGTGTGTCTGCATATGGGCCTGGCCTCATATATGGGGTTGCCAATAAACCAGCAACTTTCACCATTGTCACAGAAGATGCAGGAGAGGGTAAGTCTATTCTTTAAACCCATCCTACCCTAAACTAGGAACTTCTTAGTAGCGTAATGCACATATAGCTGTTAATTTGAATCACGTGTCAAACTACGACTCTCTGATGTGATACAAATGACTTGTGCAAATATCACAATGTAATTTGCAGTAAAAACTGTTTTATTACTGCTTCCCAAGAGCAGTCTATGTATCCTGTGGTATGGGGTGGAAAGGGTTTCTTTAATTAAACATAAACTGAAGGCATCTTAAATCTTGTGGATGATGACTGGGTGTGGAATCAGTGTTAGGTAAGTCTAACAGACTAAGTAGAGCTGTGGCCTTAGTGGATTGGCGTGAGCTGTTTTTGCTGCTGTCCTTTGAAAGCATGCATCTCTGCTGCGTTTTAAGTACCAAGTACTGGATCTTTTTCACTGGACCAAGTCCTTGGACTTGACGTTCACAAAGATTTACAGAAATGCTGCTCTTCTTGTTTCCTAGGTGGGCTGGACTTGGCTATTGAAGGACCTTCAAAAGCAGAGATCAGCTGCATTGATAACAAAGACGGGACGTGCACAGTCACGTACCTGCCTACTCTGCCTGGGAACTACAGCATCCTGGTCAAGTACAATGACAAACACATTCCAGGCAGTCCATTCACGGCTAAGATCACAGGTATAAAGTTAAGACTTCTGGAAGTCCTTCATATTAAAAATTTAACCTCTGACAGCATGGGGAACTTGGTTTGTGGCAGGAATTTGAAGTCCTCTGACTTGTTCTGCACTTAATCTTGTGATGTTTTGTGACTCGTTTCTCTTTCTGTATTCAGATGATAACAGAAGACGGTCTCAGGTTAAGCTTGGTTCTGCTGCTGACTTCATGTTGGACATCAATGAGACTGATCTGAGTCTTCTAACAGCCAGCATTAAAGCCCCATCTGGTCATGATGAGCCCTGTCTTCTGAAGAGGCTGCCCAATAACCACATTGGTAAGCTCTGAATGATTAGTATGGTGGTCTTTACTCCAATTTGCTTTTCTGTGTAAAATCACTGATTTCTCTGCTCCTCCCCAGAAGAATGTTGTCAAACCAAGTGGTTGATAGTGTTTGGTACAGTTGCCCAAAGACAGAGTGTGAAGAATGACCTTGTCTTAGCTTGCATGTGACTTGTCAGGTTGCAATTAAGTGTTTTTTGTCAGCATATATGAATGGCTTTGTAGTCCACTTGAAAGCAACACCTCAACATGTGTGAAGAGAGCACTCTTCCAGTATTTCATTTCTCAGTGTGATTAAGACATTTAAATCAAGTATAACATGAATAAGAACTGAATAAATCAGTCACATTTCTCTGCTTTGCAGGTATCTCATTCATTCCACGGGAAGTAGGAGAACATCTGGTTAGCATCAAGAAGAATGGGAGCCACGTACCAAACAGCCCTGTAACAATCATGGTGGTCCAGTCTGAGATTGGGGATGCCAGACGGGCCAGAGTGTTTGGACGTGGCTTGGTAGAAGGACGAACCTTTGAAATGTGTGACTTCATTGTGGACACAAGAGATGCAGGTTAGTTCCACAGCAGAGGGACTGTGAGATGCTGTGAGATACTCTGCATGAGAGCACTGCCTGCCTCCCTCAGCATGCAGCCACCACAGCACAAGCTGCAAAGCAAATAGTCTATTAAAGTTGCACTGGCATGATTGTCAGTCAGTAACTACAGACAACAGTGTTAACTTAGAATATGCTTTTCATAGTCCTGGCTGGTGTCTTCTGATACAGCCAACAGGGACTGTCACTGGGGCACTGATGAAAGTTTTTCATTTGATGGTGCTGGTTCTAGTATCATTTGGTACAGCAAGAAGGAAATGAAGATACTTCCCTGTTGGTTTAATGTGGAGCCTTTTAGCTTTGAAGATAACTTTTCAACATTAACAAAATAAAAGTGATATGGTCAGAGGATTTTAGGAGCTGAATACATGCTGTGCCTTCAGTATCTGACTGATTAGAAATACAGAAATGTCATTAAGGCATCATGCAGCTCCCATGTGCCCATTATGATACAAACCTACCAACCAGCTATGGGTTTGGACTGTTTAATGTCAGGTTTAGAGTAGAGCTATGAAACTCTGAGGCTAACTTACCTGTATTGTAGGTTATGGTGGGATCTCACTGGCAGTTGAAGGACCCAGCAAGGTAGAGATCCAAACTGAAGATCTAGAGGATGGAACTTGCAAAGTGTCCTATTTTCCAACGGTACCTGGTGTGTACATTGTGTCCACTAAATTTGCAGATGAACATATTCCAGGTAAGCAGAAGTGCTGGCAGATTTTGGGTTAGTACAACAAAAGTCTTACCTAGCTAATCAGTGCACTGGAGCTGTGGGTGGGCTCTGTGATCTGGCTCGCACCAATTCCCAGAGATTTGAGTAGGTGCTCCACAAACAGCCGGCATCAGAAACTGTTCTGGTTCTGTGGGTGAATTTCACTTGGATGTGGCTGTTAGCTGGCTATAAAACTTCCCCTATGATCCCCTACAAGCCAGAGGAAGCTTTCACTTCTCCCCTCCATGCAGTGTGTAATGAGCAGAGGAGGAATGACTTGCTGTGGTATTTACAGGCAGCCCATTCAGTGTGAAGATAAGTGGTGAAGGAAGAGTTAAGGAGAGCATCACACGAACAAGACGGGCTCCCTCTGTTGCAACAGTAGGAAGCGTATGTGATCTGAACCTAAAAATCCCAGGTAAGCAGCAACGTCCTTATCCCCAAAGCCACAACTTGCACTTGTGTAGCGTGAGTCTACCTGAAGCAGTGGAAATAGGAACTTCCGTGTTGTAAAGACATCCTTATATTAGGATGGTTTAGGGAGGAAACACTGGTAGTGTGTCTCTTTGAATGGTTAAAAAGAAGCATAATCATGATCAACATATGGAGAAGTAAACACCAAGGAGGCCTTAATTTAATCTGTGTACAGCAGGCTGGAGAATGGGCTACACAGCTCATCCTAGCTACAGGGGTTTAAGATCATCATGGAGCCTGTTAAATGTTTATACTGCTGTCTGGAAACTGTGAATCATGTAGGCTAGGCTTAGCTGGCTGCACTTTTCCAGCCACTTCATTTGTCTCTGTAGAGCCTGGGAAGCTGTAACTGGCCAGGCTTGCTGCTCAGCAGCATGCACCTGGCTGAGCATACAAACACGCACCTATGTGCTTCTTCTGTCACTTGCACTGTGTAATCACTTGAGCTCAGGTCCTGCGTCCAAAAACAAAATACCAAAACCCTTTGTCACTTTCTAACCTGCATTTTTTTTATTCTCTTCTTGTTAGAAATTGATTGTAGAGATATGGAAGCCCAGGTAACTAGTCCCTCTGGGAGAAACTTCAATGCTGAAATTGTAGAGGCCGACAAAAACACCTACTGTGTCCGCTTTGTGCCACAAGAAATGGGAGTCCACACTGTGGATGTCAAATACAGAGGGCAGCCGGTGCCAGGCAGCCCCTTCCAGTTCACTGTGGGGCCACTGGGCGAGGGAGGAGCCCATAAAGTGACAGCTGGAGGCCCGGGGCTGGAGCGTGGAGAGACAGGTGTCCCAGGTGAGTCCTCTGCTCTCACTGGGCTCCAGTGTCCATTGTGTGCAACATTTTGGTTTCTGTTGGCCTCTTCTCTGAGAGTTTGAGCACAGCTTGGTGTAACACCGTGGGGTTGCCCCAAGCCAGGGGTGGTCAGTGGAGAAACATGGATGGATGGAAAATCTGGAAATCCACATCTTGGAAACTGACTGCTCTTAAGGGATGAACTTGAGGTTATGAGGTGTGTCATACAGGGCTCACAGGCTAATTCAAGGCTAATAGGAGCCTTCTGGAGAAACTGCTAAGCAGCATCTCCCAGGATGATAGGACAATGATGATACACTTAAGTATGAGATGCTACACAGTCTGTTAGGAAGAAGCTGCAACTCAGCAGCAGAAAACTTACTCTTGTGTTCTTCAACAGCTGAGTTCAGTATATGGACACGGGAGGCTGGAGCTGGAGGACTGTCTATTGCTGTAGAAGGCCCAAGCAAAGCAGAAATCACATTTGATGACCATAAAGATGGCTCATGTGGTGCATCATACATAGTCCAAGAGCCAGGTATGTACTGAGACCAAATCATACAGAAACAACATTGAATGTGACTTTCAAAGAAAGTAAGGACACTCATTGCTTCTTTTCTCCTTGCAGGCAACTATGAGGTGTCCATAAAGTTCAATGATGAGCACATTCCTGAAAGCCCCTACCTGGTTCCCATCATCGCCCCCTCTGATGATGCTCGCAGGCTCACTGTCACTAGTCTTCAGGTGAGACATAAGGAAACATCTCTACAACTTACCACACAGACTGATTTCGTCCTTGTTCTCCAAGACCAAAACGGTTGTCCTTTCTTCTTAGTTAAAAGCCTTGCCTTGGTTGGTACTTGTTTTCAAGTTCAGCTTGCAGCCAGAGAGGTTTTTGGCAGCTGGCCCAGCTCTGGCGAGCCAAAATTCAAAGGCAGAAGGCTCAACTGAGTGTATTACAGGTGATAACACTTGGGAATTAGGAATAAGAGGTTCCAGAAATAGCACCAGAGGAGTTAAAAGGTGTTTCCCACCCCATTAACTAGGGAAAGCCAAGGAGAACTGAAACATGAAGGTGAACCACCAGTGATCATGCTGTCACTGAGGTCCTTGGTTGGCAGATGGATGAAGAGCTGGGTTTCCATGGGTGAGGCAGCATATGGCTGTGTAGCTGGGACATCACTGCAGCCTGGCTGGGCAGATGGAAGGGGCCCTGCTGTAAGGCCAGGGTGCAGATTTGCTCTAGCTGATGTTATGGAACCACACAGTTGCAGCTCACGTGATTCATGAACGGTAGCAAATCTCAGAGTGAATCACAGCTTTGTAGCTGGTCTGGGCTCATCTGCTAACCTCACCATGTCATTTGTGTGTGTGTGTGTGGTTACAGGCATTAAAATACAAGTAACATGAAAGGCCTGACTGAAATCTCCAAAGCCAGAAACTTGGATGCAAGACTGAGAATCTCTGTCTAAATATACTGTACCTCAGTCCTGCCGAGTGGTGATTAGTACGTCAGTTGAGGCTTCTTTTTTGGGCTGAGTCCCTGCTGTGGTTCCTAGGAGTTTGCCTAGGCTGCAGGACTTCACCTCTGCTGTGTAAATGAACCATGACAGCCTGATCTGATAGTATCTCTTCTAACCAGGAGTTACAAGGGCGTTAATTAGTCACTGTGGTATTGATGTTTGCCTTGTGTTTCATTTAAAGACTCTTTGACAGGAATACTCACTTCAGTTAAATCCTGGAGAGGCAGATAAAGCTGAGTATTTGGTAACGGAGTGCATTGTGCAGCATCAGCCTCCACTAAACCCACATCAGGGACTTTGTTATACATTGTACCTCAGTTCTACTCAGTTGCATTTATTTCCCTCTTCAGGATTTAGTTGAAAACAAAATCAGGTAAAGTATGTTAAACATGAGATACTACTGCTGGATTAGCTGCATGTGCTGTGCTGGTTGAGTACCATTGCAGCTTGGATGTGAAGCTGCCTCGACTTCCACTGATGGTCTGACAGCACTGCAACATCTGTTTTTGTATTTTAAATTACTTTCTCATGTTTAAGACATCTTGTGGTGGCGTTCTAAAGGCAGCCTCTTGTGGCAAATATAAACATGCATATTACTCTCAGACAACTGGATTATCAACGGCTTGTCTTTGAATGAATCTGGAATGAGTGAGTGGACTGAAAATGGAGCTGTAGCTTAAACATCCTTTAAATCAAGTGCTTGAACACTGATAACTGACCTCAGTGATAACGGGTGACTAGTCTTGTAAACCTGCCTCTCTTTGATGTGGCAGAGCCATTTGGCTTCCAAAACCCCATGTTACCATGGGAAAGTCAGCTTAGCCAATGTGGATGACTCCTGAATCAGCCACTCCTTAAGAGGGAGAGAGCTGATTTGAGAGTTAACGCAAGTCACAACTTTGCCTTTTGTTGAAATATGAAAAAAACCTCACGATGAGGTGGTTATTTCCCCTGCCACAAATCATGTGCTGTCTGAAACAAGAAGTTTAAATTTGATAATCTGACTGTTGCATTCTCAGGAGTCTGGATTAAAAGTTAATCAGCCAGCATCCTTTGCTATAAGGCTGAACGGGGCAAAGGGCAAGATCGATGCTAAAGTCCACAGCCCCTCCGGAGCTGTCGAAGAGTGCCATGTGTCTGAGCTGGAGCCAGGTAAGCACAGCTTTACAGTGGTCATAACAAACCATGTGACCTCCAAAACACTTGCTGTCCCATAGCAAGGGAATTTGGTTCCTTTGGCTTGTGAACAGTGCATCCAAGGGATGAGCACCTTGCTTAGAAAATGATTTCTAGGTGTGAGGAACTGTTCAGTCAGGGTTATGTTCATGCTTTTCCTAGATAGCCAATGAACTGACTGACCCCCAGGCTGTGTAAGATATAGATATTTGAGTCTTGGCTTGCCAGTGAAGGTACAGTGATATTAGTCATAATAAAATACGATGTGGGAGTTGAATTTAACCAGGGAAGAAGTTTATTTTCTAAAGCTATGCTTCCATCTTTGACTAACACTTTATTTTTAACTCTCACTCACTCCTTCGTATGAAATGTCAAGGAAGCTGACTATAAGCAAACACTGCAGAAAGCTCAACACCTGTTTCAGCAATGAGCTTTTCTTTTTCACTCGAAGTCTGTATGACTTATGGTCTGTACTTTGGATAGGCAGCAGCTGTCCAGCTGGGAGAGATCAGTCCCTCCTCTGAGTTAACACGCAATCAAAAATGTTAAATATCAGCAAATTGCTAAATGACTTCATTAGATAAAGGTGCCGTGTCTGTGGTGTCAGCAGCACGCTCAGCTTGCTGGTAAGATTTAGCTTGCTCTGACCAGCTGCTTTTTTTCTCTGCACTGCTCGCTCAGCTGCTGACAGGTTGGACTGTGATTCAGTTGTCATGTTCAGTGCACGAGTGAGGCAAATAATCCTAGCCTGCAGACTAGATGACAGCTGAGATCAGGTCCTAGTAAACAAGGTGAAAATCCAACTTGTAACACCTCCTGCAATAAATAGAGCATTTTCCTACTTCAATATGAGCTTAGCAGCTTCTGTAGCTGAGTTCACTAAACCTGGGACCAAAATACGTCAAAGCATTACAGAAGCTGGGGTTGCTAGCCGGTTGGCTTTGATTGCTGGTTTATGGTGTGATTGTTATCTCCGATATGTCAGAAGAGCCACTTGTCTCTTGCAGATAAGTACGCCGTTCGGTTCATCCCCCACGAGAACGGCATCCACTCCATTGACGTGAAGTTCAATGGGAGCCACGTCGTGGGCAGCCCATTCAAGGTGCGCGTGGGTGAGCCCGGGCAGGCGGGCAATCCCACGCTCGTCACGGCCTACGGATCCGGCCTGGAGAGCGGCACCACGGGTAACCCTTCTCTCACGGCTCTGACGCAGACCGCTTTGGCTTTGAGGCACACACAGAAGCTGTTCCTAGGCATATTTTTACATGTCTTTCCCTGCTAAGGCAGCTGAACTAACCCACATTCTCTGCTGACCTGAGCACAGGCTAATTTTGCTTTCTAGCATGCTCCTCATGTCTTATAACCATCACTTACAAGTCTGCAGGCTATACTGAGCCTTAACAAACTTAAAACTGCTGCAAATCAGCAGCTGCAGCACACATTCACTTGAACTGCTGGTTAGCAGCTGTGCTAGATCTCTGCTGGTTAGCTGAGCTCCACCTTGGTGGTCCCTCGGAGCTCTGGAGATGTTCTGGCTCCATTCCACACATGAACATGATGTCTGAGTTGGCTGTCTGGTTGAAGGAATCTTGTTTAACTTGTGTGCCCCTGTTAATTAAATGGGTACAAAGGTGTACCCCATTACCTTTCCTTCAGTGCTTGTTGCTCTAAGAAACTTCAAGTGAAATGTAGTACAGTGTGTAAACCCTGGGGAGAACAGTGGTTTGTTCTGTTGGTTGTGTGCTTCAGATGCAGTGTGAACAGTGTCTTGGAAATCTGACACCTCAGTGTCTCCTTTGCCTGCCTCATCTGATAGTCCTCAACTGAAGAATGTAGAGTTTAGGGTTTGTTTTTTCATTTCTATGATTTGTGGCCTTAGTAAGAAAGTATGAAAACATTCCAGGATATGCACATTGATTTATTTAATTGTGTGCTTGCTCAGGCCACACACACAGGTGAATGGCAGAGTAAAACTGATTATTTTTCTTTCCTTTTGTTATGCAAGGGAATAGCTAGTTCCTCTTATCCCATCTACTGCTGTGTCTTGTGGATTCCATTTCATTACCTTTTGTCTCCCTGGGGAAGAAAATACTGCAGTTATTCAGTTAAAGCTTCTGGTGTTCTGGAGAAACCAAGCAGCTGGTTTTGGAAACATGTGGATACAGTGTATAAAATAAAGATATAGCCTGTGCTGCTTTAATAGGTGGAAACAAAAGCACTCATTAATACTAGCCACTGATGCATCAGGGACAGCGGAATTTTTCTCCATCTATAAAGGTGCTTGGGGCTGTTTTAAATCCAAACAGACTGTTTAACTTCAGCAAAGTTACTCTGTGCCCTGTTGTTGAATCTAGGCTGCTGCCAAAGGCCCGGTGTCCTGGGAGCTGCTGAGCAGCGTTTCCAAACAATGACCCAGTGTAGGGGCTTCAATAGCTGGTGGCTGAGCACCTGAACCATCCCCCGGGAAGGCTGCGCGCCTGCAGCCTCCAACAATGCGAGCCTTCATCTGGGGCACAGGGAAAAAGCAGTGACTCTGGAGCAAGCAGTCTTAGCAAGAACCTGGGAAGCGTGTTGGCTTTGGGATTTAACCTCTCTTCCTCCAGTTGAGTGGGGCATTGCCCGTTGTTGCCTGACCTGCTAGGCAGGTGGTGCCAGGGACATGGGCTGCTGGAACACTGGAAGATGGCATAATCCTCTGTGGGAGCTGGGCTATTCCAGCGTTGCGACACAGCAGCCTCTTGTGTGGAGGGGCTAGAAACTTCTCCCTAGTTTTATTCCCACGTCTGCATGCTTCTGTTGCAGCAGCAGTAAACTTTCCCATGGCTGTCCTGGTTTTGAATGAGCCCAAGCGCTTTATTCCTTCTCAGTAGTGTCTCATGCAACAACCCAAAGATCATAAATATTTTAAGCCAGAGTTTGACAGTAAATTATTTGGAGGCTGAAAGCCTTACTTAATTTTTTTCTTGTGTCGTTGCCATCGTGTCATTGGCTTAGTATTAGCAGCAGTAATTCAGCTGTGTTAACCAGATGCTGTAATTAAACAAGCTTTTGTTTCCACAAACTGCTTGGAGTGCTGTTGCCAAGCAGTTCAAACACCCATCTCCTCCAGATCTCCTGCCCCTTGTCTCTCCTGCTTTCTTGTGGGCTCTTCACTGCTGATTTATGGTCCAGGCAGTGAGGCAGCTCTGAGCTCTCCTGAACTTAGCCATGCTGGAGCTGTGTTGGTGTGGGCTCTGACACCCACGAGAAAGGCTCTTGTTTTCTCTCTAAAACAGTTTTTTGATGCTGAATTACTTCCATTTCAGTCCTGAAGGGCTCTCATGATCCCTTCTCCCACACAGTCACATAACCCAAGCAGAAAAGGGAGCAGGATGAAGCCGAGGAGACTGGCAGGGGTGCAGAGCCCCTGGCTGGGGCTGTGCAAGGATGTGGGGCAGGGGGATGTGGTGTCCCTCCCTGCCTGCAGCCTTGGGCAGCCTGGTCTTGTGCCGAATTACCCTTTGCTGTTTAATGACTGAGGCTGCATGTGTAACATGGAGTGTGAGGAAGAGTGTGTCTCACTGTGCTACGTCTTTCTAGGACTGCAGTCGGAGTTTTTCATTAACACGACCCAGGCTGGTCCAGGTACCCTCTCTGTTACAATTGAAGGGCCATCAAAGGTGAAAATGGACTGCCAGGAAACTCCAGAAGGTTACAAAGTCATGTACACACCCATGGCTCCAGGAAACTATTTAATTGGAGTTAAATATGGTGGACCTAACCACATAGTGGGCAGCCCCTTCAAGGCAAAGGTTACAGGTAAAAAGCTAACCAGTATTTACTGTGTGCCTGAAGCAGTTTGTGTCATTCAGCAAATATGTCCCCCTGAGACAGTGTGGCATTCTGGTCTAGATGCCCAAAAACATGAGAAGCAAAATGTGTCTCCCCATCACCTCCAGAGTCGAGATGAGGGGTCTCAGGAGCAGCTACAAGAGCAGTAGTCATGGAGCTTACCAGCTTGACTCGGTGGTGGGCCACAGAATAGCTTCATGGGGGAATATTATATTCTGATTTAGTGCTAGGGTGTTGCATTGGCAGTAGGGAAATATGACTTATTTACCCATTTTCCCTCTAAAGCCTGAAACCTGCTTGCCTGTAGCATAAGTGATGCTTCTCTTGGTCTCATTTTGGTGCGGGTGTCACCTAACCAAAGATCAGTAACATCTGGGAGGCTTTTAGGTGATGTGAGGAAGCCTGGCTTAGGAAGCTTGTTCTCTCTTCAGCACTGTGTTTAAGCACAGACTGGAGCTCATTTCTACTGCTGCCCCTCAGCTAGTGAACCCTCTCCTCGTGCCCAAGGCGCGGGGATGTTCCTGGGAGAGGGTGACAGGGACTGCACTCCCCCAGGCTGGGACACGCTCTGCTTTCAAAATGGATTATTGCAAAATTGCACCTGCTTTTCTGCCAACTCGAGTTTAATTTTTGGCATTTGGTGATTGGAGCACAATTAACTCTTCTTAAGCAGCCAGCTTTGCTTAATGAATCCTGAAGTTCCTGTGGTCCTTCAACCACTTGAGGGCTCTGGGATGGGATTGTTGCCAGCAGTGCTGGAAGATGTCCGTTTAAAAACCAAAGTAGGAAATTGCTCCTCTCCAAAAATGCATTTTGGATGCAGAATGCATGCTAGTCATTAGGAGGGTTTTGAAACCTCCATGTGAATGCCTTTCAGATGGGGTGAATCTGAATGTCAGAAATCTCCTCTGTTTCCAGGACAGCGACTGGTTAGCCCAGGCAGTGCCAATGAAACTTCTTCCATCCTGGTAGAGTCGGTGACAAGGTCATCGACTGAAACTTGCTATAGCGCCATTCCCAAATCCACCTCGGATGCCAGCAAAGTGATTTCTCGGGGAGCAGGACTCTCAAAGGCTTTTGTGGGTCAGAAAAGTTCCTTCTCTGTGGACTGCAGCAAAGCAGGTATGGATGCAGGAACCAGCTGGATGTTCAGGGTGGGTGGTTTAGCTGGGCTTTTTTTTCCCTTAAACCAACTTGCAGAGTTAAAATTCAGAGCTCGAGGTGTTGATCTGGTTCTAAAGAAAAACTCTAAATATTACACTGTACTTACCAAGTCAGGCCTAATACAGAGGCTGTAAAGATGCCAATTCCTCTCCATATGGCTTTCTCTGAGCCAGGTGCACCTGAAAGAACCACAGGGTTATGGCATGAGAACAAAGAGGTTGTTGAACTCAAGCAACCCTTGTGGTGCACTGTAGCATGAAATGCGTGGTGTTCCCATTTGCCTTGAGCACTGAGCATCATCGTCATCATCCAGGAGTTCTGTGCAGGGTGGATTACAAGCCAGCTGTGTTCACTGGCCCCTGCTATTAACTTCTGATGTAGTACTTGTAAAGCAGCACCGGCTCATTTTCACAAGCAGCATTGATATCTCCTGTGCTTGAGTTAGATAGTGGTACCCTATCAGATCTGGCAAAATGCACAAATAAACCCTTGCCTCTAAGAGAGTGAAAGCTTTATAAAATAAAATTCCTTCTTATGCCAAATTAGCTGAGCTGTACAGATGGCCACTCTGTGAATTAAAATAACAAAATCCTTGTGTTACAAAGTCAGTATATGATGTGACAAACATGCTGGCTTATTTAAGCTCGGGAATGTTAACATGTCTTTTATTTTGCTGTAGGTTCCAACATGCTGTTAGTTGGTGTCCATGGACCTACAATACCTTGCGAGGAGGTGTCCATCAAGCATTTGGGCAGCCATCAGTACAATGTCACTTATGTCGTCAGGGAGAGGGGTGACTATGTTCTGGCAGTGAAATGGGGTGACGAGCACATCCCTGGGAGTCCCTTCCATGTCACCGTTCCATAAACCCGCTGAGCGTCAGTCAGTCTCTGCGTTTGCAATTCAGATGTAGAGTTATACTGGGTGCAGTCCTGTTGCAAAATGCAGTATCTAGATACACACGGCTCACATTTCAATGCAGTCAGATGTAAACTCTGTAACTATTTTTTACAAGCATTTCACTTCTATCCTGCTTACCAACCTAATGTCAATCTATTTAATATCCTCCTCAAATTGTACCTTTGCAGTACTGTCCGGGTCACTTTTAATGTTTGGAGAATCATGTGGATGACTAGACACTAATTTCCCTTGCGGACGTTAAAGACTTTAGATGTTAATTGAAAACTGGAATTTGTAATTGGGTATCTTAACTACTGATTTTATTTGACTGGAGACTTTACATTTTAGTTATGGAATATGACTTGGGCTGTCCCCAGTTCAAATTCTTTTCTGTAAAGAAATGAGGTAAAACTGGTACTATAATAGGTGCCTTTGTATACTTGATCAGTTTTAACGCTTAACATTATAAGAAGCTACTTTAAGTGGCTTTACCACTCAAATTTAAAATGTTTCTGAAAATGCTCTGCTAGTGGTTTACATTTAGAAGAAGTTTATCTTTTATAGCAGCCAAAAGCAGATTGAAATCGACTTCCTGGAAGCTTTCAGCCTTTCTATATTAACGTTTTGTAACTCTAGACAGGTAGCTTTTTGTCCATGATGTTAGCAATGCGGTTTTTAATTAGCTTGGGATTCTGGTGATGTTTCTGAAATTTCACAGGTAACTCCCACACTCTTTTTGATTCAAGAACAAGCCCCTGGATTGGCTGGGTTAAGTAAATCCCGTAAACTTGCCAGGCCCAGGATAGCTCTCACCTCTGGGACCCACAGTTGCTGCAGGACAGAGCACCGTGGTGTGTTGGGATGATGACCAGCCGTTTCCCTGGAGGCCACAGGAGTAGCTGAGATGGTGCAAAGCAGCCAGCCTGGGAATGGGCCCCACGGCTGCAGTGGGGTGTGGGGAGGGAGGGTGTGCGAACTTACCAGCAATAGCAATACAAATAATAGCAATAGTACTGATGAGCAAACCCATCTTTGGTGCAAGGTGTTTTATTGTATCTTAGTCCAAGGACATGCCTGAAGCACATTCAGCTCCTGAAATTCCCTTCCTGCTGCAACAGGCGTTGCTGCTGAGGATCAGGGAGTGGAAACTTCCTTATAACTTGTCTGTTTGTCCCGGATTACTCCATGCTACTTTCCAAGTGCATATCTGAATTGCTGTCAGCTGCTGGGGCTTTAGTAAACTCTCCTAATGAGCTTTAACTCTGCAGCTAGGAGAAGGTAGGATTTGTTTAAAACCTGTTGAAATGTCACTGTCCCTCTGGAGAAGTTCATGCTTACAGTTCTGTAGTTACATGTTGATGCACTACTCTCCAGCACAGTCATTGGGAAAATAAAGTTGGGGGTTTTTTTACTGTGCTTTTTTTTGTGCCTTAATGTGAAATGCTCAGTACATTGTAAACTAGGAATTTAAAACAAAATAAACTGGAATAAAAATGCAGGATTGTAAAATTGTATCTTATAACTTATTAAATAGAAATGTTTGCTTCATTAAAATGTGCATGTTAAAAACAACATTGGATTCCTTTCATATGTAGTCAGTAAAGCTCAGACTGAAACTACACCACACAGCAGCTTCAGGTAGACTGGAGAGCCCACAGGCCATGCAGGTAGCAGTGAAAATTTGGGCATAACCTCCGTGCCATTCATGGTTTTTTCCCTCTAAAATGTTCTGGGTTTTTTCCTTAAAACAAAATGGCAGAAGTTTAAGTTGTGACGTAAACATACTGTGCCACTTTGCCCCTGTGCAGACCCCAGGCATGGCGGCACTGGAGCTGGCACTGGTGTGTGTCCCTGGAGCTGCCAGCTTGGTTATAGGTCTGATCCTGGGGCGTTCCAGTGGCACCCCCTGCTCCTCCAGGCTCCCTGGGGTTGTTTGCAGAAGGTGTCTCCGTGTACCTGGGGCCAGCAGCTCCAGCGCAGGGCCATGGAAACCAGCAGATGTTTTCCCAAACACGCTCCTGCTGAAAAAGCCCAAGTGAAACCTGAGATGCAGTGGCTGCCAAGGACTTTCCTGCCCCAGGTTTATCAGATTATTTCCTTTTTATAGTTAACTGTGTTTCATTAGCCTTGTGCTATGTCAGGGTGAACCTCCTGTTTAATGTTTTTAAACAAAACAAAAGAAATACCTGGATACAGCTGTTGGGGTGAGTAAACCTTGAGAGTGTCTCACCTGTGTAACCCCTGTGTCCCAGTCACCCTGCCCTTGTCTGGCCGCCTTTTGCCTGTCACTCTGTGTCTGTGTGCAATGACACTGGGCTGTGGCGCTGGGGTGTTGGTGCACTGGGTTACTGGTGTCCCAGTGCCTCCTGCTGGGTAGCCTTGCAATGGTACAAGATGCACTTGCTTCATTATAGGCAGAGGACTGACATTATTTTTTTTGCCTTTATCTGTGGAAGTGGTTTTCTGCCCATTTGGTTGAACTTAAGTTCTTTCTTGTTTCTAGTCTCTCCTTGGTGCTGGTTTGCAGTAGGATTTGGCCACCTAGTACCTGTGAGTCCCACTGGGAGCTCATCCATCCCTCTTTAACTGGCTCAGCCTATTCTGTGAGCACTCCTACTAGTTTGAGTAACAAATCTGACAGTGCCCTCGGTAGCCAGCTGGATCCCTTGGTGGCCAGTGACCCAGGGCAGTCCCGAAGTCCCTGCACATAGGAAAACATGCTGGGACCCACTGTACTTCCAGAATTCACTGAGTATTTTGGGCGGTGGTGGAAGGTAAGTCCCTGTAGCACATCAGTTCCCATGGGATGGTAACTTTCCAGAGCATTTCATCCCCCCTGCCTGGTATCGGTTGGGTTTGAGGCACTTGTACATCTCCGTGGGCAGAGAGAAGGGTGCTCTAGAGGTGATGTCCTGGAGCTCCCACAGCCTGCCCTGTGGAGTCCCTGACCCTGTGCCGTGCCCTGGGGTCTCACCTGCATTTGTTGCCTGCTGCCCTTCTCCTTTGATTTGGGGAGCTGTTGGAATTCCCTCTTCAGACCCCTCTGGGTGTCCCTGGCCTTGCCTCCATGTTTCTGATGGCTATCTCTGCAGCCAGCATGGCAAATGTCTCATATACTGACCAGGGCATTGCTCAAAACTGAGAACTGCATTTCATCTTGTACAGCTGTAATTGAGTATCTATAAAAAATTAAGTATGTGTATTTAAATTATTCTAATAACTTTTTAAATCATGAAATTATTCTAATAATGTAAAATATGCCAGTGTTCATTTTAATAATTCAAATTATTTGATCTTTGAATTGCTTCAAATTAACCATTGAATTATTTTGCATGTGTATGTATATAAAGATAATCCAGTATACTTAATTTTTTTGAAGTGTTACTGCAATGGTCAGTCTCCAGGCCTGAGACTGTGCAGAGCACTTTGTGTGCTCGAGCTGGATCTCCCTTCACCCTCCAAAAAGCCCTGAGCTGTTCTGACATCCCTTGGGTGCATTAGCAATGTGGCTGCTGGGGCTATTGCTCAGGAGAGCTCTGGGTGTGGTCAGACTATGCAAACCCTGTAATTAGTTCTCTCTCTAACTGTCTGTGGAAAGTGAGATTGTGAAATTTCCAATCCAGAAACTGCTTTTTTCTCTACTCACTTTTAACTTCTACATGTATTTGTTTTAAACTGATTTGATTTTATTTTCCAATTTGGTTTTTTTACCCCATATTGAAATGTACTTGCACTGCATACAATGCACCTTTCTTACCTAAAAAGAAAAAAAAAAGGGAACAAACGATGTATAAATCACATTTAAAAGCCTGTCCAAGGTGGTTACGTATAAACAGACATCACTTGACAGAAACTGGGATCGAATTGCATGAAACTTAACTCAGGGAATGGCACGATGCTTTTTTACACTGTGTTTTTTGTTTGTTTGAGGAAAGGCTCTTTCCAAACCATTTGTTATTATGACAGCTGGCTGTGCCATGTTCTCCCGTGAACCAAACAAAACTGGTTGCCCAGTTTGGCCTCTGCCAGGTCAGGGACAGCTCTGGGCCCACTGGCATGGAAGGGATGGGGTCTTGCAATGCTGCCGAGACCAACTTCAGGTGTTTATTCTGAGCTCTGTGCCGGCTGGCTTGGAGGAACTTTTTTTTTTTCCCCACTATTTTAATTTTTTTCCAGGTCTCCTGTCCCCTTCCGGAGTAGCAGAAAGAAGCATCTGAAATTTTGCTGCTGACAGCAGCAGTGCAGGACATGCACCAGGGCACCCAGCCCTGCTGTATTGCTGCAGGCTGGGAGCAAACCCACCTAGTACCTGAACCTTTAGGCATCCCGAATGTTTATTTTTAAAAGTACTTTTTCCCTGTGTTACAGTAACTTAGGGATACTCCCATTCCCATCCCCACCCCACCATGGCTCCATCCAAGCTGGAAAAGCAGCAGGGAGGGCAACAGCAATTTCTTCCTCTGCAGCCTCCAGTAATGGTTAATATTCTCAGGTCTCTTGCTGAAGGTTATCAAAACAGCCCTGCTGCCAGGCCCCCCCCTTGTCCTGGGCTGTTCCCCCAGGGCCTCCTGGGAAAACGCTTTTAAATGGCTTTTCAGAATTTCTCAGACTTTGAGAGTTAATTTTCATGGTTGTGAATTTATATTGCACACTTAGAAAAAACATTGGCACTAAATCAGGCTGGATTTATAGCTCCTGTCGCTATTAATTTGACTGAGATTTAAAGCACATTCTTTATATAACATGAACGAAAGGCTAGTATTTATGATTTTTTTTTCAAATTAATAGGAAAATACGATTTAGCAGGACCCAGAGGTATGCTTGACAGCTCTTTCCTGTGCTGAGTGCCTTTCTGCAGGACCTTGGTACTGCAAATATTTACATCCCTGCTGAGCTGGAAGCCTGTGAGTCCTTCGGGCCCCATGGAGGAGCTGGCCCTGCCAGGGGGGTATTTTTTTCTGACAGTGATGTCCAGCTAGGGTGTTTTTTTTGGAGGGTAGGATTTTGCATCTAGTTTCCTTGAAAATGGCTGGGGCCAGGCCCTCCTCCCAGCAGAGGCACAGAAAGCAGCCATGCCTCAATGCCAGCATTTGCAGAGCTTTTCAGGGAAGGTTTCTGATTAGTTTGCCAATATGAAAATTAATTCCTATAAGTCTGACTCCTGTCTAACAGAAAACTGCCCCTGCAAGCGCTGACAGCTGAAACACTATATTTAAAATGACACAAAACTATTTAACCTTGTTTTTCACACCAGCTAGAAAACCATCCCGCAGAGAAAGGGCATTTGTGATTTTATACAAGGTGAGAGTGCAGAGGTTGAGTCCCTGAGCCCTCGGGACAATGAACAGGAACGCAGGCTAAACCTGGCTCAGAGAGTTTTGGGTTGGATATTAGGAACAGGTTCTTCACCCAGAGAATGGTTGGGCACTGGATCAGGCTCCTCAGAGACTAAGCAGTCACAGCACCAAGGCTGCCAGAGTTCACAAACCCTTTGGACAAGGCTCTCAGGCACATGGTGTGATTTGTGTGGTTGTCCCGTGCAAGGACAGGAGTTGGACTTCAGTGATCCTTGTGGGTCCCTTCCAACTCAGGCTACTCTATGATTTTATGGTTGCAGAAAGAGCCCCTGATCCAAATTGCAGTTTCCCCAGGCACTGGAGAAGGAGTTGGTGGCATCTGTGGCAGAGAGGGGATGGTGGCCAGAACAGCCTCACATCTTCCCCAAAACCAGATCCAAATCACCAAGGAGCAGAAGCCCGGCCACTGCAAGACATCCTGAGGGGCTGGGCAGGCAGGAAAGGCTGTGGCTGCTGCTGGACCAAGCCAGCTGTGCTGATGCTCCTGGTGCAGGTACGGCAGGGACACCAAGGGGTCCCTGGGGGGGATGTATCCCGTAACCTGCCAGCACCTGGTCCTGGGATGTGCTTCCTGCGAGCAGGGTTGCCTTGTGAAGGTCATCGCAGCATATTCCCGGTTAAATAAGTGCGGGCAATGAACAACCAGGCCCGGAGCAGAGGAAGCGCTCCCTTTCTGTTGCAAAACTCATTCACGGGCAGGGTGAGCTCAGGGGTGGGGGCAGCCGGGGGCGCTCCGCAGCGAAGGAAGAGGTCCGTACGGACACACACGGGAGGATGGGGATCCACGAGCTCGCAGCGGAGCGTGAAGTCCCCTGTCCTTGGCGCGGCTGGGTCTGCTGGCTGTGTGAGGGGTCTGGGTGTGAATTTCACGGGAACCCTCCCAGACAGTGGGACTTGCAGCAACGCCACCAGAGGGGGCCCTGGCGGTATTTAATGTGTGCGCTGCTCCCCGGGGCGGGGCGGGGAGGGGAAGACGCCTTAGGGCAGCGGGGACCTTCCGTGGGCTGAGCGGGGGTCTGTCTCTCCGTGGGGCAGCGGAGACCTTGGGTCTGCGGGAAGTGAGGGTGCCTCCAGCACCATGCATTGGAGAAGGGCTTCCCAAGGACCCAAACCTGAGGGATCAGGGGGTTTTAGCGCTTTTTGTTCTGCTGAATCCTCTCTGCTCTGCATTCTCACCTGGCATGGGCTGCTGAGGTAAAACCAGAGCTTTCAGTTTCTGAAGAGCCTCTTTGTTTCTCTCCCATGATCTGAGACCTGGCTTGCAGGAGACAAAGTCTTTCCAGGAATTTCGGATTTCCAGTGTAAAACTTGTGTCTGATCATAAATAAAGCTCAAGAAGCCTCATTCATCAGAAAGAGAAACTTTGTTCTGGCTGCAGAATATATTGAGGCTCCTGCAGGCTGGAACAACTTGAAAGCCCTTGCAGTTGGGACAGCTGGGTAATAATCCCCAGTGGAGAAAATCTAGAGTTGACATGAACTGTGAAACATTTTAGGATGTAATTATAATATTGTCTAATGAATGTATAGAATAAACACAGGAATATCTATAGAGACTGACTGTGCAGACAGTAGGAGCTTTGGACACCTCCCAGTCCTTATCAGATGTTACAATCTGAGCACAGATGCTGTTTCTCTGCTGTGAATTTCACAAAACTGTGCCCCAGCTCTTCACAGAGGAGCATCATTTTGCTTTAAGATGTCTCTCTCGTGGTTCAATGCTCAGTATCTCTGCAATAGCAGCTTGTTGTGGTTTAACACCAGCCAACACCTCAGCCCCACACAGCTGCTCGCTCACTCGCCATGGGTGGGACAGAGAGAATCAGAAGAGTAAAACTGAAAAAACTTGTAGGTTGAGATGAAAACAGTTTAACAAGCAAAGCAAAACAAGGCATTCATTCACCACTTTCCATGGGTAGGCAGGTGTTCAGCCACCCCAAGAAAGCTGGGCTCCATCACACATAATGTTACTGGGGAAGACAAACACCTTTACTCTGAAAGACCTGTCCTTCCATCTCCTTTCCCAAGCTCTGTGTACTGAACATGTCTCCATATGGTATGGGATATCCCCTGGGTCAGTGGTGGTCTGCTGTCCCCTCCCAAATTCTTGTGCACTCCAAACCAACTCGCTGGTGGGATGAGAGGCAGAAAAAGCCTTGACCCTGTGTTATCAACGTGGTTTTCAGCACAAATCCAAAACAGCTCCATACAACTGTTGTGAAGAAAATTCACTCTATCCCAGTCAAACCCAGCACAAAGCTCGAGACTGACAGGCAGTGACATCACTCCCGAGGCTGCTCTCTGGCTACATCTCTTGTCTCCAAATACTGGGTAAAGGACTATACCTCAAATAAGGACAAATATTTTCAGTAAAACTTAGTCATAATTACATCTTTTTCATGACTGTGTCCATTATTGCTTTCCTGGAGTGTGATTTATTCTTTTGTGCACTGTTCCTTTCTGAAAACCAAGAGACAGAAAGGACTTACGAAGGAGCAAGACATGAGACCAGAGGCTCACACTGATTTCAGCCTTCACATGAGCCACGACTGCTGTCAGCCAGACAGTGGCATCTATAAAAATTCCAATGTAAATATTTGTTTTAAATCACTCTTTCCTTTGCCTTGACTGCAGTATAATCAAGGGAGCTTATGAAATGCTGTATCATTTCAAGTTTAATTGCTACTGAAAGTTGAAGGATTTGTTGTCTGCCTTGCACACACACCCCTGGGATAATTTTCTCTTGATTTAGTTTCTTTCCTCAAATTCTTTCTCACTGAACAGAGAGTTTCACAAAGGCCAAACTGTTTTCCTGTGCACAAAGCCCCTCTTGCTTTCCTGCTCTCCCTGCCCCTTCAGCAGGCACCCCTGGGCTCGTTGATAAAGGGAAAAGAATATTTGCCTCTACTAACAGTTGGATTATTCCCACTTTTCAGATGCCATCTGTGTGACAGGGTTTGGTTTGCACTAAATACAGCCCGTGGGCTGAGCTAGCAAAACAGATTGCTGCACCACTATGTTAAATAATCATCATCAAAGTCTGGTTCATTGGAGGACTTTGGGCTGCCATGGAGAGGGGTTTTTTTTGAGAGGGGGATGCAGCTCACTTACACGTCAGGAAGCAGAAATCAGATTTTAATATGAATTTTATTACACTCTGTTGGCAGCAGAGTCACCTGGGAGCCACAGGATGTCTCGCCTCAGGTTTGCAGGCAGGCAAGCAGGGGTGAGAACCACCAGCCTCCTGCTGCTCTGGGCTGAGGTAGTGCAGAAAAGGGGCTCTCACTGCCTGTCCCTCTGTCTTTCCCCGATGCTGTGAGCAGTTTCAAACCCCCACTGGGAAATACTCTAAATTCAGCAGAATTCTTCATTGAAAACCACCAGGCACAGACTCCGGTCCCGCAGAGGAGCTCTGGGCAGAGCTCCAGAGCTCACGGGAGCGTGTGGAGATCCCTGCCCTTCAGGTGCTGCAGCTAAAGTACACAGAAGGATTTTACCCTTGCAGTAGCTCCTTACATTTGCAACAGGTACAGTAAGTATAGCGTGCTGCTTCTAGCTGATTTATTTTTGCATACAATGAAGAAATAACAGGAATGTTTATTTTGCCTTCTCACACAAAATATTTGAGCCTTAACAAAATATTTTGGAGGGGTTTTCCACTAAATATTGCACTTGTTGTGAGTATATTTACACCACTCTTCCACAAGATCTGTTGACATTCGCTTATTTCCACACCATGCAAGAGGATTCAGCATGATCATCATCTCGACTGGCTCTTCCTTGGTCTCCTCTTCCTTGAAAACTTTGATCTCAGCCAGTTGAAGAAGCCACCTTTTGCTTTTAACTCAAATTCTATGGGGAAATGATCACTCACCCCCAGCGCCTGCAAAACAAGGGCACAGAGGGATGGGAGCTGGCCGCCCACCCTTTCTCCAAGCCCTGCCCTGCGTGGGACTGGATGTGGGGAGGTGCAGCCCAAGCACTGCATCACTTTGGGGGGATGCAGCAGCTTTATGGCCAGGACTGTGTTCAGAAATGCCTGGGCACTGCTGGCTTTGCTCTCCTGTGTTAACCCCTGCCTCACTGCTGCAGAGGCTGTGCTGTGCCTACCTGCTCCTCAGTCATCTGAAAGTCCTTCTGGAAATCGAAGATATTGACAGAGTGTGGCACAACAGCGTGGATGAGCTTCTCTCCGCTGACTACGATCCTGCAAGGAGCAAGGGCATGGGGTGCTGTGATGGGGTGTGTGACCAGCAGCAGCCACACTCACTGAGCTGGTGGCCAAAGAGGTGACCTTCACTGAGTCACAGCTATGTACAGTTTGTCCTTACCCATGGGCTTCCCACACAGAGATGTCAGCTCCTTTAGGTGCCTTCTTGGGAGCAAGGCACCTAAATATCTTGGTGCGCATTGGCCTTGGATGCTAATGTTAAATGACTTCTGTCTAAACCCACCTAACAGTGCTGTGAAGGTCAAAGCCCTGCTTTGAATATAAAAATCACAGGACACCAATGACTGGAGCCTTACTGAAGTCCTGCTTAGATCCAGAAGCTCATTCTGCAGGAGGACTCTGGGATCTAACAGATGATGTGTTTTTTGTCTCTGCTGAAGGAACTGCAGTGGCAGCAGGACTTGCCACATGCTCAGGGGAAGGTGAGGTGTCCCCTCTACAACCCTACTCACCAGCAGGTCTGCAAAGGGCTTTGAGCTCCTGACTAGAAGTATCTGGATCACATTTCCCCCGGACACTGTTTTATCTTTGATGGCCTCATGTACATTTATCTCTGTTGGTCACTGACACCTTTTGATGTATTTTTTTCACTCAGTGTCAGAACCAGTGAGTAGTGTGGCAGTGGCCCTTTACCTGTCATATGGGCAGCTTGTGCTGCTCTTCACTGTCGTGTCATTTTTGTCACCAATTAGCCAGATGAATTCAGAGTAAGTCCTCAGCCGGATGTTCTTCCACTGTTTTTTGGGAACATAGCTACATCCAGCATTGAAGTCCCCCATAAAAATGAAGTTCTGGAAGGCAGGAGAGTTTTCAAAAGTTACCATGAGGACAGCTCTTCAAAAGAAGACTGACAAGGACTTTTAATGACTATGGATGCTCCCAACAGCCATTACAGCTCAAATAGCAGCTGCTCTCTGAGTGCAGCAGGACTTCTCCTTTTTGCTGGGCATACCAGGGCATGCTGATGACAACGTTATTGGGAAATCAAGTTTACTGTATAAAATGGGGAGACTTCAATGAAAACACATAAAAGAGATACTCAAAACCCAGGGCTCATTATCAATGGGTTTAAGGTTATCAGCTGTGGATAGTGAACAGTGTGACAGGTGACTCAATACCAAAGCCCTGCTAGTAACACAGATGTAGCACCAAACCTTGGTTTTCCAGCGCTGTTTGACATCTAAATACACATCATAGAGCTCATCAATCTCCCGCACTGCAGTGTCTGGTGTGGTGTGCAGAGGGATTATAGCAAACTCATTGACAGCTTAAAAACAAGACAGAAGAACAGGAAAAATGTACTGGCTAAACAGAGAATCAGTCACTAAGAAACAGAGACTCTCTTGCAAGCAAGGGGGTGGTTCTGAGGAAGGAGGAGTTTCTGCTCTGACTGTGGACCAGGGGCAATCTCTGTGTGGTTGCACAGTATCCCCCTCCAGCACTTGGCTCAGCCTGAGATGCTGTGCCAATGCAGGCAAACCCTGGTCCAGCACCCACAGCAGTAGCTGCTCCCACGGCTGTGCCAGCAGCATGGAGAGATCCACCAACCCACTGCCTGTGGCAGCAGCAGAGGCTTTCCTAGGGCTGCAGCATGTGCTGAGCTGCAGGCTTTCCTGGAAAGGCAAAATGCTGCTCTTGGAAGGAAAAACAGCGTGGGGTCTGGATGTGGCCCCTTGAGCCTGCCCCCAACATGCTCAGGTCCAGCCAGGGTTGCCTTGCTGGCTCACCAGTGGGATGATGACATGTTTCTGAATCATCTCACCTGTTTTTGGAGACTGGAACCAGATGACAAAGGGCTCTCTGGAGAAGACATCCTCATCCCCAGGCTGGGTGTCAGGGTACTGGTAGGTTTGTTTCACTGATACCAGATGCTGCCTGCAGCAGAATGAACAGGACAGGGGATGTCACATTCATGGCTTGATGGGATAGATCTAACGCTGACTCCATGCTCTGACCTGGACCCTGGGCCATGGTCTGGGACACATGTAGCAGCACTGGTGTCTGTGTTTGGGATGATTTCCACACCCAGGCACAGCCCATTCCACCCGCACAGCCTGCACCATTCCAGCTTCCTCGGAGCAAAGCCACCACCATGTCCAGTCTGTCTCTGTGAGGCTGTGACCCAGAGGGCAGGGTGAGGGCTGGCTTGTTGGTGAAGGGAGCTCACTCACCTGTAAAGGAAGCCATACTGCTCCTTGTAGCTGTTCCTTCCCAGCCTCTGGCTGGCGATGCACCTATATTCCTCCTTTGGCCCCTTCAGCTGACTGGAAGGAAAGTGGTGTTCCTGAGTTTATTTCTGCACTCAAAGGGGGTTGAGAGGGAGGTGATTTTGCCTGTGCCCAAGGCTGTGGGACGTTGCCTGCCTGACCTTAGAGGCAGGTGAGTAAAGACATTAAACCCTTCACAGGAGCTGGACCCCTGCTGCAGTGCTGGCTCTCTAAAGCAATTCCCAGCCCTGCAGGAAGGTGGCTGTCCCGCTGCAGCCTGGTGCCAGCCTGGCGAGGGCATTGCCCCTCCCTTCTTTCTTCTTTTGGGAATTAATCTGTAGTAAATTGAATCTAACTTGGTTATACTGATTTACAAATGTGTTCTACAGTGGGCTGGAGCTGGCTTTGCTCCTGTTCCTCAGTCAGACTGCCAGAGCCTGATCCTTCCTCAAGGCTGGGACACGGCCCAAATTCAAAGATTTTACCCCGATAAGGTGGCACTGTGCTGAGTACAGGCTCTTGCAAAGCATCTTTCCCAATATTTGCCCATTTTCCCATGGCCACCGTACCTGTTGAGCTTCTCCACTAGGACAGGACAAACACGATTCTTGTTCTCCTTTATTTCCATCAGTAACATGATGTCACAGCGAGAAATGATCTGCAAGGGGAAGGAGCAGGAGGAAGTTCACACGTGCTGGGTTTTGGAGCATTAGGAAGGGGTTAGAAAGAAGTGGCTACTGGTGTGGGGGAAGTCCTTTGTGGAAGAAATGGCACTCAGCCTGGGACCAAGGGAGGGGGAGAAGCGGCTGGAGCATAGCTCTTCTGCTTTCAGAGCTGCTGCACACCCCAGCATGAGCTGTGAAAGGGAACTCAGGAGCAGAGTGGTTTCAGATTTAGTGAAAAACTTCTGTACTTGCCCCTGAGGAGGAAGTGTGGAAGGGAAGGGGCAGCAGAAGCCACTGTGAGCCTGATCCCCCCTGCCACTGCTGGGGTGCTGACCCTGCTCGCCCCCCACCCTTCCCTACAGTCAGCATTTACCTGTCCCAGTCTGCTGCAGACCCCTCTGAAATAGCCCCTGGAGCTCAAGGCCACCTCCTGTCTGAAAACAGGCTGCACAGCTCAGAGGCACTGCAGGGCTCAGCTCCCACAGCTGCTGCTGCTGCTGGGATTCCCCATGGGAAAGCCCTGTTCACACTCAGCCCAACATGGTCAGGGGCTTTTCTGCCTCTGGTTTCATTGTTTTTTAAACTCTTTGGGTGATTT
>VWZF01002768.1:0-10698 GCA_013396755.1 Sclerurus mexicanus | reverse complement strand
AAAAAAAAAAAAAAAAGACCCCTTTTTGCCCCCTGAATCTTACCCATAATTTAGTATATATTGCCCACACTGAAGAAGAATGTTCTGGAAATGCAAAGTTCAAGCAAACCCATTTTGTCTGTCAGTTTGCAATGAAAGCATTAAAACCCAACTACATGGTGCCGCTCCTCACTGGTGCCATTCAGGATTCACAGCCATCCCAGTAACACCAAGCACCACGTCCCCCCTTACTGTAGCATCTTGGAGGGCACTTGCAAAAGCCGAAAGTCTAAAATGTGGTTCTTTTAAAATGCAGAGTTATCTCCAGCTGCTACAGAGGCAGCCTGATGGTCAGGGTTTGCTTACATAAATTAGCAATTGGGCTTTTCAGATTTGTACCAGACTCTCATATGGCAGATACTCTGCTGTCCTGAGAATAGGTTTAATTACACAAGAATATTTCAGAATAATTAGCACATAAGGAACGTAAATAATGTATCACAAAACAAAGCTCTGTGGATTCAAACTGAAAATTAATTTTACTGTGCGCTGAGGTTTTCCTCTTTTCCTAAATCCATTTCCAAAGGAAACAACAAATGTTTCTGTTATATTCCCATGCAGGCTAAAATAACAGCAAACATCCTATTCAACCACAGGCTGATTTTTTACTATAAGAGTACAGTATTTTTTAAACTATGCACTCATTTTTTTCACCTGAAAAGTAAAGTGAAAGATTAAAAAAAGTGCAAGATTCTACAGCTAAGAAACCCTCAGAAAACTCAATGTCTGTCTCATCCAGGTGAAGAAACATACCTTTACCACGGCATCGATGACTTCAGGTCTGGCTATTTTAGTTTCTCCAAAAGACCTCACATTGAAGGAGCAGAGTTTTAGGCTCAGAGACAGGTTGAAATTGAAGAGTGAAAGTAAGAAGAGGAGCAACATCTTCAGAGACTTGGGCAAAATGAGTTGCTGCGAGCATGCCTATAAATATGTACGTGTGTGTATTTATGCATCCGTCCCTCTGCGGCTGGTTGGGAGGTCAAATTGAGCAGTCAGCTGTATCCATCACAAACAGGAATCACCATTTCCTCCTTTCCCTCATTTCCATCTCCCAGCACAAAGCAGCATGGAGACTTTGAACTTCTGCCTCGGGGGAAAACCATCTCTGCTGTGCCAACCTCTCCATCCTGGCAGACCAACTGCTCCACCAGAACCCAGCATCCCTCCCCACAGGGAGAGACCAACTGTGGGATGCTTGCCATAACTGGGCACCAGCTGGGACTACTCCGGGCAGTGCTGGGCCAGGACCAGGCTCCTTGGGCCACACCAGGCAAGAGGTTAAGACCAGGAGGTGGATGGGCAGATGGTGAAAGGGTCTGGGAAGCAGCAGGAGGGGAGTTTCTGGAGGGCACCAGGAGCCCCATTGGAAGGGGCTGCAGGACAGCCATGGGAAGATACATGATGCCCCAGCACTGTCCCTTGAACTCCTAGCCAGGTGTTCCCAGCACAGCAGTCTTGGAGTGTGCATGTGGGTCTGGCTTGTGCTGCATGGTGGAAGGGGGCACATGAGTTTGGCTAAAAGAACACTCGAGCTGAGGATGCTGCAGGTGGAATGGCTTGGATGGCGAGGTGCCTTTTGCAGGGAAACCATCCCTTTGCCCTCCCTTAATCCTCTGCCACATGGCAGCCCTCAACCAGAGACACATTTGGTGACCCCCCAAATCAAATACAATGGCAGGAGGTATAACAAGAGGTCAAGAGAAATGACATCTTTAGGTGTCTTGGACTTTTCTCCCCGTGCTTACAGGGCGCTTTCATATCCTCCTTTTCTCTGGAAACAGCCATGCAGCCTGCCTGCACCTCGCTGCCCTGCCTGCACCCCACTGCCCCGTCCTCACGGACACCCGTGCAGGTCTGGGTCCAGAGGCAGCAGCACAAGCTCCCGACACTGAACCAACTGAACGGGCTCAGACGGAGCTGGCACAAAATAAGGTTCGTGGAGGGGGTCCCAAAAACGCGGCCCAGCTGAAAGCAACGGGGTCCAGGTTTTGCTGGGCAGGCAGCTGCAGCTCTCCAGAGCATCCTGAAGATGTTGGACTGGGCACCACAAATCCCTTTGGGCCAGACAGGGATTTGGAGCACTGGCTGCTAGCAAGGGACATGCCAGCGTGCTGCCTCAGTGCTTGTTAACCAAGGCAGCTACTCGGGGAGCGGGCATGTGACCCTCCAAAATAGCAGAGCTTTGGGCGGTGCTTCCTCTCCCCTGGCTCTCCAATGAGCTGGCCCCGGGCTGGATGGGCTCTGGAGAAACTAATAAACAGAGAAATAAAGTGACGGTCTTGGGCGTTGTAAATCTCTCTCCCACCTGATGTTGCTACAAGGGCAGCCCGTCTTCCTTGGTTCCGACCCGAGGTGCAGGCTCAGGGTTAGTGTCATCAAAACCCGGAGCTCCCCCCAAAATCAGGCTTGCTTTGGCTACCCTGGCATCAAAGAGCAAATGTTTGTTGTGCTCATGCAGGCTCCGACCCTGAACCGCGCCTGTCAGCGCCGTGTTTGTCCCCAGAGTTGCCGGCTTATCAGCCTTCCCTGTCCCCTCCGCCCCAGGCAATACCACGGGGACAGGCAGCGGCCAGGTGACCTGTGAGTGGGGACACAGGGAGCTCACGCTCCTTTCTGCACTTCTTTATCTCCCTGTTTACTGCACTTTCTGTGCGTGTGCTCGTTATCAGACCGTAAAACATCCTCGATGGCGCGTGAACACCGACGGGTCAGGGCTGCCCTGCTCTTGCACAAGAGGGCAAAGCTGCTGGTGAAACCAACACGGGTTGGGGTTTTTGTTCCTACGTGGAATGATGCCAGGTGAGGGACACTCTCCAGCTGAGCAGCACCTGTCGGACATTCCTTAATAAAGCCCCTCCTCAGCCTCTCCCTGCTCCCAGGGGAGGAGAGGCAGGTGATGAGACAGAAGACAATGCCCGGGCCAGTTTGGGCAAGGGCTCAGAGCAGTGAGCAGGTGCTGCAGCTGAGCTTTGCTGACAGCCCGTCCTGGGTGCGTGGCGGCTGTGGCTGGTGTGTTGCAACCCCTGGAGCAGCAGTCCAGCTTCCATCTTCTTTCTGCTCCCAAGCAGGTGCTGTGGGATGGATGGGGTGGGATGTGCCCCTGTGTAGCTGCCTGCTTGGGGTCCCCATGGGACAGTGGGGTGCTCGGGTCCGGCAGTAATGTGTGAGTTCCTTCTCTCCCTGCAGGCACAAATGCTTCCTTTGAGCTATAGCCCTGGCTACCCTCGAGACACACGCAAGATTGTTTTTCTTGGCAGAGATGGACTGAGAGGATCTCTGAGGTTTCCTGTGCCTTTCTGGGAGGGTTGCAGTGGGACACTGCAGGGTGAGCACACATTCCCTTCTGCTCTGTCAGAGGAAGCCTATTCTGGGCTTGAAGGGCAGTGTGATTCAAGGGGTTGTTCAGCAGGGGGGAGCACCTATGAGGTGTGAGGTCATCCTGAGGCTTTGCTGAAGCTTCATTTCTCCTCTGTGGGCAAGACGTGGTGTCTGTGTGCTGGTTGAGGAGGTTTGGTACTGCTGGGAACACCAGTGCTGCTGTGCCCTTTCAAAAAGGGTTCAAAGGCTGGCCCAATCTGCCTGAGCCCTGGTGCATTGGGGTGCCCCATCTGCCCTGCTGAACACCCCCATTAGCCTGTCCCCCCAAAGGGGAGCATGTGGCTCCAGGGAAGCACAGGCAGCATGTGCAGAGGTGGTGTCGGGGTGCAAGGGGGCAGTGTGTGGACCAGCACCACCACACTGCTGCTCTCCAGGTGCCACCACTGCTGTTTTCTGGATAAGAGTCACCCTCTTCCACATGCCAGGCTTTAAAGTGTTTTATGTTCCTTGATTTTTACTATTTTTATTCAAATTGCAGTTTTGTCAACATCTGCTGTGGTGAGGGGAGGACCAGGAAGGGCCAGGCCCAAAGGCACCAACATCACCATAAAAGTAGGTTCCTTTGGGCAAATGAAATGACCTTTGGGTTCCTGATGATCTTATCACAACCATCAGGCAGAGAATTTTATCTCAGTCTCCTGGAATTTCAAGTTAATAAGTAGTAAAGCACTTGGGCCATTTTGTATTGCTAAAGTTCATAGCTGGGCTGCAGACCAAATATTGTCATTTGAAAAGTAGTTTCAGTGCCAATATAATGGCAATAAGTATCCTGGCATGACCCTCTGGAATTTTGGTGTAAAGTATCTGGTGTGCAAGATACATGGAATGTTTTGAACCAATTCTTTGATTGTTAATTTTATTTATAATTCTGGAAAGTACGTATTCGTCTTAATTAATTACTGCTAGGGCACAATTCCTTTGCTGATCCAGGATTCTAATAGGGTTTTCTTTTTCAACTTAATACGTCAATACTGTTCAACTAGTAGCTTGAAGCGTGACAGCCTGCCTGCCATAAGGCAGTGTAAGGAAAAATGCATCATCATGTTTTCAGTTTCTTAATTGAGGCCGTTTAGCTGAGCTGTAGGGGAGCACGTGGTAATCTGAAATACAGGCTTTGATGCATGGCAACAAGATGAGGCTTTGAAGTTATCCCTCCATAATGATATTGCACACACCAAATAAGGAGGGTTTATGACAATAAGTACATCTGTATTATTAGCAGTTCAAGATGTAATTAAAATATGTGTAATATATGTACTAACTTTAAGTGGAGTTAAGAAAGTATTATTTAAAGCTGTTAAAAGGAAAGTAGGTCTAGCTTTGTGATGTTTTGAAAGGCAGGAGTATTGTTCCTTTGTTTGTCCCAGGTTGTGCAATGAAGCCACTGAGGAGTGACAGGGCAGCTGCTCAAAGCAGCACCCAGAGGAGTTATTTACCCCTGTTCTCACTGAGAGCTGCTGATTGCAAACCAAGATCTTACCCTCGTCCTGAGGGGTGAATTTTGGTAGCTGTATGTTATTAAAGACTCACAGTGCTCGGGGCATGGCAAGGCCTTCCTCAACAGCAGGTCCCATGCTGGGGTCTTGGGCACTCACCTGCCCCAGCACTCTCCCATGGCCACAGTCCCCTGGGGATTGTTCACAGCATTGTGCCATAGGGCCACCACCATGTGAGTGGAAATAGATGGGGACTCGTCACCCTGGGAAGATGATTCACCTCACCAAAGCAGCGTGCCATCACTTGTTATGATTGCAAACAGCCTCACTATGTGCCCTGGGGATCCATCACCCAGCAGTGAGAAATAACATGGACACCTTTCATCTGGTGGAGCAATGCTGCTTCTCAGCTTGGTGAGGCAGAAGCTGGAGTTCTCCACAGCTGTCCTGGCCTGAACCCAAGCAGAGTTTCCACCTTCCAATGGAAAACAAGACTGTTTACGTAAAAGTCTCATTGCCTGGTTTCTGGCATGGGACAGCTAATTCTCTTTTTTTTTTTTTTTTTATCCTGTGGTTGCTCTGATTTAGTGAGACATTTTGTTTCTAACTGGATCATGTCATTGTTGTGGCCATCCTCTGTCCTGCTCACAGCATCAAAGCTATGTTCTTATGTTGGTGGGAAGCCCAGTTCCTGACACTGGCATTGGGAATGAGTAATTTTCAGCTGAGGGTCAGGATAGCTGGTGCTGGGCTCTGAAATACTGAGAGGCTTGGGGGGATGATGCAGGGGTGACTTGGTCCTCACCAGCTGCCACATCTGTGTGATGAGTTGTGTCTGTGGGCTGAGATGAGAAAAAAAATGCATGGGGTAGGTCAGTGCAGGCATGGGCCTTTAATTTAGGCTTGCCGCACTGCAGCCACCCCAAACATGGCCTAACAGGGTCCTAAGGAGGTGCCCAGGGAGCTGCTGGGGCTCTCCCCGAAGCCTGAGGCTTACCTGCTCCCTGGGGGGACAGGGAGCCCAACCATGCCCTGCACTCTCCCCACAACCCCCTGTGCCATCTGGAGAGCGCAAGGTCTCCTCCACTGTGCTGAGATGGAGGATCAGCCTTGGCCCCTGCCTGGCAGAGTCATCACAGCACTGTAAACTGCCTCACCAGGTTTGTGACCTGTTGAAACTGTAGCCTCATCCCAGTGGTGGTTGACTCAGAAGAGCCCTGATGATCTCTCCTTTCCCTGTCGCCACTGAAGGAGTCTCCCAATGAGTCTTCCCTGTAGCTGCGTGCTGAGACTGCAAGAGCAGGTTCCCTGGTTAGCTCATGCCATGTTTCGACATAAAACCACTGTAGGTCTCTGCTTCAGCTTCTCTATTTTAAGCGCCATAATTCACTATGACTGTATCCAGAGACATTCCCACCAAGTGGCCTGGAATAACCATCAGGTGGGTAATCCACACCTGGATTGAGTCAGCACTGCCCTGCACGTGTCTCACCGGAGCCTTTGGCCATGCACGAGAAAGCTGAACAAACAAATATGACTGCAAACAAACTTCGATGGCTTGTGAAATACCTCCCATGTCTGATTAGGTCACTAGTGGAAGATCAGCTTTGTTTAGCCCAGGTCGACTGGGAAGCTCTTTAAAGAAAACCTGAAACAGGCTGTGCCTCACATTCACCAGGGCACTTAAACCCCTTGATTTTAGTTATAAATCTCTTCTAATAGCTCATATTATCAAAAGCTTATAGTTATCGTAGTAAACTCTGACCTGGAAAGCCCTTTTTGCCAGTTATCTGATCTCCCCCAGCCTGGCAGACCAAAGGGACATCCTTTATCAAAGTACAGGTGGGTGAGGATTTGACCCAATTTGCATTTACTTGGGTGCTGATCTCATTTCCAATTTAATGGTTGTCTCATATTTTTTGGCATATCTTAAAGGTACACACCAGCCTGATATATGACCCAAGGGGGAATGAATGTGAATTTTCTTATAGCAAAAGGATTTGGGTAGTAGTTTTAGGAAAAAACAGAGCATATTTTAAATGCATGTTGAAATGCAGCAAGCAGTGTCATCCATTGGGAAGGCAGGGCATGTAACAGGCTTGTAACCTAAATGGTAGACTTACTTTTATATCTGAAATAAGATTTTAATCAGTGAGATGCTCTGATTTCAACCTTTGTGCCCTTTCCGTGGGAAACAGGGCAGATCTCTATGCTCCCACCCCAGGACCTAGGAAGGGAGCAGCTGTCCCCCATTCCCCAGATTGCTCCCAGGCCTTGTGCAAGGGGGCTGTGAGGTCTCTGTGTGGGGTGTAGCACTGCATTCCCCTTTATATCTCTGTGGCAGTTGTATCACATCCCCTGTACCTCTTCTTTGTAACCCCTGTTGTATCCACCCTTTTATCTCCTTCTTGTAACCCTGTCGCTGCCATATCAAATTCCTTTTTTTATCCCTGTTGCATCCCCATGGCAACCCCCTTGTATAACTTCTGTAATCTCATTGGATCTTCCTTGAATCCCTGCTGTGTGTCCCTTGAATACCCCCATAGGTCCCTGTTGTAACTGCACACCCCACTGTACCCCCTCCATCCCCTCCATGTCTTCAGCCCAGTTACATCTTTCCTTTGCATCTGCATTGAAGTCCCATCACATCCACTCTGTATTTCCCCCTTGCACCTCATTGTAGCCTCTTTTCCATCACTCTTGTACTCCTACATTACATCCCACCTTACATGCCATTTATATATGTACTACTTGAACTCCCACTGCAGTCCAGTTGCAGCCCCTCCTGCCATCCCACTGAATTCCCATCACATCTTCCATTACAGTTCCACTGCATCCCCCCATTGCATCCCCCCTTCCACCCCCGTTCCTTCTCATGAGAGCCCCATTCCTTGTCCCCTTGCATTCCTTTTGCAGCTCCATTGCACCCTCCCCTTGCACCTCCACTGATGTCCCTTTACATGCCCCTGCTGTAGCCACCTTGTAGCCCATGTGCACCTCCATCATACACCCACCTGCAGCTCCCCTTCCATCCCTGTGGCAATCCTCCTTGTACCCTCATGGAAATTCCATTACATTCCCCACTTGTACCCCCACTACGGTCCTATTGCATCCCTCCTTGAACCCCCATGGACATCCCTTTACATGCCCTCATTGCAGTCACCTCGCAGCCCTTGGGTACCCCCGCTGTACCACCAAAGCCGCTCTATTGCATCCCACTGAAGCCCCCCCCCCTTTCACCCCTATNGGGCGGGATGCGGGGCTGACAGTAGCAATGACAGCACCGGGGAGAGGGGAGCCGTTCTGGCGTCCGGGTCTCCCCAGTCCCAACCTTGGCACCGCTGACCGTGGGAAGGAGACTGGGAGCAAAGCCAAAAATGCAAGAAATCATTCCTAATTGGTATTTCTAAATATTTAATTAATTTGTTTTTAAATTGTCCCCCTCGCTAACAATTAATCATCTGAGGGCACGGGGGTTGGAACAGCGTGATCTTTAAGGCCCCTTCCAACCCAAACCGTTCTGTGACACTCTACGCTTCTGTGGTCTCGGCTGCTGCTGTTTGGAGGATGCTGTCATTTTGCCGGAGGGGGATGCTTTGTGTGGGGAAGGGACTGTGTGCTGGGAGAAGGGACGGGGATGCGGCCCCGGGTACCCTTACTCCATCCCTCCCCAACTCTTTCCTGCCCCCGCTTCGGCAGGAGCGGGCTGAGTCCGGGTGCACCCGTGACATCGGATATGCCGTGCATGCCCCGCTGCGTGCGTGTGCGGCAGGATGAGGATGGCGACGGGGTCCGGAAGGAGGATGGGCGCGTTATGAATTTCTAAAACAGCTGGCTGGCAGCACAGCTTGCTTCGGTCGTGCTTTTCATCCACCTTGTTCCCCGGCTGGCTGGCAGTGACACTGACAGCTCATCCCTGCGTATTTCCCACCTGGGATGCAGTAGCAGGGTTGGGGGCCATCCTGGACTTCCTAGCTCATCTCTGAGCCATGTTGCACAGATACAAATGGGTCAGAGATGCATGTTTTGTGAAATGGTGCTGCAGAAATAATGATCTCATTTCTGCCATCTATAAATAAATGAAGGTGAAAGGGCACATTTCCTACTCTCAGCTCTCTGGAGACTGGATTGAGAGCTGTCTGGCTGACAGAGATCTTTCAAATATTAATAGATATTAAATTACAACTTCACTCTGATTGGCATCTAAAGGATCACCCAGCAAAGTACACTGCTGAGGAATTGTAATATTAGTTATATGAGGGTGAGGCAGTTTCCAAGGGAAAGGGCTGACTCATATGTTTTGGGTTTTTCTTCTTATATGGTTGGTGGTGTGAGCCAAGGTTTCTGGGGGCCCCATCTCAGCCACTGAGGTCCCTCAAAGTTGCCTGTTTCTGCACTGGGATCTTAAAATTGGTTGATATTTTTTCCTGTACAGATCTGAAAAGAAAAATTAATATATGCCTAAGTATGCTGCTTAGCTTTCAGCTATTCCATGATTTAATATTGTTGTCAATCAGACACGGACTGCTCTGGGTGCAGGTGGTGTAAGCAAAACCCCAGGTGCAGGGCAGTCCCAATGAACGCAGCCCAGGACAACCTCTGTGACTGAATGCTGGCATGTCTGGTGGTTCCTTTGTTGTGTTCCCTCCCTGGCCTTGCTTGGGGCTGCCCAGAATGTCAGTTGCCACTCTCCTCTTCCAACCTAGCCCCTCTGCCTTAGGATGGTTTTTATGCTGCTGCTGTTGCTGCAGCCTATATGGGGCTTGGAGAAAACCAATAGATACACCTGTGCTGCACCACTGGGTCTTCTCCAGCCTCCCTGGTATGACCCACTGAGCTTGAAAGACAAAAAATACCTTTGTCCCATGGCTCTGGGGACTGTCACCAACATGCTGTCCTCTGTAGTGACCCACAGCCCTCTCCTGCCTGTTGGTTCCCCTGTTTGCAGTTGATGAGGCTCCTGCTTAAATTTGCCATAGAGCAGGAAATAGGAAGCAAGTGGAGATGTAGAGCCTCCCCTTAGCATCTGTCCCAGGACCATCCCATTGTATGGGGTGTCTTCTTTGGGGGGGGGGTTCTCCCAGATGGGACACAGACAGCAGTAGTTAGTGATTGTAGCCCCGCTGCCAGTGTAGGAACCAGTGCTCCTGGTTTGGCATCCCGTGCCCTGCCAGGTGCACAGCATGCTTGGCGTTATCACCAAGTGATCTATTACCACCATGATTATATGTCATTTATCAGAGTTGCCTAATTGATGTTTGCAAGTTAATTTATGAAGTACATGGAGATCCTTCTGAGAAGCAGTAGCAACACTTGGGGCCACTTGCTGTGACTCTTGGTCACAGGGCACCTCAAAGGAGATGGATGAGCTGTGATTTGAAGATTACAGCTGTTACCAGGGGGCTTGCTTTTATTTTTAAGTCCGCAGTGTCTCTCTGGCTGGTAGCAAAGGACTGTGCTGGGGTGATTCTGCCAGCTCCCATCCCTGGTACCAGCGCAGCAGGGACAGTGATCATCCCCTGGGCACCGCACCATCGCAGGGGGCTGGCACTGTGGTCGGTGTCCCTGCAGTGCTGCTGGGTGCTTTATGGGGCTGGGGGTGCTGGGGATTGTGGTGATGGTGTGGCTGCCCCTGACTGCATCGCGGGGCCTGCTGGCATTTTCCTTCCCACTGCCTCCATCGGAGGTAGCCATGGAGACGAGCGGCGATGCTCTGCCCACACGGAAGGAGACTCAGCAGCATCCTCCCCCCGGGGCTCGCTGGGTGCGCGGTGCCGGCACTGGGCGCCGGGGCTCACGTGGGGAGCGGGGTGTGTGTGCCGTGACCGTGCCCCGGCCCTGC
>VWZF01002766.1:1357616-1394517 GCA_013396755.1 Sclerurus mexicanus | reverse complement strand
CCTTCCCTTCCCCTGCCCTCCCCGAGGGGCCCCGAGGCCGCGGGCGGCTCCGTGAGGGCCGCGGCGGTGAGGGCGGCCGAGCCCCGCCCGGCCAGGCGCTGAGGGCTCTCTTCCCCCCGCAGGCTCATCTTCGGCACCCTCTACCCCGCCTACTCGTCCTACAAGGCCGTGAAGACGAAAAACGTGAAGGAATATGTGAGTAAAGGCTCGCCGCCCTTTGCAGCCTGTCCGCGGGGCGCCTCGGCCCCCCCGGTTCGGCTCAGCCCCGGCCCCCGGGGCTCGGCTCGGCCCTGGCCCTGGTCAGGGCTCAGCCCCGGCCCCGGGGGCTCGGCTCGGCCCTGGGGAAGCTGCCGAGGGAAGGGCGCTGACTGAAATGGGAGGTTCCACACCGTAAACCTGGGCAGTGTTTCCTCAGGAGATGCTGAGGGAGCGAGGGAGGGAAAGCGGGGCGAGCGCTGCAGTCTGGAAGCATAGGGAAGTCCAGGACAAGTTCTTTCCCGTGTCTTTATCCTTATTCCATGTCCTTTACAGCTTTTTCAGTACTACTCTCGTTTTATTCTAAAGGGCAGAGTAATCTTGCTTGGTTTGTGGCTTCCTGTCAGCTCTGCTTGTGATCCATGTTTTCTGTTGGTCAAGACTTCATTCTCTTTCCCATGTGGAATCATTGCCCTCTCACTGTCTACACCGTTGTTACCATATTTAAAACAGCAAATATTTTTTTGTGATGTGGTGTGTCGTCTTCTTACAGAAGGGGTGTTCTAAGTGGACCAGTGGAGACAAAAACTATGTGTCATATGGGTGGGATGAGTTTCCATTTATCTGGACCAAGGAATAATGTGATGAGGAAGTAACATGGGTGAATAGGATGTCATTTAGCAGTATTGCTTTGTGGTACAGTCTGAGACTTCATCCAGCAGTCTCTTTTAGCTCCTTACCAAATGACCTGTCACCAATAAATATTGCAGGATATAGTCCTGTTTTGGCTCACGCTGCTCCAGCCCTCTAGAATTGACTAGACCTTTCCTGTGCGTTGGCTTAAAATTAAGCCCACAGGTTTTTAAGGAGATACCAGGTGGGTTGAGAGTCTCACGGTGGGCAGCTTTACAAACTACAGCATCTGGGTAAGGTGTTTGGCTTTGGGTTTTGTTCTAATACTCCTCTCAGCAGAGGAGTTGAAATGTGAATGTTCAGGAGGTGTTGATAACTGATAAATTGTTCTGAGTATCAGAGATACAGTCAGTAATGTGATGAGCCTTACTAAACTTCAGAGTTTATTGGTAGTTACATTAGAAACAGGAAACGAAGAAATTGTCTGAATGAATAATCCCGTGATCCTGTGACTTCACAGATACCTTTGAAGTTACATATTAAGTGGTGTCATATTACTATTGTCTTCCCTGTCATTCCTCACCGTTCTTCCAGTTGCCAGTGACCTTCATTTGTTGCATGAAACGTGTATTTTTTAACCTGGAATTTTATTCTGGCTCATGAATATCTATAATGGAATGATTGTATTCCAGTTACAGAGTCTGAACTTGAAGACAGACTCAGGTTTCAGAGTTTTAATTCATTTTATTGAGAACTTGATGGAAAAAAACCACACCCATTTTTTAAAGCAACTGGCATTCTTTACAGTAAAAACCTGCTTATTTTCTGTGGGTAAGTGCTGTTGAGGCACATAAATGCTTTATTTCTTTGCAGTATGTAAATGTTGTATTGATCTGATTTTCTTTTGGTAGATGTTACCTAAGCAGCTCCAAAACTTGCTTAATTTGATGGTGAAAAATCATAGCCACAGAATGGTTTGGGTCAGAGGGGACCTTAAAGCTCATCCATTCCAACCCTGCCGTGGGCAGGGACACCTTCCACTAGACCAGATTGCTCCAAAGCCTGTCCAGCCTGGCCCTGAACACTTCCAGGGATGAAGCATCCACAAACAGAAATGAGATGAAGTACTTGAGCATCATGAGGCTGTCTTAACAAAAATATCAACTGATCACTTGGTTGTAAGCCCCACTGGGGCTGATGTGGAAAGGTATAGCATTCGTTTTTGACTTTTGTTTAGTGATCCATTGGTATAGCTTTCCTGAAGTAGATAGCTCTGGTTTGCTGCTGCAGCAGAAAATTTTCTCTTGTTTCTAGTTTCAGTGAAGATACTGGATTTGGTTCAAGAAGATTTATTTGACCTGCTAAAACTTATATATTGATTATTTCTCCTTGAGAGGACTACATCAGAAATAGCGTTTAGACATTGTTGCAATCTGCTTAATTCACTTACCTTTGAAGGGCTTCTTCCTTCTCAATGCAAGTGGAAAGATGGGGGAAAAACAGTTTCATTAAACATAGGAAAAGGGGCTGCTCTCTGTTTCAACTGTTGTTCATGTGAAAAGTCAGCAAAAAACTTAAATGCTGTGCTGCCCATTTTCAAAGCCAGCTGTTCCTATTTACTACTGCTTGCTCATAGTGCAAGGTGAGGGTTTGGTGGTGGAGAAAGGTCTCACAGGTGTATTTGTGCTAAGTGGTATACTGAAGCTTGAGTTGATACAGGCCAAGCTACCACAAGCAGTCCATCAGTGCAAACTTACTGTTCTCCACCACCGTGATATAAATTTATGGTAAGACCTTGAGTGGCTGTGGCAAACTGCTTCTAGTAGCTCAGGTTCCTTTCTTTTTACGTGTCATCTTCAGCTTTGGTCAAATCTACATTCTGATTATGCTTATGCATTTGGTGAATTTATTTAGGTTCTTTGTGCCAGTTGGGGAGACTATGTATGTGCAGTTAGTTGAAGTTAGTGACCATCAACTTGAGCAGCAAAGACCTGACTCCTTTTAGTGGCTTGGGGAAAAAAAAGAAAGCATAGCCTGGTTTAAGCTTCAGTTTTGGAAGGTGTTTGTAATCTGTCATAAGAAAAAATTAGTGATTCTTGCCCTCTGCTTTCAGCTCTTTTAGCTTCTGGTCATCTGCGCTTCAGGGACTTCTGGAACTAGAAGCTGGATCCTTCTAGTTTATTCAAGAGCTGTGTTTCTTTCTGTCTTTGGCTATAGAGCATAGGGTGAAGGGTGACAGGAGGAGACAGAAAGCAAGAGACCTGTGTCTGGTATTAAAGATGTGAACATGCCGTTTATTCAGACAGTAACAAAGCAGTGTTTTCTGTTCTCAGTTCATGATCTAATACTCCAGAGCATTCTGTTAGCAGAGTGAAAAAGTCTGAGCACTGAGCTTATGGTTTCATCTGGCTGCCTACAGTGACCTCTCTTGAGTGACATCAGCTAATTTATGTAACCACAATAGTTTTCACTAAAGAAAAAGCAGATGCTGTAAGGTCACTGCTTTGTATTTCGTCACATTTAGAAACAAAATGTCAACTGGAGATCAATCAGGATCCTTTTCTGAATTCTTAAATCAACTGATACCTAATCTCTTGGATAGAAAAGTATCTTCTGCACAGTTTGTCATCTCATTATTCGCAACCTTTTCCAGATCTTTCATGAAGATGAGCACCACAGATCTCAACACTGGTTCCTGTGGGATTCCACTGGTAACTTTCCTCCTTGTGAAAAGTGGCCATTTATTTTTATCCTTTGTTTCCTCTCTTTTAACCAATTGTTAATCCTCAAGAGTCCTGTCCTTTTTATCCTTGACAGTTTCCTTTCTTAAGTGTTTATTTAGACCCTTTAAAACCTATTTAATAACTCCATGCACTCTGCCTGTAAGGGAAGTACTATAGCAAGAGCTTATGGAAACCTAAGGATTCTGCTACATTTGTGAATTATTTTTTTAACCATATTTCTCATTTTATTGCATATATATATATGTATCTGTTAATTGCTTTTATTATTAATATTGCCTTGATTTTGCCTAATGCTGAAGTAAGATTTACTGGCATGTAGCTTCTCTGAAGTCTCTCACCCCTTGGGATCCCTTTTTGCAAACTTTGGTTTATCATTATTCACACACTTTTTCATACAAGAGCTGATTTATGTTGCTGCACTGAAGAGTTAACCATTCATTTCGTAAAGTTGCTTTAAATCTACTGAAGGACACCTGGTCCTGTCCAAACTGATGATACAAGGGGAAAAAAAAAAGACAGGAGAGAACCATACAAGTTTTGCTACCTTCTGTTGTGAAAAAAATTCACAATAAAGTAGAAATAACTGGGTTTACTAACCGCTACCTTCTCAACCATCCACTATGTTAGAGAGGCTGGAGTCAGATTAATTTTATTTTTTGTGAAAGTTCTGGAGTTTATTTCAAGAACAAATCACTGAATTTTCCAACATGTGCGAGTTTGGGAAAATACCTGCTTTGATATAATTTGCTGTAACAAAGATTGTCAGCATATCATTATTACATGAACATGACTGTTCCTGTAATTTTAATATATGGATTAATGTGTGGATATAATATGTGGAATTTCCCTGATTCAGTTTAGTTCTTTTTTCTCATTCTTGATGACATTAATAGTAGAGGTGTCCTTTCCATTTATCCACTACTTACATTTATTTCTAATTCTCAACAGCATAAAAAACAGGCCATTTCTCGTATAAGAGAGCAGTTTTTATAATTCAGCTGATTCCTCCTTAAGAATAATTGGCCTGTAGCTGAGAAACCTGTTACTAGAACAGCAGAGAGTGAGTGTGTGTTTGTTAGGGGAGAATTATTTTATGCTCTGAAAGAAATACTGCTCCAGATAAAGGTGTGAGGAAGCAGGGAGATAGACAATAGGCATATGCAGATGTGTCATAATAGCACAAAGGACTTTTCATGTATATACACACTCAAAACCTTAAACAAGAGGATGAGGTTGATGCAGCATGTTCTTTGCTTTTTTACCTTTCTCAGTGAGCCTTTATTTAAAAATAAAGAATTGCTCGTATAATTTCTGGGAGTAATGTTTAAGGCAGAGAATTATTAATGGGCTAGAGCAAAATGATACACTGTTTGGTTTGTTGCTTTTCTTTTTTTCACAAAGAAAAACTGCAACAGGAAAATATAGGGCTACAGGTGAAACTTAAACTTTTATATATATGTGTGTATATTTATTACAATATTCATGATATATAGAAGAGTATAACTTCTTAAAATGAACTGCTTAGTCTTTCCAGCTCATTTGGGAACTTAACATTGTTGCATCATAATGTTGTTCATCAGTGTATCTGTATGCATTTATCTATTTAAAGCACATTAATCCTATGTGTTTTCCCAGACTATAACATACCTTTTAGTATGTGACCCTCTCCATTACTGATTGTATATCCTTCTTATTGAATTCATCTTAATGTGTGGAGATGATGAGTCATTTATGCTGAGAAGACATTTCACTTTTTTTGTGTGTCTGATGGATGTCTGTTGAGTGACTGTTCTTTTGCAGGTGAAGTGGATGATGTACTGGATTGTGTTTGCATTTTTCACCACTGCAGAAACACTCACAGACATTGTTCTTTCTTGGTGAGTTCCTTGCTGGGATCTTTTTCTGTTGTTGTAGTGGTGTGTTTGTTTTGTTTTGTTGGCTTTTTTTAAGGAGAGATGAGAAGTGTTAAGATGCTACAAATAAACTGTCTCTCCTTTAGGAGTTTTCAATCCCTGTGAAGAGTCAGCAGGTTTGTAGATATTGTGAGTAGTAGCTGCTGTCGTAGCTGTTTCATCTCCTGTACTTGCAAAGTTAGGATAAATGCACAGTATCTGTAAGACGATCTTTATCCATTTTTAACATGAAATATTTTTGAGGAGCTGTTGATGTGAACTGGTAAAGTTTGAAAAATGGTGGTCTGAAAGATACTTTAAAAAAAAAAAAGGATAGGAGAAAGAAGGGGCCTATTTTGCTTTGACAGTCTGTTGTGTGGAGGAGCAGATCACATGCATGTCTGTGCTGGGAGTGGTTTGCATGATGAACTTCTCTTCCACTAGGGAGGGTGGGGTGGTTTTGGGTTGGGCTGAAGTTGAGGGAAGAAGGTTCTTGCTCCTTTCAGTGCTCTGTGTCATGCTTAGCAATGTGGAGCCCTCCAAAGGTGACAGGCCATTGTAATAAGGCTTCAGCTGAACCTTTGGAACAGAATGTCTTCAGTTTCTTCATTGCTTTAGTGTTTGGACTTTGAATACCTCTCTGAAACGGTATTAGCCAAGAGTTTCATTTTTTAAAGAGTTGTGAAATGGCTATATTTACATTACAAAAGTAATTTATAATTGGAAGTTTTGCTTCTTCCTGCATTAACTTTGAAAAACAGACAAAGATCTAAAAAGTACAAGAGCTTTATCTTGTTCACATACTTAAAATGGACCTCTGAAAACAGAAGTTTCTTAACTACTGGTAGAGTCAGTAGAGAGTTTGCTTTCACTTGTTTCAATCTCTGCTATAAGGGTTAGAGGTAAAAGACTTACATGCTGTCTGCTCTTTTTCATTTACACTGGCCCTTGTGTCTTATCTGAGGAGTGCCTGCAGGAAGTTTTAGAAACAGCCATTGGGCTTAGCAGGAACGTGACATCATTAAGATAGTTGAAAATTTTGGAAAATGAGAAGGGAAACTAATGTAATATTAACATCCACTGGATACTCTGAACAAACTTCAGAATGATGAGAGTAGCTATCAGACTGTAATTTGGTGTGTTTGCAGGGCTGAGAGATGCCCTGTTTATGGAGTTTTCATGGCTATGGATGAAAGACTAAATGAGACTCGAAGAAGGTATGTCCTAGGATTCTAAAGAGGGTTCTGCTTTTCTGACCTGATTAATCGATTCTCTTGTTTCTGAGCCTTTATCTTGCCTGCGCTTTCTGCCTATGCTGCTCTCTACCAGTTATCTCCATCTGTCTCTGTGCTGATCTTGATTCCAGTTCTCCATCTTTCTCTCTCTTTTTCTTTTGTTTTTTTTCTTTCCTCTTTCTCTCAGGTTTCCCTTTTATTTCGAGCTGAAAATCGCATTTGTGATTTGGCTGCTCTCCCCTTACACCAAGGGCTCCAGTGTCCTCTACAGGAAGTTTGTGCACCCAACGCTCTCCAATAAGGAGAAGGTACTTTCTTGTTGTTAGAAGATACTGATCTCTCTGGGAGCTGACTGACTTCTGGTTCAGTTATGCCTCAATAAGAACTAAATGTCTGAATCGTGCTTGTGCTGACATCAGTGGATATAGAATGATTCTGTCTCTGACAGGGATGTCATACTGCAGCTTACTGAAGGTTGTAATGTGGCCAGTAGTTTGCCTAATGCTTAGAAAGCATGTTTGGCTAACCCAGTGTCATGAGCTCTTATAGTCAATGTCAGCAGTTAAGCTTTTTGAATCATGATAGGAGCAGCATGTTCTGTGGCCCATCTGGTTTTTCACACTGTCAGTATAAGTGACTGCTTTGTTTTGGTTGTTACAATTTAGAAATAACATATGTAATTAAAAGTGGTATTTACAAGCTTTCTGTAAGTAGCAGAGAAACTCCTGTTATGTGATCAATGACAGCTGATGGTGGTAGCCTGGGAAAAAAGTGTCCAGCTGAGCTGTGCATTTTTAAGGGTGATGATGGGGAGACTTTGATCATATTTATAATGAGGAGCTAAATGCCATGTTCCACATTGCCTTCCTAGGAAATTGATGAATACATTACTCAGGCTTGTGACAAGAGCTATGAAACCATGATGCGAGTTGGCAAGAGAGGGTTAAACCTTGCTGCCAATGCAGCAGTTACTGCAGCTGCAAAGGTAATGCAACACTTTCTGTCACATTCAGGAATCCCCCAGCAGTTTAGTTCTGTGTGCTGATTTAGGGACACTCCTGCTTGTTTGGCACCAATCTGCTTTTCCTTTCCTCCAGTCTGCCTTGTGGTTAATCCCATCCTTTGACTTACAAAAAGAGGAGGGGGAGTGGAATGGATTTGGCTTTAACCATTTCTTGTTGGTCTTGGGAGCATACTTTTTCCCATCTCTGTTTTTTTTCAGAGTACCCTAATGGGGAATAGGGCACCTTTCCTCCTCTTCTGAATGAATGATCCCATGTGAGATGATCTTGGTGAAGTGCCCTTCACCCTGATTTTTTATGTTCTCTTAGGGCCAGGGAGTTTTGTCTGAGAAGCTTCGAAGTTTCAGCATGCAGGACCTCACTCTGATCCGAGATGAAGACACTGTGCACATGCGGAGCCGTGACCCACAGCTGCACTCCTCTGGTGGCAATCTCCTGGAAACCATTGAAGACTCAGGTACAGAGCCCCTGCCTGGGCCATTGTGTAAGGCCTCATATGGTGAGCCGGGAGGGGTTCCCTGGACTTGCTGTGCCTTGGGTCTCAGGAGGAGTACATGATTGCTGCTGTCTGGGAGAGGTTACATTGTCTTCCCTAGAGCCTTCCCATTAACTATACATCTCTGTACTTTTGGATTATTCTTTTTGAGGATTGTTGACATCTCCCTTTCAGGATGGACCATTTTAAGCTTCACATGATTCTTTAAAAGTATTTGCTAAAACTTTCTCTTTTGTTCCTTAGCTTCCTGTTACTCCTCAGGAGAGGAGAGCAGTGTGGCACTTAGGTCTAATGGAACCCCATCAGACATTAGAACAGACCCATCAGATGAAGATGCAGGAGACAAACTTCCTAAACGTACCCAGAGTCTCAAAACTCCTAAAAAGGTGACGAAAACTGAGGTGAGCTGGTGTATAGATTATTTCCAGCATAGACGCTGATTTGTGAACTTTGTTGGAAGGCTCTAGCTTCACAGTCTCGGCACATTTAAAAGCTGTGTATATAAACTTTGTTGGAATGTCATTGCTAGTTGGGTCCTAAATCAGAGCACCGGTGTGCTTGCCATATACTAGTCTCTAGCTCTTGCATTTTTGTCATGCCTGGAAGACCCTGTCATAAGCCAGGACCCAGATTTTCTTTCATTCAGATTTAGTGTTGAAGGGTGGAGCATTAGATATTTTTAACTGTCTGTTACAGTCTGAATATATAATAGCACTGTGGCATTTATCCCTGAGACAGCCACTTTCTCTTTGTCTAAAATACAGCAGTTCTGTACCCTCTTAGGCCTCTCTTGGCTTTGCATATTAGATCTGGGGAAATCACACCAGTCCCCACCTGCCCCACTCCTCCCCTCCCACTGGAGTTTTGTCTTGATATGTTCATGTGATGATCCAAGATATTTACAGCCATTCAGGTGGGACATGAGATACCTGAATTCTTATTATTAAAATAAACCATACAGAAAAATTAACACAGTTATGCCCAAGAGTCAGTTAAGCTTAGCAGTCTTTCAGCTGTTGCTGTGTTTTGTAGAATATACTTTTTGAGGTGCTGCTTTCCAGGCTTTGACTCAAATGTTTGGTATCGTTTGATTTGTACATGATAAAATGCTTCTCCCTTTTTGTGAATTTGTGGTCCTATTTGCTTGATTCAACTTGGTCTTCTAATTTTATTATTTTTGTCTAAGATAAGGAGTGCTATATAACTGGCTCACATTGTTGAGCTATTCAGGCTAATTATTAAATAATTTGGAGGAAGGTAATTGCTTAGAGCATCATTTTAAATTGTACTGTTAACCTGATTTTGCAGTGTACAGGGCACCTTTGCATGTGCTTAAGTACTCTTTGTAACAGAGTCACAGAATGAGGTTGGAGGGATCTCTGAATTCATCTGGTCCATCTTTGTCTAAAGATTCATTTTAAATTAGCTTGGATCTTTTTCAAATTCCTATGGCTTATTTCTTAGTTGACCTCTATGCTTTCTTCTCTAGCATATTAGAGAGGAGCAGGGAAACAAGAGAATCAAAAATTTGATTCCAAGCTTCCTGGTGAGAAATTTTTAAAGTGAAATTGTGAAAAGATGAAAACAACTGCTGTTTATTGTGAATACAGAAATACTGATAAAGTCCTTTCCAGGCATATTCGTTTTTATGCTCAGACTGTTGGATCTTTGGTTCAGATGTAGGATTTCTAGGAGGTCTTTGACTGAGACCTGAGATTTCCTCCTAGGGCTGAATGCATCATAGATGAATAAATGTGCTCTTCTAACCAATATCTAGAGTGAACGACACAGGAGTAAAGTGTGCAAAGTAATTCAAGGTATTTCCACAGCGTTCAAAGAACTGCTTTGGTGATGGAAGTCAAGAAGCAGAAAAGTTGTGACAGTGAAGTGTTACATGAATGTTACCAATTAGAAATACTGCTGTGTCTGACCTTCTGTTGAAACAACTGACTTTGGTTTTATTACCGTACTTCTCCTGTTTTAGAATGTCTTCTTCTGGTTGCTATTTGATGGATGTGTGGAGTGAATTGTTTAATAACCAAGGGAAAAAGGAATGGTTAAATAGCCTTTTGAGACAGCAGATAACCCAGTCATCTTGTTGTAGTTGTTTTGTCCTATTTTCACTCTGCATTCTTGCATCTTTCAGTTAAACATTTAGATGTTAAAGTAAACAAACCTAAGATGCCTCTCTTTCTTTCTCCTCAGCTTCCAGTAAGAAGTGTAAAAGCCCGCCCTAAGAAGAAAGCTGCTGGCTCTCTTGCTTCTGGCGAGTCATCCTAAGGCAACTTCCCCCTCCCCAGCACCTGTCTCTGTCCCGGGATTTGCCTTTCACTTTTGAGGGGAAACTCTCCAAAGGAAGGGAGCTGAGATTCTTGTACATAACAGATACTGCTTTGTAGAGCTCATTCCAAGGCAAGGGGGAGGCTGGGATTCAGAAAATGGAGTAGAGGATACACATCCTCAGGAATTTTCTCCTTTCCATCTCTCTGTTGGAGAGAATGCTGATATGTCTGTACATAGCCAGTTGCTTTGGAATTCCCACTGTATAACCCTAGTTGAGAATCTTTACTGGAAGAACTGACTAGGGTTAGAGACATCCATTGCACAGAAGCTGGAAAAATACTAGACACTGGAGTTCCACAGGGGTGGGTGGCTCCCTAAAATGTCTTATCTTGCTCTGGGTATTCTTCTGCAGCTGTGTGTTGTTAAGAAGTGCCCACCATGAGTCATATTCCTCAATGCACCATACCCGACATGTCCATCCCCTTTGGAAAGGTGACTGAAATGATGTATGCTGGTTGCTTTTGAACACAAAGGACTAGCTCGTGGGAGGAACATGCTAGATTTCCATTACTCGTACTGGAAGATGAAGAGATTGGGTTTTAATTTGCTTTTTCTGGAATGTGAAGGGAGATAATAAAAAAACTGAGTAATGAAGAAAATGTGCTATTACATGCACATTATATGATGGAGTAAATACAGGTATCTGTAAGAGCTGTTGAGAAGGAAAGTTTTGGCATCTGTAAGATTTTGGCTCTTTTTGAAGCTGCTTGAATTTTATTTCAGGTTCTGATGCTCACTTTGGTTCCTGTGGGAGGATCAGAATGAGGCGAGTCCCATGCAGGTCCATGGCAAGGGTACTTGCTTTGCCACTTAATGGTTGAGCTCCGTGTCATCCTGATTTTGTTACTACAGACAAATTCTTTTATTCTGGCAGATGACTGGGGAAAATCTGTCTCAAAATAGTCTGTGGGCATACTTGAGAATTTCAGAAGCCCTTACCACTCAGCTCTAGGAGACTCAATCCTCAGGGCATGAGAACTGATAAAAAGTTGATGTATGAATTTCATGAACTCCAGGATTTCATTTAGGGGGATAAAAAGCAGGGAGTAGGGCACAATACTGTGATTAATCCTCTTGCTTTATCCTAGTGCAGCCCTTGCACAGATTTTCTGTCTGACCACATGCCATGTTTATCAATGTCCTGAGACTTGAGCAATATGTAACACTTGGGACAGAAAACTACACTGAATGTAGAATATGTGTTGTGGGAGTGAAATTGCAGTGCTGCAGAGAAAATTTGCATCATGCCAAGCCATACTAATCTCTTGGACATTGTTAAGGGGAGAGCCCTTGTTCACATGCCAACTGAATCAGCCAGAATTTATGAGATGAGTAGGGTTCCTCCTGTTGAGATCTATAATTACAGATATGGTTGTCTGAACGAATACTTGATGGTCTTACTTTTTAATGAAACTAGTTATCAAAGGAACCTGACTCCTGCTTCCCTGCTGAAGACAATTCTTAGCTCTTGGTGCAGGTGTTTGCCCACATCTTTTGCTGTCGCATTTCTGAAATTCCAGTGAATTCCTCACAGAGCCCTGTATTTTGCTGTTGACAAGGTATAGAAGCACTTCTGCAGCTGATGTTCCACAAGTATTTCTGGCCCTTCAAAAGTTTTTAAAGTTGAAGATTAGGACTGAATTTTTTCTTTTTTGCCATTGTCTTGGTCACAAATTGTTTGTTGTTGAATTGACCATTTATTTTAGGAAACTGATTAGGTTGGTTTTACTTCTACTTACAGCTTTTAAAAATTGAAATCCTGACAGACCATGTCAGAAACTTCATCTTGTTAGAAATACTTGTCTTGAATTATCCACAAGGCCTTATCCAGAAGCCAGTAGACAATCCTTGATTTGGCCTCGAGTTTTGAGTTTCACAAAAAAAATACAATTACTTTGTTCTTTTTAGTTTATTAGCAAACTTTGTGTTCATGTCTCACTTCCATGTGCAAATGCTTGTCCTGAAGCAGGAATACTTTCTGTTTACAAAGAAAATTCCTCTTTTCAGATAAAGGATAAAAATCTTCCATGATTGTGTGGAAGATTCAGTTGTGAGGAATTGCTGTCCTGGACTTTACTATACTGAGCAAGAGAGAACGATTTTTCTCTATATACCAAGTATCTCTATGACCATGTTTCTTGATTTATTTTTTTCTTTAACTAAAATTTTCCATAGCAAATTATTTATGTAAGTCATTGTGAGAGACTTGATTTGGAAGCTGTCTCCCCTTATGTTGATCTTCTGCCCTTTCCTTGTGCATGTGTTGTGAGAATCTACAATTACTGGTGTTCCATAGAGTGACTTTTCAGAATGTTCTCTAGAATCAGTTCCTTTGTAGTGGCTCTTCTGCTTTGAAGCACAGGAAGAATTTCTGAAGATTGTTTTGGCATTTGGATTTATCTTTGTCTTCCTAAGCTGGGTCCTGTGCTGAGTAGCTTTTGCTTAGCACTGATGCTTGATGTCATTAGTTCTTGGGTAAGTGTAGGCTGACTTTTGTTTATACAGAGGAATTAAATGACTTTGTTGCAAGAGTGAGTCTGGAGTAGAGTCAGGGACTGCTGCCTAATGTGTGATATGAAGCTGATGATGCTAAGCAGCAGAACTTACCCAGAGCAAGAACAATGTCTTAGCATGGACACTATTTTCTTCCAGTACAAATGTGACTGCTGGATTGTGCTTTGCTTGATCAAAGCCTCTGCAGATCTACCACCACCCACGTGACCTCTTAGTGAGTTTCTGGATATAGTTCTGCATTGGATGGCACTGTCTTGCATAGAAATTCTCTTGTTAATGGGAACGCTGAATGTGCTGTTTTGATAAAATGCTTTTATCAGCTGCTGTTCAGTGTTTTCAACAGGAAATGCTGGAATGTAGTTTCTCTTCAGTATCATCCGTGGGCTTCATTGTGCAATTAAGCAAATGGTTAAATCTTCACCTAGCAGTAGAACCTCTTGTGTTCACTAAGTGTTTATAACCTTTTCCTAATATGCCTGGGCACAGAATGAAATTCAGTAAGAGAAAATGATACCTGAAGGGAGGGGGTGGGGAGGGGGTGGTATGTGTGTGTCAAACTGTGTGTGCCTAAAATTTACCCTAAAATACCTGTACCATGAGATACAAAGTTGAAGCCATCATTGCCTTTTGAAAAGAAATGTTTTACCTTCATGCTTTATAGTACTACAAGTCAGTATTCTGCTGTTGGTAAAGAAAATAGTGAAGTTTGGTTTCTTATCTGAGAAACTGAATGATTTGTTGCATAAAAGGGAAAAATGTTTTCTTGCTTGGCAGTATCCTCCATGGTGGGTAAGAAATAGGAAAATATAGGGGAAACTACTGTCAGGTTTTAAACTTTTACACTTCACCTAAACATCCTTGTTACTTTCTGTTCTTTCTTGAGTTTCTGATTCTCCAGCTTCACATTTCTGAGACTGATTTCTTTTACACTAGATTAATTTCCTTGGCAGGTGGAGGGTGTATAGAGAGAAAGATTCTGGTGTTCTTAAAACTGCCGAGCTTGTTCTGGGGGAGCTTCACTGTCACTCATTTTAGTGAATTGAGTTCCATTCATTGTGTTTTTGTAGTGCTGGGCTTTCTTTTATACACCCCTCTTGGAAGTATGACTCCCTCACAATATACAGCCTTGAAAAGCAGGATTTCTAGAGAACCACAACTTTCCAGTAATTGTTATTTATTCTGTGCCATCTTAATCAGCAGGAAACACAGTGCCTTAGGAGGAAAGTAAGATAACTGTGGAGAACTCTGCTGGTTCTCTGATCTACACTGAGCATTGTATTAAGGAGGCTTGCAAGTTAACTGTGAAGTGTCACTGTATGCTGAGAGCAGCTGTTGGATTGAGCTGAGTTTTCCTATCTGTCTTCCAAAGTTGCGTATCATTCTGGAGAGTGTGGCTTGTTCCTTAAGGGAGAAATTTAGGGGGGAAAATGTATTCTTCATTCTAATTGAGAAACTGTATTGTCACATTACTGCTTACTGGAGAGATGCTGAATCACATCTCTGTGTAACTGGTCTGTGCTACAGCTTTTCTTGCTTCACTCACAAGAATTTGTAATGTGCCATCGGGGTGAAGCCATCCTGCGGTGCTGCTCTCTGAGCTGTCCTACAAAGTCAGATATGTGAAAAACCAGCAAAGTATTCTGAAGCTACATGAACTCATAGAATCATAGAGTTGCCAGAGGTGGAAGGGACCTCGTCATCCAGTTCAACCTCCCTGCTCAGTCAAAACCACCTAGAGGCAGTTGCCTAGGAGTTCCTGTGTGCTGCCTGTGGTCTGGAGCATGCTGAATTTAATGTTTAAGTGCTGGTATGTGCAGAAATGCACATGCTGTATGGGAATGTGCTTTAGTGTTACTGAAGAGAAAGATTTCCTGGTCACCTTTCATCTGGAATTCGATGCTGTTGCAAGACACTGGAAACATAATTCAGTCTTACATTCCTTATAGGTATTATTACAAAGGCTAAAGGATTCAGAAGAGATCTGCACAGTAAAGTTGTGAGAACAATTGGTTTCAACAGTAAATGGAGACAATACCTGCATAGCAGCTAAGACCCTGTCTTGTGAGATAGAATTAGAGTAGAAAAAGGGCTGTGCACAGTGCAGAGTTGTCCCATAAATATTGGCTTTCTGAAGCCCCAAAAAACACTTAAACTCTGCATTCTACAGATTAGAGCTTGATTTCTCTCTTGCAACACCTCTCTCTGTTGCCCCTTTCTAAACTGAGCTTGAGCAACATGCATTGAGATTCTTGAGCCTTTCATCACTTCAGAACAGTAAAGTTTGACTTTTACCTCAGCAGGCGGCTGATCTGCAGGGAGGACCAGATGAATATCAAGTATCTCATCACTTTGTAGTGGATGTATTATGCTGGAGAAGTACCAGCAGAGAGCTCCAGAGGATACATTTGTCTGGGAAGTTATACCCTCCCCCTGCCAAAGCCTGCATTTTTGGGTGAGCCAAATGCTCGACTTTGCTATGCTCATACACATAAGCATTGTGTGCCCAAAATTCAGTGTCCAGATTTCCAGTGCTCTGTTGCTGATGAGAACTGGAAAGAAAAAACTATGAAAAGAAACAGTGGCAAATTGGTGGGGGTTTTTCTGCAACTTTGCAGGTAAATTTAGGTCTATCCTGCCTAAATTCTTTGCCTAAACCCCCTGCAAGCAAACCATTTCTTGCTGTTTCCAAGCTCCTACTCTTCTGTGAACCAGTTATGTTTCTTATGTTTACTTGTATTAAGCAAAGGACTGCTTCCATTTTGCCGACTGTGGAGACATGAAATACACTGTATTAGAGCTGAAATTTAGCCTTTTTCTATTATTTAATCCCATGACCTAGATTCATATATGTACAACAAGGCCTAGGGCTGGATTCCCAGGTGGAATCAGCACGATTGTCAAAGCAGAGTTTGGTGTATTTTCCTTTTCTTGCAGTGGATTCTGGCTGAAAAATGCTTAATGCAGGCCCTTTGGACAAGAGCATTCTGTCTGCATACTTAGACAAATCATGTTAGAAGTAACATTTGTGGGAATGCTGCAAAAATAAGTGAATGCTAAAGGAGCTGAAGCTCAAGTCTTCTGTAATATATAACTGTCCCTATCTTTGTAAGTCAGTATAGCAATGCATTTTCACTGCTGCCATAAATTTTTTAGTGACTTACATGGATAGGGAATTCAGTCATGTTCTTTGCAGCAGGTTTGGGAGGAAAGTCAGTGTAGATGGCAAGCAAATAAAATTTTACATACAAGGGAACTAAGTTTTTATCACAAGTAGTGCTTGGTAGCTTACCAAAAAGAAAGGAAATAGTAGATTTTTGGTGACTAAAAAAATGTAGAGAAATTATCCTGATCATCAAACCTGGTATTGAATACAAACCTCCTGTATTCATGCTGCTGCCTTATATGAGAAAACACTGAGTTGAGGGACTCCTCACTTTTGACTCCTCTGTTAGATTATTTCTCAAATGTGAATGTTGAGTAGAGATAAATGATTTTTTTTATTTTGACATTTGACCAGGAATTCATATCTAAATTCAGGCCTGCTGACGTTTGTATGAGCCAATGTTGGCTGAATGACAGCCGAGTAAGAAGGAGGCAGATCTAGCCAGGTAAAGATGACTGAAGGATGTTCCTTGAAGTAACAGAAATTAGAGAGTGTTTGGCAGTGCTTGGTTTGGAGTCAGCATTTTGGCGTCAGAGTTGTGTTAGCACAGTGCTAATCTACGGGCAGTAAGGCAGGAGGAGGGTTGTGAATTCCTTTTTGTCCACCAGAGGGTGTAAGTATAACATAAAATCACTGAAAATGAGAGCAGAGGTTTGCCTGATAAGTTATTTCGGTTATGACAGGTTGAACAGCAATATTTCCTGTGTATGAGAGTGAAGGTCCTCCTTGGGGGTGGGGGAAAAACAAACTGGGGCTCTAACAGAGAAATATGAAGTATTACTGCAGTTAACCTCTGACTAAAAAGGCTGTTGAAGCTTTCTGGGCTTTCTAATTGAGCCCTTATCCAGTGAGGCTTGCTGAGACAATAGTGTTACAGAATAACTGTCCTCAAACTCTTTTGTTGTGCATTCAAACATTTTCTAGCTGCAGGAGGCAGCTCTGTAAATGGCAATGTTTGTCATTTATTCCCCCCCACTTTTACAATTAACCAATTGCTGTGCGTTGCACTAATTTATATTCTGAATTTAACTAAATTTTAGTAGTATTTCCTGGTAAGGATGGATGAGTCGTTTCTTTCAGTTGGATCTATTTTCTGTGAAAATAGAAGCAATTTTAGTCTAGAAATACAGATGTATCTAATGTCACTATAGCAATTTGTGACCATGGCAACAGTGTATTAGCATTCTGAAAAACAGACAGGTTTGTTGGGTTTTTTGGTTGGTGATTTGTTTTGCTTTTTGTTTGGTTTTGGTTTTGTTTTGGGTTTTTGTTTGTTGTTATTGTTGGAGGGGTTTTTTGTTGATTTTCTTTTTTAAGTCAATTAGCTAATTAATGGTGCAGGAGTTTCAGGGAAAGAACCTGACTTTTTTCTGTTTGTTAACCATACAAGATCCTATGGGTCCAAGGGATTTTGACATTGTCTTACATAGAAAAGTTGAAGAAGTATGGGCTGAATGAGCAGACAGTGTGATGGAGGAAAAAAAAGGGCTGAAAGGCCAGACCCAGGGGGGCAGATGAGTCCCTGGAAGTCTGGTTGGAGGCCAGCAGCACATCCCAGGGCTGGGCCTGTTTTCTCATTCCTTACCTGGAGGATGGGGCAGACTGTGCCCTCAGCAGGTTTCCAGGCAATGCAGAACAGGGAGGAGTGGCTGATAGGCCAGAAGGTTATGCAGGATGCTGCAAGAGGTATATGGGTTATCTTACCTCCACTCTCAAAATACATGGAAATCTAATAGGAACGTAATTGAGACAGTGTGAGAGTCTTTACAGTGCTGAGAAAGAGAAGATCTTTTATTTGCAACATCATAGGTGGAGACTTGTAGACTGAAGAAGGATCCAGAACGTATCAGGAGGTTACTGTAGGAAAGAGAAATAGGATTTGGAATAGGGCTGGGGATTCTTCAATGTCAGACTTCAGGGGGGAGCAGGGAGGAAATCGATATTTTTCTGTCTTTCCATTATATGATCAGAGTTAGATAAACCAACACAGTGCTTTCAGACAGGTGCTAAATTTCAGCTACAAGTTTAGATTGCCCTGACATACCCCATCCCAAGAGCACGTATTGCATTATGCAAAACACTTAGTCATGATTTAAAGAGTTATAAGAAATTAATATTTGATTGAGGAAGGTTGCACTGGGCTCTCATGACTAAGCCTTGTGTTTAGTGAATGGCTGCCAGCATAGAGCTCTAATGTAATGGCTCTCCACTACCAACACTCGATGTCAGTTTTGTAAGGAAATGTGCAGATACAAGTTTAGCCAAAGCCAAACAACAGAATTTTCCAAGCTTTCTCTTTTTCCTTTGCTCTATTGGGGAATCTAGCAACTGAATACAAATTACAACATTGCTGCTATCACTTGCTTATTTGTGGCAAAGAATATATTGAATTAAATAGAATCTAAACCGCATTTAATAGCTTAATTTTTGTAAAAGCCAGCTGTTGTGCCCATTCTGTATTTACCACAGGAATACCTGATGCATGGAGCCATTGTAGCACTCAAAGGCTATTACCCCAGAAAAGGGAAAGCAGGCCAGCCCAAACTGAATTAGTTCAGCCAGTCCAGGCTCCTGTCTCTGGTACTGCTCGGTCCATGTGATGACCAGTGGGTGGTCTGGAATTAAACACACACTGCGAAATACCTCTTCATGACACTGTCACCTTTTTACCCGTGCACTGAAGCATGGTGGTGCTAAATGATAGGGTTGATGGAGTTTTCCTGGGAGAGGGAGTTGTTTGAATTCTATCACTATTTTTTTGGGTAGAGTCATTAAAAGTTTGGTCACTTGCTGCTATGACTTAAATGTAGAAAACCTAAATCTCATGTTGTGCTTGCTTTGATACCCAGATTCTTTCTAGGTATCTTTTTACATTCTCTTTTGTGAAGAATATTAAAGAAACTCATGTATTTCTCTCTTTTATAAAAATCTTACTCTTTTACCCTCATTTATTTTGTCCTACTTTAAAGAGACCCATTGCTTATCTTCCATTTCTACCCAGAGTATAATACAAAAGGTTTTATCAATGCAGATGCGCTTTCATTCCACAAGGTGGCAGCTAATCCCTTCTCGATTATTTTGACATTTCTGCTAGAAGCAGCTTTCCTGGCCAAGTTCCCTTCTGAGGCATAAGGGTCATAAACCTGTAAATACAGCCCTTCTGTTGGGGTTAAAGAGCATTTGGAAAAGCTTATTATACTGTGTCTATTCAGGCTGTATGAGCTTGCTGAAGATTGCTGACAAGACAAAAAAGGCATCATCTAAGGACTAAATTTTGAATATTACTTCTTGCTGCTGTTTCATGTGGATCTCTCTGGTAAGTGCTGCTCCAAGCATAACTGAACATAGGTGTATGATGGCACCTCTGAACAAAGAGTTGCTGTGATAAGGTTTAGTTATTGATGTCGTTGGGGGAAGGGGTTCTGAAGGTTATTTATTCACCTTTTATTTCCAGTTTATTTTGACAGATAAACATCTTGGATAATTTTAATTGAAATCCCCATGTGTCATTAGAATAGACTTACAGGTTTATGAGTTGCAGGTATGGCTTTTTGTTCTTTGCAACTGGGTTTACATAGTTTTCTTCCACTTCATGCCCATTTCAAACTACTGATGCCTGTGAATATTTTTCTTTTAAAAACTACGGTTTTGTTATCTTCTCAAATTGTGCTCCTGAATTGTTTTAGTTTATCTTCATGTCTTATGTGTGTTTAGTCTTCTGCCTTTCCCCCTCTCCATTGTTGAATGAATAAAGATACGAAAATTAATACAGTGTCCTGCTGTTTTTGCCGTGTGAAAATAAGGCAAGTTTTGAGAATCTGTTTTGTCCTGGCTTTGTTTCCTCACTTAAGTGTTGCCTCTCAATTAGGTTGTGTTCACTTCCCAGCTGTTGATAGAGGACTTGGATTCGTGTCACAGATGTATTTGTTAGGTGGCCTTTTTGCTCCTGCAGAATTAAATATTGTTACTGTTAAGCATCTAGGAGACCTACCTAAATTGTGACTGCAGATAACTTCTGGGAGGACAGAGGGTGGAAAGAAAAGTTAGAGAACAGTGAATATCTGCATCTGGGTCCATGTGCAGAAGCATAAATGTTTAGTCAGTATTGCATAGCTACTGTACCTAGGCATGAAATATTAGCTTGGTCAGGAAATAATAGTTGTCTTGCAGGGCAGCTGGCAAGAACTCAGCTTACTTACTGAAAAACCTGTGGTGCAGACAACAGACAGAGGGTGTGTGAAATTAAAAATGGACTGTGAGAAGAATTTTCTGTGGCTGTCATCAACAGTTGGTCCTCCACAGACCCTGCTAGACTAAAGTGGGTCGTCAGGGGCTCCAGCAGTTGTAGTGAGTGGGATCAGAGAGGAAGTCAGCAAGGAGGGTTCTGCTGGCATCCTGCTTGGTGTTCTGGGTGGTACAGAAGTCTGAAAGTGATGCACTGTGGTCTCTAGCTGGAAGTTCCAAACAGTAGTAATGGACTGAGCCTCTGTTTTGAATTGAGTTGAAATCCTTTTTGACCTTGAAATTCAGCCTAGCATTTTTTCTCCCCTAAGTAGACTCTCATGTAGATGAAGCCTTTCTCTTTTTAGCACCTTGCTGTCAGTTTTTCCTGTCAATGCTGTGAATCAAACAAGCATAGAATGGTTTGAGTTGGAAGGGCCCTTAGAGATCATCTAGTTCCATCCCCCCCACCAGGCTTCCCTCTCTGTGGATGTCCTAATGAAGGAAGCAGATTTGCTGCTGCTTCTGTTTCAGCCAGCTCAGAGTTGACATTCGCAAACTCAGCAGTCAGGAGCTGAAATATTTATATGATAAATAAAAGGTGTTTGTCTGTATTTCTGGGCATATGCAAAAATTATGTGGTTATTTTCCTCTCTGTATATGCCTGTGATGTTTCATATCCCCACTTGTCCCAACAGCACTTCACCTATGCAGAATGATTACAGGAGCAGTTAATGAGCTGCACTGGGTTTGGACTTTGAGTCTGCCTGTTTAGTAGAATCATTGGCAACTCTTGAAGCTGAGCCTCTTTTTCTCCTGGCCTGGCAGGCTGCAGTGTAAATGGCCACTGAATTTGTGGGTTGTTAAGTAATAGGTTAGAGATGACTGGCAGGCTGCTTAGTCTGTTAGCACAGCGATGGAGATAATCCTTTTCAATCCCAGAGATTCATCTGGTTAGGAATAGTCATGCTGGTTTATGATGTTGCCTCACTAGAGCTGTCATTACTTAATAATGTGGATAACCCTGAGGCTTTGGAGCCATTCTCTGCATCCAGTAGGAGATCTATTCAATTCTCATCAGCCTCATTTCCCATGGAATGGGAGTACAAGTGCCTGTCCTGACCTGGCATGCTTTTTTCTACCAGTTAGATTTGTGTTCTCCCTTGCATATAGACACTATTAGAATAGTTCCTAAATCATAAGTGTCATAGGCTACATAGGACAGGGATCAAAAGGAAAACAAGGGTACAGAGCAATGAAGTATCTTGAATATGATGTGATATGATTACCAGTAAAACACTAATTTTAGAGCCTCTTGGTCTACTGGCTGTGAGTGGTAGCATCTGGGGTACAATGGTATATTCATGGTGTTCAGGTTTTAGACTGAAAAATGTGTATTGTTGTATTTCATATAATTGTGGCCAACCATTTGGATACTTTTTATTGAATCTGTTTTGGTTTGCTCCTGTATACTTTAGGAGAAGCTTTTTTTGGATGGTGTTAAACGGGCAAAGACCTTTTGCAATGACTACATGTAAAGAAAAGGATCAGAGTTTTTATAAGAGAAATGCAGAATTATTTCAGGGAATGTCTATTTAAACCCTCCAAACAGCTTTTGCATATGTATGAGCATTATTGAATTACAGGTGAAAGAAGACAAAACTTGCACTTCAGCACCAAAGCAGTACTGTCACTCTGCATGGAAGTCGGAGCAGTGCTAACTACGGACAAATAAACACAGCTTTTTAGTTAAATCTTTATTAATCAGAATAAATTCTTTGGCACACAAACTAAGTAACTGGGACTACACATCAAAAGAGTTTTCCTGATAGACGGTACAGGAGCAATGTGGTTCCTGTAGGAATGCAAACATGCTGTTGCTATGGAGCTTCTGCCATCGGCACAGTGACAGACACTGCAAATGCTGCCACACTCAGCTTGCAGAAAAAGCAGTCATGACCTTAATTGATTTTTGCATAATGCATTAATTACATGTTACGGCAGTGAAATGCGAGAAACAGTCCCACCAAAGTAATTTGGATTCTTTTCAGAAAGTAGCCTAACCCATGTGCCACGATTTACAGTAGATTTCCATGCAGCAAGAAAGCAGAAGGCAGAAGCAGGGGGAGAAGAATCAGTCAGCATCACGTATGACACAGCAGTGGCCAGGAGCAGCGTCTGTCAGGTGGATGAAGTCACTGTACACAGATGTGCACACCTGTGATGGAAGGAAACACCCACCCTGAAGAAGTGACTCGAAGGAGGTCTGGAAAATTCTGGCCTGTTTAGAATTACTTAGAAGAGGAAAGAAGTAATTGAACACATTGTTATTACTTTAATCCTAATTTGACATTATCATTCCTATAGAGTATTCATCTTAACTCTGCATGTCAGATGGATTTGTGGACATAGAAGATGGTATTTTACTAAACTTTACATACCTAAATCTTTAAATGTTGACTTATAAAATATACTCCGATTTAAATTATGTGCATTTTGCCTTTTGAATCCTTTTGTTTGTGCAAAAGTGTTCAGTAATGAACATAGACTACTTAAAAGTAGAATGCCCTCCCTGCTTGTGAGGCTATGCAGATGAAAATTACATACAGTGAACTTTTCTTGCTGCCATAATATATATTAAATATTGATCCAGTGATTTCTTACTGCTCAGTACATCTTGTTTTCTGGAGTTCTTTCCAGGTGATTAAAGACATGATTTCTTAGAAGACTGTCCTTTCAAGTTGCTTTTTTTTTAATTTATTGTCATGATTTTCCTTTAAACTTCTGATGATGTCTTCCTGTACCCCAAAATCAGAAGGTATTTAGCTGTTAGATACTGTAGATTCCTTTGGCTTTTCATAGCTATGTTCATCAGCTTTTCCAATGCATCTTAAATTGCATTATTTGTACATTTAATATATGATTCACTAAATACTCTGAAGTGTATCAGGTTTTAAAGTATTCTACTCGGTTCCTTTAAAACAACACTTCTGTTAACTTTGTGGGTCTTTCTCAACATAATTGCTATCTTGGAAAATTAAAAATTTGGATAGATAATTAAATGTGGTAAAAGTTGTTAATAAAACTGCTCTGTTCCTTTCCTTCTGAAATGGTCTATGAGGGAGCTTAAAGTTTGTTATTTTATGATATTCGTGTGGGAAGAATGTTTGTAAGGTCCTTGACTCTGCTTACCAGTGGATCTCATGATTTCTTTTGTCTTTGTCCCTGTTCTGTTTTGCTGTGAATCAAAGGATGACTCTTGGCAGAATCACTTGCACACAGGACACAGATTGGTCAGACCTTTGGGGACATTGCTGGATTTTGAGACCTGTCATGAGGCATTTGTTTTCTTGAAATGAGTCTTTTGCATCGGATACCATTTAATTTAATAGTGAGGCAAGTCTCTAAACTGTAATATTGTAAAAACCAGAATTAGTCTGGTTTTATACTTGTTTTGATATGTCCAGTTCTTTCATGTGTCTGTTTTGCCAGTTGCTAGCCCTGTTCTAAACAGAGCTTTTTCCTTATCTCTTTCATGAAACCATGACAAGCAAGGCACAAATTTCATCAAATTGACCTCACAGAAATCTTAATTGCATAATCTTTTAGCTTAGGTATTACTCACTGTGCACCTTAAAATTTTGGCATGATTTCTCGTTCTAACTGGAGAAAAAAAAGAATTAAACATGGGAGATATATTTCACACTGCTCTTGAAAATGCAGCTTCTGCTTTCTAATGAGTTGCCTAATACATTGTGCAGTGAAATTTCCATCTTTTCCCTTGTAATTGCACACAAAACAATTATTTTTAGTTTTGCTTGACAGACTGGTAAAATGAAGCCATTTGAGAAGTGAGGAGCGCTGAAGTTTTGTAGAAATCCACACGGCTCTACACTGAATCATCAGTCCCAGGAGCACAGACATTCCATGGAAATGTCACAGTCCTTCTGGCATATTAATGAGGAAGCAGCAACGAGTTTTCTGTCAGGTTGATTTTACAGGTCTTGCTCAGCTTGCAATAAAAACTCACAGCATTCAGTAAAAGAACAGTTTAAGCAAACCCAAAATCAGGATAAGGATACAGTGCAGACATGGGCTATTTCCATCGTGAAGTAGGAGGGGTGCTTTGCCTCTAGTGATGTGTTTGCACCATGTGTTATTACAATCACATTTCTTTCCTCAGCTTTTACAAGCAAGATGAAGAATAACATGTAAGTCTACCACTATTCTAACTACTATGAGACTTCTCCTAATCAAAGATTGTGATTTTTAACTTGAAGCATTGGTTTAGCTTTTAATACTCTGAGGTGATTTTTGTCTTCAGAATTTCTTTGAAGTAAAACTTGTGCTTTATTGAGAAATAAAAGGTAAATAATGTATGTTCAGGAACAATAACCTACTGAGAGGGGACCAGGAGATGAAGTAGCTAAAATGTCTGTAACATTTATTTTTCAAAATACTTGATTTTTATTGAATGCAATGCAAAAAACCCTCATGTACCATTAAAGTTCAATATATAAAGATAAAAGTCAGGAAGTGCAAATGGGAAGGTTAACAGAGTGAGTGCAATATAGCCACACTGTATTTTCTACTATTACTTTCAAAGTACAAAAGGAGGTATTGTCAAATTCTTGTGTTCTATAAAAATTAATTCGTTTAGCTTAGTCTGGGAATAAGAAAATGTGAATTGACCTGTTTCTGTTGCAACAACCTGAGGTTTGTCTCTAATACACGAGTCTTTATAATTGCTAGCTAGTGGAATTTGTTGTTGCTACATGTCTAAATGGGTTTATAAGATTTCAGTTAAAGTATTTGATTTGCCTTACAGCATACATGGTAACTCAAAATACTAGAGTAAATGATAATACAAAAAACTCCCAGGAAACAGCAACTTCTGCTCTTCCCTCCCTTCCCTCCCCACCTGCACATTGCAAGGGTCCGGGAAGCAACATTGCCCAGTGTGTGTGGTACTCTACAGCTGCAGAGCTGCGTCTTTGTGTTCCGCATTACCCACCACTTCATCAAATGGTTGAGGAATGGACATTCCAAAATTAGCTCTCTCCAACCGCCCCTGCCACCAGCAGGGACAACTCCCAGTCTACTTGTTCTTGAACACTGCCAGGGCTGGGGCAGCCACAGCTTCCCTGGGCTACCTGCGCCAGGGCCTCACCAACCTCACAGGGAAGAATGTTTTTTCCTAATATCCAGTCTAGACATACTCTCAGTTTAAAACCATTGCCCCATGTCCTGTCACTACAGGCCCTGGTGTATGTGTCCTTATCATCTGCCTTTATGTATTGAAGGGCCACAAGGGGGTCTCCACAGTGCCAACTGTCTCAGCCTTTCTTCACAGGAGAGGTGTTCCAGCCCTCTCATCATTTCTGCGTCCTCCTCTGGACCTGCTTGAACAGGCCCATGTCTGCCATGTACTGGGCACCCCAGAGCTGGACCTGCTCCTTAGGCCTGTCCGTGTCCCGCTGGGTGGCATTCCTTCCCTGCTAGAGAGGGTTTGTTTTCCCCATTTCTTCACATGCCTACTGAGACGAGCTCAGCTGGTCAGAGCACGGTGCTGACAATGCCAAGGCTGTGCGTTTGTTCCCCGTGGGTGCCGTTCACTTACGAGTTGGGCTCGATGATCCTTGTGGGTCCCTTCCAACTCAGAATGTTCCGTGATAGTGAAAAATGGCCCTTTTTGTTAGTAATTAGGACTTGCAATTCATTTTTTTCTTACAGCATAAAAGTGTTCAAATCTAATTTCCCTTTTACAGTGACACTAAGTGTGGGCTTTAGCTCTTCAGACATAAATAACTGACCATCTTTTTCTACCAAAAAAATTGTCTGTTTATTTGGTGTTTTGAGTGTGTGTCAACAACAAAATTAATTTGGAATTCTCAGGGCAAATACAAACCCCTTTCTCCATACTGTGATTTGCATATATAACATGACACAGAGAATATTTTATTTAATGAAGCACTGGGTAATATAATAAATCCTCTATGCTACCGAGAAGTATAGACATGAATTCTTTCTGTGCATCTTAAAAGCTTAGCAGTAGGCAACAATAACACATCATTATATACTGGAGACAGATGTTCCATGTGTTCTCTGAAGGTTACCCAAAGCAGTTAACAGATTAATTTAAAAGTCATGTGCTAGCCAGGAGTAAAATGTTGCTATTTGAAGAGGCAAGAAAGTTTATTTGTTAATCCCTTAGAGTTAACTTCATTCAGCCATACTGAATGAAAAGGGAAACACACCTGATAAGCAAGAAACAGCTTTTAGATTATTTAGTAAGTTAATTTTTTATAAAGTAAAATATGTGAGAAATTTAGAATATGCTAGAATCAGAGATAGTCATTGCCTCTGGAGAGCAGCAGTAACACTGAGGACTGATGCAGGTTTAAATCTAACTCGAAGCAGCTGTACTTGAAAGTAGTTATTACCTGGTATTTGGATCTGAGAAGTGAGGCAGAGCTAACTGGCCAAGTGTTTGCATTGCCAAGTGCAAATATGCAAAGACAGATATATTTTAAAGATGTGCAAGAAAAAATGGAAAAGAAATGTCAGTTAAATGTCACATATAATTAAATATATGATCACATATATAATTAAATACATAAAAACACTGTTAAAGGTATCTTTAAATCTTCCTAAAAGACAGGAAAACTGTTTTGTTGCCCATGAACCTGTGGAATTGTTTTTGTTAATTATATTTTTGTACTCCATTTTTTATTTTATGCAGATCAGCTGAATCTTCTCTGGGCAGAACCTTGCCAAACTGAAAATAACAGCAGTATAGAAAGAACTGAAAGGGCAAGGCATGGCCTGACTGCTTTCCTGTAGCAGGAGAGATGTGCTGCATTTCCACAGTTCTACTTCACAGACTCATAGAACAGCCTGCGTTGGAAGGGACCTTAAAGCTCATTTTTTTCCACCCTCTGCCATGGGCAGGGACACCTCCCACCAGACCTGGGTGCTCCAAGCCCTGTCCAACCTGGCCTTGGACACTTCCAGCCACATAAAACTCAAATGTTTTTCTCAGTAAGAAAGCTGGAATGGAAGCTGCCTGGTTTTGTTTTTTGTTTTTTTTTTTTTTTTTAATGATCACAGTTCATTCTGTGAAAGGATGGATTGGAGTAAATTTTTAATGAAAGAAGGAAAATACTAGTACATATATTCTGAAACACTTCTTGTATCCTAGCCTTGTTTCTGAAGGAAATGTGAGAATTTCATCCAAACTTGACAAATGTAATTGTATTACTGGTATTATCCCTAACCAAGGTATTCTAAGAAGTCAGAGTTGACCTGTTCTGGACTTCCTTCTCTAAAGGGCTGCACCATTCCCTGCATTAGTGAAACTTCCACTACCCAAAAATAATTCTCTGTGAAAACATTCCCCCCTCCTTCCTTGTCTCTAATGCAATAAACTCTGACAATGTTGCCCTTCAGAAACTTGAAAAAAAAAGGGAAAAAAGGCAGAAATAGAAATATTGCGCTTCATAGGCTGGAAAAATGTGGTTTTCTCACTTCAGTGACTTTTGTGGAATCGCGTACTGTAGAGAACATGTTTACAAACTGAACCAAATTGGTAGCATGCTTCTTGCTGTCCTTGGGAGTCTCTGGATTATCTTGGGTACTTTTTCCACTGTAGGTCCCAAAGATTCTTTTTGAAACCCAAGCAAAATACTGAAGAGTAGATGTTTAATTCTTCAGAAAAGGAGTATTGATATGAGACTAATAAATGCCTGCAAAAATAACATTTAATTTGCTGAAGCGAGGAGGGAAAAATAAGAATTAATAACAGTGAGACAGAGACTGCCTCTCAACATTATGTTTAACAATCACCAATGGATCTATTTATGTAGCCCGTTTTTAGCTGTTCATACTTTTGGCCTATAGAGCATCACTCAGCATTGGGTTCCATTGGGTAGTACTAGAGAGAAGTACTTTTGCTTGTTTGTTCATCACTTGCTGCCCCATTGCTTCATTGTGTTCACCCTTTGTTCCTAAGCTCCCATCAAATTGTGTTTGCCAGCTTCTTTTTTTAAGGTTCCTTTTTGAAATCTAAGTAGCCTGAACTGAGTGAAGACAGACAGAAGAGGATGGATGATGAATTTATATTATTTTTGTTATAGTTTCTGTCAGTAATTTCTTAGAGTAAAACAAGTGGTGTTCTTACTGCAGCTGAACATAAAGCAGGTGCTTTCACTGAGGTGTTACTTTATCCCATACTTGAGATTCCCAGCTCCTGATGGTCTCTGCTGATGAGGAGAAAGAGGCAGGAAGTACAAGTGAGTTGGTGTTTTTACAGTGGGTGAAAAGAAACACAGAGCGCCTCTAGTTTTGCTCTGGGTGGGATGTAGGTGCTTGCCTGCTAATTTCTCTGTGGACTTCTCTCTTAAAGTCTGCGTTTGGTTAACTCATTTCTGATGGCGATTGAATCTCTAGATGTCTGAAGAGTCTGATGCTGGGAAATTTCAGCCTGAGACTGAGGAGGGATTAACCACAGATAGAGTCCTCAGTCTTGGTGGTGAGTAACAATATAACACAACATATAATTTGTAAATCCAGCTAGAAGGGAAAATTATTTCCTTTAAGAACACTGTTGTCCTTGTACTCCAGGTGTCTGTCACTGGTCTATGGTATTTCTTCATCCTCCCAACTGTTTGTCTTGAATTACCACCAAGCCAGTTCAAAATGTTATTTTCACTTTTCCCCTGCCTGTATTTCCCATTCAGAGAAAACAGTGGTGTTTAGCTTTGCCCAGAAATCCAAAACTGTTCTGTAGCAAGTATATGCACCTTTTGCAGCACCTGGAATTACAGTTTGAGACCAATCAGTTTCCTATAAACTGTCAGTGTTTGAGAGGTAGCAGATCTAACCCAGGGACTGTATCATGGGTCTGTAACAGCCCTGCCATCTTTCCTGTGATAAGAGGGAGGGACTAGGTCTTGATAGTGCAACCAAAAGATGGAGAAGGACAATTATGTGAAGAATACCAGCTAACAAAAGAAATTGGCTTTTCCTGGCTCATAGAAAATACGGAAAACTCCAAATAAAGCTCCTCCCCTGCGTACAGGACACTAAACGTCAGCTCAAGTAGCATCCCTGGCATTTAATGAGATCCTGTTCCTCAGATAATAGTGAGATCCTTTGCTGATATGATGTAGTTGTCATGGTTACAAAAGGACCAGCTGCTAAATACAAAGTATCAGAAAGATGAAAATGGAGAAAATCGATGTCCAAGCAGAAAAGACGCAGAGCAGATAAGACGATTTGGAGATCAGGGAGAAATAAAGGGAATGGGGACAGCAACCAGGGAATTCAACAGGAAATAAAAGCAAGAGGAAAGAAAGTTCAAAGGTAGATAACCAGAGATGTATGATCCAGAAGCAGACCTTGAGGGAACTTGACATGCTTATGTTTGTAATTAATGAAAAGCCTTCAAAGAGAAGTCTGGAAACAATATTCCTTAGGAAAAGCCCCTTTTGACTTATTCTCTTTGAAGCTTTGCATGTTATATCTTAGGAAATGGTGGACTGTGGAAGATGAAGTTATATTCTAATACTGAAGGGTGGACAGTGAGTCTTTTCCCCCAAGATGAAAAACAGTCTAGGATGTTGGAAACAAGGTTTGCACAGAGCACTCCTGACTGGGCACCTTCTCCCGTTGTTGACTTTTTGGCCAAATTCCTTTTGAAGGATGTAGATTTTCAAGTTGTAGCCTCTGTGCTGTGCCCTTATTCTGAGGAGGTGAAGATTTAGATGACTTTTTTTTAAGTTGGTGAAAGCTAATTGAACCTTTTGTTCTGATAAAAAGTAATGAAAAGAGAATCTGGGATAATAAAGTGAGCCTGATAGCTTGATGTGAGTTAATATCATAGTGATTCCCTGAGCAAGTGGGTTTGGATCTTCAATTAATTCCTGCAGCAAGATGGGAAATCAGGTTTCCATGGATACTGAGACAGCAGCAGCAGCACTGACACTCTCAGCAACTGCAAGCTTAGTTTCCCTAAAACTTGCTTCCTAAGGAGGGTTCTCCCCCTGCCCCCATGCTCTGTATACTCTATTTTTAAAGAAACAGGGACATACGGACATTTGAGGAACAGGTAGAGACAAAAAATACTACCCCCTTACCTAGAAAACAGTGTACAGGAAACACAAGTGATTTGCATAATTTTAATCTACAATTAGGAATTGAAACAAAATACATTAAAACCAAGGGACAAAAAAGGCTGTTGCCTGGTGAGGTTTTCACAGTCACCGAGGATGACAGCAAGGCCTCTGTAAGGACAGATTTATAACCGAGGACATTGTAAGAGCAGAGTATCTATTCTAGTGCAGCACTGTAGGTGGTTTCAGCATATCTGTTCAGCCAGGTGATTGCAGCAATGTGTATATTAGCACTCAAAAGCAAACTGTAAGAAAAAAAAAGTGTTAAGTGTTATATCTGCCAACTGAAAATACAATATAGAATACAATATAGAAAAGCCAAGTTATAGCTCTTACTCAGAAACTCACTGCCAGACATAGTGATAGGTGGTGTACTCGCATTAAAAAAGTATAAGACAAGTGAGAGGGAGAAAGATACTTGGCAATTATGTGCATTTTTAAATCCCCTTTGATTCATTGTAGTATCAAGCACTGTATTTTTATTTGCCATAGGATAAAAATTTGAGGGAACTCACCACCTTACTTACGCCATGCACCAGTCCATCAAACACAGGATGCACAGTGGTCACATCCACGAGGAAAGGCAGTATAGCTAGAAATGTCTTCAATACTTGATCTGCGACCTGTTGCTCCTACTCAAGAGTTTATAGTGACAAGTTGGTTATAACCAGAAGTTAAGCCTAGCTGTACCCAGCCCCTCTGATCTCTGAGGACTAACTGGAATGCAAGGGGGGTTATTTTCTTCCAAATTTCATACTCTAATGGAGCACGTAGTTTATTTGCAAAGTGACTGTGACTGTCGCAGTCACTGCATGGCGTCCTGCAGTTTGCTGCTGCCCTTTGCTGTCACAGTCTGAGCAGGTTAAAGGTCTGCCTTTGAATTGTTCATGTGCTTTGGATATGGTTAGTCAACTACAAAAAAAATACATACAGTGACTTACTGTGGTGTATGTATGTGTGTGCATGATTACACCTACAACACCTGAGCACGAGCTAGCATGGGATAGGAAGCGGAGTAATGTAAAAGGGGGAGGCTACTGTGCCTGGGGGCATTGCTGTTGGGAGGTGGGAGCCTGTTAATTGCCTCTGCAGAAGGATGTAGAATCTCCCTTCAGTACTATGATTTGATTATCAGCCAATGTCATTCAAGAAGAAACTCCTACCTTCTGAATTCTTGTTAACAGGCTGGAGAGATCATGAGATAGATGGCTGCAATAACACTTTTTTCCGTGTTACTTTCTATCGAGCACTGCAGTGAGAGTGAAAAAAAAACCTCCAAACTCATGGGAGTTGAAAATTGGAAGACAAATCTTCAGAACAATAAGCCTCCATCCTTCTATAACATCCTGAGTATGCAGCAGTGGTTTATTTTTGTTCACTAGTGAACTATCACAGCAAGAGGGAGAGTAGTCTGCATAGATATTTCAGATTAAGCAGAAAGGCATTATAATTAAGAGCTCATAGGTATTTCTGTCTTGAATTTCCTAGTGTTTTGCTGTCTAACTCACCTTCTGTTGTCAGTGTGGTTTACCTCTGTGGTCTTGCAAAACCTTGTAAATAAACTTGTAGCACTGTTTGTGCCACAGAAAGTAGGAAATGTCATGTAAAACAGCATTGTCAAATCACTAACTTTGCCACTTGGAGTACTGAATCATAGAAAGCCAGAATGGGTTGAGTTGAAAGGGACCTTGGAGACCGTCTAGTTCCCACCCCCCTGCCATGGGCAGAGACATCTTCCATTAGACCACTCCCACCCACAAGTCCTTCTCAGCAGGGCTGCTCTCTATCTGTCCATCCCCCAGCCTGTATTGATGCTGCGGGTATCAGTATATACTCTGTCCCAGGTGCAGCACCTTGCTTATTTGTTTTCAGTAACTTAAAACATTTTGAGGGGAAAGAAGATCTTTGAGCCTGACCCGGCTCCGGCTGGAATCATTTTCTTCTTAGTAGCTTGGTGCAGTGTTGTGTTTTGGATGTAGTATGAAAATAATGTTGATAACTGATGCTGATGGACACTGATGTCTTGGTTGTTGCTCAGGAGTGCTTACCCTAAGCCAAGGACCTTGCAGTTTCCCATGCTGTGCCAGCCGGCAGGTGCACAAGGAGCTGGTGGGGAACGTGGCCAGGACAGGTGACTTGAAGTGGCCAGAGGGATATTCCACAGCACGGAATGTCAGCTGGGGGAGCTGGCCAGAAGCTGACCATTGCTGCTGGGGGGTGGGCTACACACTGGCCAGCAGGTCAGGAGCAGTTGTGTTGTGCATCTCGGGGTTTATTCCTCTCTCTCTTTTTCATTACTAGTATTATTATTGTTAGTAGTAGTAGTAGTATATTTTACTTTGTTTCAATTAATAAACTTATCTGAACCCAGGAGTTGCCACTTTTTTCCTGACTGTCCTTCTCATCTCATGGTGGGGAGGGGACTGTGTGAGGTGTGTGGTGCGTGGTTGCTGGCTGAGTTTAAACCACAACAGCCCTTTTTGGTGCCCTATGTGGGGCACGAGGGGTTGAGATGATGACAAATCTGACCAGAGCATGTTAAACCAAATTTGTTGGAAGCGTTCATTGTATTGGTTTAGTAGTCACGAGGCACAATGTTGATTTATTTGCTCTCAGAGTTGTTGTGCTTGTTCCCAAGGTTGTGTTATGTAACACTTGACTTGCAGTGTGTTTTCCCTGTACTGGGCTAGGAACACACAATTAAATTGCTCTTTCATGACATTTTTCTTTCTGTCACTAGCACCAGCCCAACTGCAGAATACAAGGCCCACATCAGAGGCTACAGTTTCATCCGGGCGGTAGTTGTTAATGATGGAGTGTAATCCACATAAATGTTCATCCAGGATGCTATGGTATTGCTGTCGATGGTCTTGCCAGGAAAGGAAAGGTATATTCTGCTTAAAATTTGTATTTCCTTTTTTCTTTTTTACCTTATTCCAAATGAAATGTTAATCTAATGTCAGAAGACTTCCTTAGCTTCAGTACACTAAATCTTCCTGGCATCTTAAATAACCCTTCATCCCTAACAATACACACACATACGGTAGATGGCATCAGTGATTTTAGTTCTGAAGAAGAAAGTGAACTACCAAAGGAAGAAAAGGAGTGCTTGTGTAACAGCAGCAGGGAGATCCCAGCGCTGGTAGAGGCATCTGTTGTCTTTGTTCATTGCTAACACTTGTTGAATGCTCATAATGGTTACCTGCTTTGCTTTTCTTCCATTACTTTCTTACCTTTACCTTTCTAATATTTCCCATATATTAATTCTGCAGGGACAAAGAGGACAGCCTTGAATATGGTGAATTGTCTTACTCATCCTGATACCATAGGAGACCTAATACTATTTGTCACAGGGCTAACAGCAAACTGAGGTAAGCATTGTCTCTTGGCAACCGCAGCCAAATCACCTCAGCTGGAGGATTAAGGTTCACCAGAGCAGAGGTGCTCTTCAGCACCAGGGAAATATTTGGATACTTCAAGTACTGTACTGGCTTTTGAAGTCTATTAATCCATGCATCCCAAATGAACTATTTTTAAAGGGTTTGTTTGAATCGGAGCAGGCAAGCCTGAGGGGAAAGCCCTCGGCTGCCTTGGATTTCGGAAAAAAAATGATGACATCATCTTGCCGCTCATCTCGAATGTCTGAGATCAGGAAAAAAAACAGGCAAGCAACCCGATTCTTACACAATCCCTGCTCTATTTAATTTTTGTAGAGCATGCCCTGCTCTAGAGTAATCCCAGGGAAGAGTTCCCTCTCCCAGGTGATGGACAGCATCACCACAGCTGGCGCAGCTCAGGGGCCTGCGCACAGAGCAGAGAGAGCCACGTACCACAGAATGGGGAGAATTCTGCAGCAAACATGGGGCCGGCAGTCTCAGGCACTACAGCAAAGCCATGCATTCAAAAACACTGTTTTTCACTCCTCATAGACCTGAAAAGGCTGCTGAGATTTAAGCATTTCCTAATTTATCAGCGCATTTGTATCCATTCCTTCTGTGCCCCATTCAAAAGCAATAGATTTTTATTGTAATGAGTGCAACTGTACAGGTAAAAAAATCATAAGTTCAATATATCTGTAGAATATCCTGCAGCAGAATACAGAAAAATGTCATGGTTTTTACAATCAGATGGCTTAGCTCTGGGGTGAAAGGATAGAAACAACTCTACAGCATTTCTTTAAAAAGCTGCAATACCCTCTCTTTTCTAATTATTCAGGCTTAGTTCATTCAGTGCCAACGGTAACATTGCCCACTTTACTTTTAGTCACAGTACAGGTTGGCAAGACCTGGAAGTAAGCTGGTCGTGAAAGCAGCAGTGAACAAAAAATACCTAAGAGATAAAGCTGTAATCATGTGGAAACATATTTCATAAAGGCACAGCGATGTTTTTTCTAGTCCAATAACACAACAAATCAGGTTGAATGAAAAAACAGTGAAAAATTAAACACTGAAAGTTACACTGGAGCTGAATATAAAATAGCATGTATCAGTCTCTACTATGAAGGCAAGCAAACCAAAACCAAGGATGTACCTCAGGTAATTTTTAACTTTTTCATGGAGCTTAGTACCCCATTCTCTCTTCTCTGTTCTGTAGCCCCATACCATTCTTCACTCTGTGTCCTTGGAATAGCATTCCTCTCATTGGAATGTATTGAGAGACAACAAATACATTTGGTAATGATGGAATTTCGAGGAGACCCAGAGTACAGCATATGGACAATCACAGCTAAAATTGTTAAATTTTCAAATAAAATTGTGAATGGTCCAGTGGCAAAGTCTTACACTTCTGTGCTTTCACTAGGAGCATTACAGGAAGTGTTACAAATTTATTAAAATATTGCCATTTTGGAAAGGTATTATTTTTCAAATACTGATCTACAGTAGCAAATTCTTTAGACATTCAAACTGTATAAATGCCTGTCTGGATGAACTAAACAGATCTTGGGTTTCAGTAGTAAAAATCTAACTCCTTTAATGTAATTCCTACATACCTAATGTACTCAGAAACCCAGAACATGAGTCTGGAAAACTCAGGACAACAGGCAACTTCCTAGCTCAGTGTGCAGGTTGTAAGTCAGTAAGTCAACCACTGCCTCTCCAGTACTTCCCTGCAGCCAGAAGCCTCACCAGAATGGTGGAGGACATGTTGCACAGTAGTCTTTATTATTACAATTTATGTGCAGCTCAAGTTAGTTACACTGCTCTGTCTGCAACTCTAAGGCAGGTCTCTTGTTTTCTCTTATATGAATTGATAAATTAGAATTACATTGATAAAAATTAAGGTAATTGAAAAGAAAGAAAGCAATAGATTTTTCCATCTCTTTGTGATTTCAGATTTGGGAAAAAAACCCAAAACAAACTTGTCTGAATGATGTGCTTCAGTATCAGTGAAGGAATACTGGGCCTAACACATGCAGACTGTAAGAATGAAATTCTCTGGGAATCAGGCAGTTCTTTCTGATCTTGAAAAAGAACAGAATAAAGCAAAGAGGTAAAGAAAGATGCAGTGGCTTCTGCAATGTCCGTCAGATGTTGAGAAGCCAAAACAAACCACGGCGTTTGTAGAACAAGTCAAGTTCTGCTGCTCATCCCTTTCTCACAGGGCTCCAAACTGTGGCAGGCTGGTGATAGTCAGACTAGCTGTAATCATTATGTATGGCACGTCACAAACCCTGCAGCAGGTATTTGTTGAAAGAGGAAAAGCACTGAATCACATTTTCAAGGCAGAGGTTTGGCCTGGTGCGCTGACATTTGAAAACTGGTGTGATTTCTCTCCATAAAGAGCAAGTACCAAAGAACAGATGTGCATTAGCTGCCCCTGAGTGACACCAGCTGCAGATAAGCAGGAGTTTGCCACATTTGTCCTGGAGGCATCGTGCGGCTACAGCCCCGTCGCTGGTTTAGAGGTGGGAACGTCTCAGTGTGGGAGGCACCGCACAGCGGCACCGGCAAGGCACGGCCCTAAATATAGCAGCTCCCTTAAACCCGCACACACGGCAGGAGTCTAAATATTCCATGAAAGCGGGCAGGCAGAGCCCTGCAAACCCGCAAGGGCGGCCGAGCGCGGCGAGTTACGCAACCGCCCGCCCGTCAAGGAGGGATGCCCCGCACCGGAGCACGCGTGGCCGGGGCTGCCGGCGGGGGCTGCGGGCCCCGCCGCTGCCCTCCGTCCCTCTCTCCAATCCATCTGTCCCTCTCTCCATCCATCCATCCATCCATCCATCCATCCATCCATCCATCCATCCATCCATCCATCCATCCATCCATCCCTC
>VWZF01002766.1:1338524-1351926 GCA_013396755.1 Sclerurus mexicanus | reverse complement strand
CACACGGCTCCGGCCGAGGTAGGGCGCCCCGCAGAGCACAGGGGTCGCTCCGTGGGCCGCTCTTCTCCCTCACGGCCCGGGGCGCTGCGCCGGGCCTTGAGTGCGTCGGGTTAACAGGATCATTCGCGTGTCGTTCCCTTATCAGTGCCTAGTACCGCCAGCGGTGCCCTGTGGGGCTGTGTCCTTTGGTGCCCTGGCAGTGCGCTGGGGCTCTGCGAGCGCAGTGCAGCTGTTACAGATGTGCCCGTCGAGGGGCTCTGCGAGCGCAGTGCAGCTGTTACAGATGTGCCCGTCGAGGGGCTCTGCGAGCGCAGTGCAGCTGTTACAGATGTGCCCGTCGAGGGGCTCTGCGAGCGCAGTGCAGCTGTTACAGATGTGCCCGTCGAGGGGCTCTGCGAGCGCAGTGCAGCTGTTACAGATGTGCCCGTCGAGGGGCTCTGCGAGCGCAGTGCAGCTGTTACAGATGTGCCCGTCGAGGGGCTCTGCGAGCGCAGTGCAGCTGTTACAGATGTGCCCGTCGAGGGGCTCTGCGAGCGCAGTGCAGCTGTTACAGATGTGCCCGTCGAGGGGCTCTGCGAGCGCAGTGCAGCTGTTACAGATGTGCCCGTCGAGGGGCTCTGCGAGCGCAGTGCAGCTGTTACAGATGTGCCCGTCGAGGGGCTCTGCGAGCGCAGTGCAGCTGTTACAGATGTGCCCGTCGAGGGGCTCTGCGAGCGCAGTGCAGCTGTTACAGATGTGCCCGTCGAGGGGCTCTGCGAGCGCAGTGCAGCTGTTACAGATGTGCCCGTCGAGGGGCTCTGCGAGCGCAGTGCAGCTGTTACAGATGTGCCCGTCGAGGGGCTCTGCGAGCGCAGTGCAGCTGTTACAGATGTGCCCGTCGAGGGGCTCTGCGAGCGCAGTGCAGCTGTTACAGATGTGCCCGTCGAGGGGCTCTGCGAGCGCAGTGCAGCTGTTACAGATGTGCCCGTCGAGGGGCTCTGCGAGCGCAGTGCAGCTGTTACAGATGTGCCCGTCGAGGGGCTCTGCGAGCGCAGTGCAGCTGTTACAGATGTGCCCGTCGAGGGGCTCTGCGAGCGCAGTGCAGCTGTTACAGATGTGCCCGTCGAGGGGCTCTGCGAGCGCAGTGCAGCTGTTACAGATGTGCCCGTCGAGGGGCTCTGCGAGCGCAGTGCAGCTGTTACAGATGTGCCCGTCGAGGGGCTCTGCGAGCGCAGTGCAGCTGTTACAGATGTGCCCGTCGAGGGGCTCTGCGAGCGCAGTGCAGCTGTTACAGATGTGCCCGTCGAGGGGCTCTGCGAGCGCAGTGCAGCTGTTACAGATGTGCCCGTCGAGGGGCTCTGCGAGCGCAGTGCAGCTGTTACAGATGTGCCCGTCGAGGGGCTCTGCGAGCGCAGTGCAGCTGTTACAGATGTGCCCGTCGAGGGGCTCTGCGAGCGCAGTGCAGCTGTTACAGATGTGCCCGTCGAGGGGCTCTGCGAGCGCAGTGCAGCTGTTACAGATGTGCCCGTCGAGGGGCTCTGCGAGCGCAGTGCAGCTGTTACAGATGTGCCCGTCGAGGGGNGCATTTTTTAGTCTAATTTCCGGGGGTTGTTGTTTTATCTGGGGTTCTCTTTGTGTTTGTGGTTTATTTGTTGGTTACCGGGGGGTCACCTGTGGATCACCCGAGGCTGGGAGATCACCTGGGGATCACCCGGGGCTGGGGGATCACCTGGGGATCACTCGGGGGTCACCGGGGNAGTGCAGCTGTTACAGATGTGCCCCTGCAGGGAGGAGAGCCGTGACCGTGGGCATTCCTTCGCTCCGGGGCTCCAGCCACACGCAGTGATTCTGTGCATCCGAGCAAGACCTCAGGTAACCCCAAGCAATATAACTTTGTAGGCTCGAAGCTGGTGTCTGGGGCCCTGAAGGCGGTCTGAGGTGCTGCAGGCGCCCCCAAGCACAGGCTCACCACTGTCACCAAACCTGGGTGCAGTGGCTGAAGGCCGGCTCGTGAAGAGTGGCTTTGACCCCTTCTAAACCAAGCTGTTAACTAGGGCCAGGGTATTTCTTTTTGGTGTAAGTGGCTGTTTATTTCAAATTTTTTTCTGCTTGTGGCCCAGTAGACTCTTGAATCCTCAAGAGTTATATAATAATATATTTATAAAGAGGGTTTGGCTGTGTGTTCTTGAGCTAAACACCCCATGTTTTTCCCTTGTACATTATCTTAATGTAGCCCTAATAAGTACTAGTTAGACCTAGAAAAAAGATTGCATGTTTTAACCTAATTGCTGCACTCATTTGACTGCACAGGTGTGTGTGGCTCTCAGGTTATCTACCCGAATGTGCCCAGCCATGCAGCAAGTCACTGAAGTGCCTGGTGCATTCCAACATGTGACATCCTGTGAGCTGACTGTGTGAACTGGAACTGTGCTTCCAGGTTTGCCTGCATTTACAGGAATTCTAGTCATAGCAGCCTTTGGAATACCTGAAAGGACACTGAGCAGAAGGAAATGAAGGGCCTTGATGAAGGTATCTTATTACAAATTTCCTAGAACAAAATGTTGACAGTGGTTCTTAGAATACTGTCTAAAAGGTTTTTCCTAATTAGCCAGGGAACTGAAGTTGGAAATATACAGCAGCATGTTCTGAAGATACTTGTGATTAAAGGTCTTGGCCATGACTCTTAACTTATATACTCTCAGGCAGACATAGCAAAATGGTAGTAGGTGAAAGAAAGAGTTATGCTCAGAGTTCTTTTGTTCAGGCTTTAGGGATTTCTGATAATTTCTCAACTTTAGGGAGAGCAGCTTGTGTTATACTCGGAACTGAGCTGTTTGGCTTCATCAGAGATGGCGCCAGTAGGCTTTAGATAGCTTATGCTGCCACCTCATGTCCAGAAACAAAACCGACTTGTGTGTTCTTCCTAGAAAATACTTATGTTAATAATGCTCAAGCGACCTTGTAACTGTAGCTCTAGTCTTGAGTATGAAAATTATATCAGGTTGTGCAGTTTGGGTTCCTGTGATTTTCTTTAGGAGTCTGAGATTCTGGGTTGGTTTTTGGCTGGATTTTTGTTCGGTCGGTTGTTTTTTTCCTCTGGCCAATAAAAGTACTGCGTTCTGAACAACTGCAGTAATAACTATCACATCTGTCGGCTAAAAAAGCTTATGCTTTAGAAGCCGTTTTCGCTGGGGCTCGGGCGCTCGGGGGAGGGATGGGCCGGTCTGCGGGGACAGGGCCCTGCGGGGTGCCCGCCCCGGGAGCGGGACGGGCGGGATGAGCGGGATGGGAGGTNGTCACCTGTGGATCACCCGAGGCTGGGAGATCACCTGGGGATCACCCGGGGCTGGGGGATCACCTGGGGATCACTCGGGGGTCACCGGGGGGATCACCCGAGGCTGGGAGATCACCTGCGGATCACCTCTGGATCACCCGGGGGTCACCTGTGGATCACCCGGGGATCACCCGGGTCTGGCCCCCCCCGCGTGTGCCCGGTGGCCGCAGCTCGGCCGTGGAGGCTGCTGTGGCTCGGTGAGTGTCCCCGCCCGGCTGCTCGACGCTTGGTTTGTTGGCGCAGATGATCGATGCCCTGGTGAGCACCGAGGCCGAGCGGCTGCTGTTCCAGCTGTCGGCGCTGCTGGAGCAGGAGCTGCGGGCTCAGCCCAAACCCGCCGGGCTCCGGCTGGTCGAGGCTGCTCACGACAATGGGCTCCGAATGACGGCACGGCTGCGGGACTTCGAAGTGAAGGATCTCCTCAGCTTGACCCAGTTCTTTGGCTTCCACACAGAGACGTTTTCACTGGCGGTGAATTTCTTGGATAGATTCTTATCAAAAATGAAAGTAAGGCTTTTTAAAATGTAAGCTCACAGTCATTAGCTCCTGCGTGTTGCACCCTTGTTCCTATGCAAAGTTAAAACATATTGGGTTTAGATGGCTAAAGGTTTAGCTCCTTCCATAGATTCTGATTGATTGCCCCAGGGCTAAAAAATGTTGTTACCCGTTCAGATTTTAGTATTGTTAAGAAAGCTGGTTTCTGTGGAGAAGACAAGGAAGAGGGCATCACTTTCAAGCTGAGGATTCCCATAGGCTGGGAAATGCAGGACCTGTTAGTGTGTTAGGCCAAGACAGACTGTCTTGCAGGGATACAAGGACAGCTTAAATTACTTCTGATTTATCTGCCTTTTCAACCTACCCATAAGCCTCGTGTATCTCAAGATGCTGTTCAAGACTCGAGTCTGGTGACACATTAGTTAGCACTCCATTCTCCGTGCAGATGTGACGTGCTGGCCTGGATTGTTTTTAATGGGCTGACAAGACAGGATTACCACTGTAGTATTTGGACAAGAACAAAAGCTTGTTTTCCTTGTGTGTTCAAACAAAAATGAGAAAGCTAGATGGAGTGGATGGGAAAATGATGATTTGAAAGACTTCGGAATCCAAAATAAACAGCCTGCAATGTCTGTGGAATAAAATAAATCAATGTACATATATGTACATATATATGTATGTGTATATATATTTTAAAAAAGTTAGAAAACTGATTTTTTTTAGTATCAGCTAGTATGTACAATACTTTAGGTCCTAAAAGCTTCTGATTAAGCTGTTATAGAACCTCATTAAAAAAACAGTTCTACCTCAATCAAAATATATTGTTCTGCAATCTTGCTTTTTAGATGAATGAGGTAGAACTAGCAATGTGTAACCACCTTCTCCTTTGGTTAAATAAAGATAAGAATGTAAGATAAAAGACTTAGTTCTCAATCTCCAAAAAACAGAACAGCCCTCCTGCCCCACATATTTTTCCTAAAATACATTGGTGCCTACAGTTTGGGTCTCATATGTTGTAGTGGCTGATCAAAGGCCTTCCTCTCTGACAGGAGCAATTTACCTTTCTTTAGGTGCAGCCTAAACACTTGGGCTGTGTTGGACTCAGCTGCTTCTACTTGGCTGTGAAGGCATCAGAAGAAGAAAGAAATGTGCCCTTGGCCACTGACTTAATTCGAATAAGCCAGTACAGGTTCACTGTTTCTGATATGATGAGAATGGAGAAAATCATATTGGAGAAGCTGTGTTGGAAAGTGAAAGCTACAACAGCCTTCCAATTTCTACAGCTGTATCATTCACTCATTCATGAGAATTTAAGCTGTGAAAGGTAAAATAGCTGATATTAATTTTGCTCTAACTGCACGTAATAATCAGAAAGCTTATGTAGAAAAATAAGCAGGGAAATGGCTCAAATAGTTGGCTTTTCTATACTTTAAAAATCCCACAAACTTTCCCCCTTATTGGTAAATATCGTAAGTGTGAGTATCTGTGGTTTAATACCATTTTAATTTGAAATATTCTTTGCATAAATTGATCTAAAGAGTATTGCTCTCTGAGCCAAAACCCAAACTTGCTCAATAATGACGGTATAATGAATCTCTGCTTATGCTGCACTACAGTATTGCCTCGTTGCAAAGATTGCCAAATCTGGCTTAAAAAAGATTCCTTTTGCTAGTAAGCACTAGAATTCCCTGTTGTTAAGCCTATTTTGACAATGCAACTCTCCCTATTGTATTGTATGAGATTTATTTTTGGTAGGACTGCCAAAATTGAACACCTGTTTGACTGTAACTCTAGAACTTCTGGGACAAATGAGGCCTTTGTTTAGATAAGGAATATTGCTGCTTCTCTGGGTTCCCAGGGTGATGCTGCCGTGATCAAGCTTGCATTCTTCCACATTCACTCATCTGCTCTTGTTCTAGGAGAAAGTACCTTAATTTTGAGAGACTTGAGACTCAGCTTAAGGCCTGTCACTGCAGAATCATGTTTTCTAAGGCCAAGGTAAATATCTTGAAAGTTCAAAGACAATGGAACTTCTGAAACCTAACAAAGCAGTGTTCAAAACCATTTTCTCTCTCTCCAGCCTTCTGTCTTGGCACTGTCTATTATGGCACTAGAGATAGAAGAACAAAAGCTGCTGGAGCTGACAGAGGCATTGGAATTTCTGCAGTTGCATTCCAAGGTATGTACACACAAAGTTTCAGGGGGGCACAGAAGAAGAATGCACACAAGGGTCTGCACAGTGGGGAAGGGGCAGGTGTATTGGCATACTTGGTTCTTTTGTTGCTTTGTTGTGGTGTGCTGTTGGGTTTTTTCCATTTTGGCCTGGGATATTTGGCTGTCTATCTGAGGTGAAAAAACTGGAAGTACACCTATGAAATAAGGATTTAACTAGTTATTAATGTATGACATTTTGTCTTGTTATTTAGATAAACAACAGAGATTTGATTTTCTGGAAGGAACTGGTGTTAAAGTGCCTTACAGAATATTCCTCGAGCAAGTGTTCCAAACCAAATGTCCAGAAGTTGAAGTGGATTGTGTCTGGACGTACAGCACGGCAGCTTAAACACAGCTACTACAGAATAACACACCTTCCCACCATCCCAGAGACCAGCTCCTAACAGGTAACTCCTTGCAAAAACAACTTCTGATAATGTAGAAGTAATTAGCTGTTAACTACCTCGAAGTTTCTTATTCCATATAGGTTACCTCATGGAAAAGATGTAACATAAACAGAGCAGGCCTGTCTTAGAGGCAGGTCTGTTCTCATGGTCATGTTGAGCCACTGCTCTACCTAAAGAAATGACAACCTAATATATGAACACTGGAGAACTGACCCTCTGGTGTGCTATGTTTTGTTTGGCTCTTGGAGAAAGCCCTTCAGTTGATTGGTTTGTTTCTTTTTTTTTTTGGGTTGTTTTTTTACAGGAGTACAATAAAATGAGGAGAAAAACCATCCTGTGACCTTGTCAACAGGCACATGAATACTTGAGAAACAAAGTTTGAACCATGATCTTAATAAGGAAGAACTCAGCTCATGGAAAGAATATGTAACATTTCAGACTAAAGATCCTTCCAGCAAATATGTTCTTTTCATGATGATTACCACAGAATGTGCTGTCACTTATTTGGTAGACTGTTTATATTCAGTGAAACACCACAATACAAGGAATTTTTAACACCTTATAGTTTGTAGAGCAGCTTGTGTAATCTAACCTTGATTTACTGTAACTGCAGGTGCTGAATCATATATTTAATTTTAAAAATCTGATTCACTTTCCAAGGATTACATGATACTAGAGAGATATGATGTGCAGTAATACAGTGCTGCAGTGTGTTAATCAAAAAGAAGACTAATCCCACTGACTGCTGATGACAATAGCAAATCCCTGTCAGCCCACCTGATGTGCTGTTTGGGCAGTGTCATGTGCCCATGAGGCCCTGCTGGGCAGGGCACTGGCCTTCTACCATAGACACATTAAAAATTAGCCTATGTGATACCCACTGAACGTGCTGAGTAGCTAGAGCAGGAGAAAAGAAACTTTAATGCATTTCCTTATAAAAGGTAGTCACTAACACAGCATCAGTAACTGCAGTATTTTGAGAGAGCTGTAGTTTACAAATATGGATTATTTCATAGAGTGTAAAAACTTTGTGATACCTAATGAAGGCAGGTGGAAGGTACTGGGTGACATGCCCTAGGTCTGACATTAGTTTTGCTGTACTAGAGGTAAATGCTGATGTCAAACAGGCACATTGTTACAGGCACAGTAGGAGCAGGGCTAATTCCCCATCTTGGCCTGTGTGTAGGAGCAATCTAGTTGAGAAACACTGAAGATTGCTTCAACTCTAATCTCTTTAATGGTAGCCTTTGTAAAATACAACTGTTTTTTCTACAGACCAGAGCAGTACTTTAGGCATATCACACTTCTAGTGCTAACAAGGAAGTGAATAATAAGAATGTATTATTGTATGTTAGATGAATAGAAGTGCTGGGGGAATGTTGCTAATGTCCTCTTGAATTCTGCATCACTGTGGGACTGGGGATGTTAGCAATAGGCTCTGAAAATTGATGGCCATATGGATCAATGCAGTGGAGAAGGAGAGATCAAAGTGTGGGCTTAGGTGTTAACCAGCCACCCCTCCTCCATTATGTAAACAGCTGAGGGGAAACCATTCTTTGTGTGTCTCAAACTAGTTAAACCTTTCACAGGAGACTCCAGACCAAAGCTCTATAATGGACAAATCAGGTCTCATGAGCTTGTGGCAGTGACTGCACCACGTACTGTGTAACTGGGTATTGCACCTGCCAGGGCTCCCCAGGCATCGTGCACAGCAGGGAGGGATTGGCCAAAGGTGTGCTCAGTAGACTGGGAGAGGATGCAACTCTCGTTGTCCCGTCTCACTATTAAGATATGTACCTTTCAATTAAACATTGAAATGTGCTTAACTGAATAGCTTTTTTCTTGTTTGTTGTAAAACATCTTACCAGAAAGCCTATAAAGTGACTTACACCTGAACACTACCTGGAGGAAAATTTTGAGGCAGGAGGTAAGACATTATGAAAAAGTTTTTTCAGATTTTTTTTTTAGATGTTTTGGCTACATGGGAAAGGCTGCACAACCACAGGAGAAACTCAAGGTGGTTGATTAAAATTATTTCTACTTGGCCCACAATTACTCTAAATCCTTTGAGATGTGAATGTGTCAAGATTGAAAAGACTGACTTAAGTAGCTTAGACTGCTCTTCCAATATTTATCTGATAGTATATACCATTTCAAGTGGTTGGAATGCTTCTCAGCTGCATCCTTAATGGTGAATACAAAATTCCTGATTGGCACACGCAAAAGGTTATGTAAAGCAATAGCTGAGTTTACAATGTGGCTAATAAATTTCAAACTAGATACAAAAATGTGCAGCTTTTAGATACACTGTCAACCATTTGCATTCTATGTTGGAAATTAATAGATGCAAGATACCAGTTCCTACTTAGGGACTCCTTATTCCTTTGAAAAGTCTTTACATTCTCTTGCTTTCAAAATCTTGAATATTTATATGGGGAGACTATATTACATTAACACATAAAATTACTTCCATTCAGATTTTCACCTGACCTTTCAGTTTTCTAGTATTGCTTACCCGGTACCAAGTATTAATCATTAGTGCTGTATTTGACAGTACAATGCAGTGTATCTTGCCTCAAAGAAGGTTTTACAATTAATTGATTTAAATCACTTTTTTAGAATGACATTTACAAGTTCTCAGAGGGCTGCTACAAAGGGAAAGTGTAATTGTAGCCATCCTAAAATCCTTCTCATTACAAGTTAATAGAAATTATTAACTATCTTACAACAGCTGTTTTACAACAGTGAATCACAGAATGGGTAAGGCTGGATGGGACTTACAGGTGGGGTCATCTGTTCCTACCTCCCTGCTCAAGCAGGATCATCCCGGAGCATATGGCATGGGATTGTGTCCAGATGGCTCTGGAATATCTCCAGTGAGACTCCACACCTTCTCTGGGCAGCCTGTTCAGTGCTCAGTCACTGCACAGCAAAGAAGTTCTTCCTCATGTTCAAGTGGAACTTTTTGTGCATCAGTTTCTGCCCGATGCCTCTTGTCCCATTGCTGGGCACCCCAAGCAGAGCCTGGCCCATCCTCCCTGCAGACAGTAACAGGCAGACATTGATCCTCTCTGTCATCTCCTCTCAAGGCTGAACAGCCCCAGCTCCCTCAGCCTTTCCTTGTAAGGGAGATGCTCCAGTCCCTTCATCATCTCTGCAGCCTCCGCTGGACCTGCTCCAGGAGCTCCATGTCTCTCCTGAGGAGCCCAGAACTGGACACAGCACACCAGATGTGCCCCACTAGGGCTGGGTAGAGGGGCAGGATCCCCTCCCTGACCTGCTGGCCATGCTCTTCCCAACGCACTCCAGGATACCATTGGCCTTCTCAGCCCCCAGGACACACTGCTGGCTCACGGACAGCTGGTTGTCCACCAGGATCTCCAGGTCCTTCTCTGCAGAGCTGCTTTCCAGCCCGTGCTGGTGCCTGGGGTCGTTCCTCCTCGGGTGTAGATAAGCAAGATTAAGATGTATAAAGACAACTGGTAGACTTACAACTGACTAGTTTACTGGGGTGTTTCTAACAAGAAAAAAAACACCCAAACCAAACATTCTGCTGAAAGATGTTAGTTTTTTATATACATGTCTCTACAGTTTGTTCCTTAGTATGATAAGGTTATTGCAGCTTATAAATCAGCTGGTAACAATTTATCTTCATTCTCCTGGAAGAAACCTTTCTCTTCACTGAGGTAATTACTTTTCACAACAAGCCATTGAAGAGATCACTGAAGCCTTCACCAGTTACATGATTCCAGTCCTTAAGTGTAATGTGTAATTCCTCTAAAGGAACACGGATAAAAAAATTACTTTTCAAGACTAGAAAAGTCTGGTCCTCCTTTGCTGTAGTTTCCAGAAATTTCTGCCCCACTGAAGTCAAATCCTGGGTTCTGATGGAGGTAAAAGAAAAGAAGTTGTTCAATAAATAGATTATTTGTAATAAGAATGCTTAAAAAACTCCCACAACCAACCGAAAAAAAAAAAGCGTAAAATGCTTTGGTAATATTCTGCCTTTGTAACAGACGTACAACAATCAACTTGTCATCCCTTTGTCATGGCACTGAAATTCTTGGAAAATGCATCAACAAACTGAATAGTCATAGTTTGGTTGCTTACTGCTGAAGCGACTTTGTAATGCTGCTCTTAGTTTGGCAAGCAGTAACATCACAAAGAAAAGAAATATTAAGGAAAATTTAAGAAAGATATCTGGCTTTTGGTGTCCTTCGAAGCTGCTATTCCAAAATCTAAGTGTCTGCCTTGCAGGACACCAAGTTTCATAAAAATTGTGTTCTCTGCTGCAGGATATAAGTACTAAGTTGTAATTCTACACCTCTGCAGACATCCATGAGAATAGCTGTGTGCTAGGGTACAGCAAAACAGTTCAAGGATAGTGAAGGAACATATTTTCCAGCTAATTATTCTGCACCATCTTATGATATAAACAAGCATATCCAGTAGAGTTTGATGTTAGAAGTTTATTGTAAATATGGCTATGTCATAATTCTGGATAATAATAGAAATTGTGTGTAACTTTACAAGTGAAAAGTTGTTAGGATTGTGCAAACAGTAAAACAATAGCGCTACCAAACTTTTCACAAACCTTGCAGACAGAATAACCCCTTGAAAGGACACTGATACAGCCTTATAAGCATTTTATATATATTGAACTAAAGCATATGTTTCCATGGCACTGAGCAACAGAACCATTTTGCTCAGCTTTCCTGGCTGTAACCTCTTTGTGCAAACACGAAATAGAAGGGAAAATTATGCTCCTTTAACTTGCCTCTCTTTGGAATCGCTCCAGTGTAAGTTTCCTTTGCATCTGGTCCTGTACCCAAGGGTCGGCAGCATATTCATTTTCCAGCAGGGATGTCCAACAATTTCCAGCATCTCTATTTGTCTTCATTAGAACAATTCGTATCAGCTGCCTGTCTTCTGTTGAATGAAAACACAGAGAACAACACTTCTAGTTTTTGTACTTAAGTTAGTAAATTATTAATCTATATTTAGAAAAAATATTGAATGGAAACCAGAATCCTTCATAGGAAAACATTAAGTGAGAGGCACAGTCCACAAATATGATTGCCAAACCCCCAAATACTCTGACTACTTTATAGTATTTATAACAATCAGATATGTTTTGTTTTGCTCATTACATGTAGGTACCTTAGTGGGATTTTTAAATTTCTTTTTGATTCTCTGGGACTGCAGATTTTGTCACCCATTCCAAAAATATAATGCATAAGAGAAGGAGGAAAAAACCTGAAAAAGTAATTATGGAGAGGCACAGAACGCACAACTGGACCATATTATTTACCTTTAAATGGTGGTTTGCAAAAAACTTCTCACTATATGGAAGTGTTTGCAATCCACGGACTACAGCCTTCCAGGACATGGCATTTTCCCATTAACCTTAATCTCTGGGGCTTTTATAGTACCTCAGTTCCTTAGTCCAGCAATAATGACTGCCTTTTTTACAAAGCTACATGCAGGGAAGAAAGTAATCTTTTTCATTAAAAAAGGGAGGAGGTGTAAACTCTTCTGCAGCGTATATTGAGAAGTTTTACTGCCTTTATAATGTCACTTCAGATGGAAGTTATTACCTAATGTCCATGTTCCTTCATCAGTTACTGTAGAGTCAAAAAGTTTACCCTGCAAAAGACAGGTACAATATTACAAAGCAGGAAACAGCATCCAGTTCATATTGAGTTGTGAAGTTTTACTCACAACTTACTATCCTGTTTGCTGAAAATGAATAGGATGATCTGGCCCTCCAAGTATAGACTTGCATGTAGGCCATCAAAGAATTAGTGTTTGTTGTGCAATTTTTTTTAAAAATGAATGATCTAATACCCTTCAGTATTTGGATTCATTGTGTTTCTCAGTGGGTAATGCCATTTTTAGTAATCTTGCCATGAAAATGTCAGTGTTTGTGCCAAGAGTAATGCACAGGCCTGGTGCAGGGCACACACAGTATGAATTGTTCATTACCAATGTGAAAGTAAATCCGCCTTTGGTTTGCTTTTTTTGGAGTTGTGGAGCAATCGGGACTGAAACACTGCCCACATCCCTACCAAGAATGCAAATCCATGTGAATTTGTTATCTTTATTTCTCACAGAATCATAGAACCTTTGGGTTAGATGGGACCTTAAAGATCCTCTCTTTCCAAGCCCCTGCCATGGGCAGGGACACCTTCCACTATCCCAGGCTGCTCCAAGCCCCATCCAACCTGGCCTTGGACACTCCCAGGGATGGGGCAGCCACAGCTTCTCTGGGCAACCTGTGCCAGGGCCTGCCCACCCTCCCAGGGAAGGATTTTTTCCTAATATCCAAACTAATCCTGCCTTCTATCAGTTTGAATCCATTCCCCCTCCACTTGCCACAACATGGCCTTGTGAAACATTCCTGTTTTGGGGGCTCCCTTCAGCTCCTGGAGCACAGGTACCATCTGTACAACCTCGTGTTAAAACAGTTTCTAATAAATTTATAACTGACCATAGTTTAATATGGTGTTTCTAACAAGAACACCCAAACCAGACATTCTACTTAAAGATGGTAGTTTCCTATGTACATCTTTCTCTACAGTTTGTCCCTTAGTATGATAAGGTCACTGCAGCTTATAAATCAGCTGGTAACACTTTATCTTCATTCTCCTGGAAGAGACCTTTCTCTTCACCCAAGTAATTACTTCTGACAACAAGCCATTGGAAGAAATCACGGAGTCGTGATTCCTCTGAATGCACCAAACCCCGGATCTCCAGGGGACGGAAGAGAAGCACCGCAGGGCACAGACGGGCACACCCCGCCGTGAGCGGAGGAGAGGGCACAGCGGAGGAGGTGCAGGCCTTTAGGAGGAACTCCCCCTTCCCAGGAGGGACGACAGGGCCCTGGGAGGGGCCGCCCCGGGGGTCACGGAGCCACCGAGCCTGGGGGTGCGCAGGGAGCGCCCGGGCGCGGATCCTGCGAGCCCCCGCCCCG
>VWZF01002766.1:1321138-1338482 GCA_013396755.1 Sclerurus mexicanus | reverse complement strand
AGCTCCTGCCCTCCCACGGCCAGCGCGATGTCGCGGCTGCCCAGGCTGCACCGCACGTCCTTGGCGCGGGTGCCCGGCGGGACGCGCACCTCGATGAACACCTCCTCCAGCGTCTGGTACCAGCGGCCCCACGGCGTCCCGCAGGGCACCACCCCGCTGCGCTCCTCGAACGGAGCCGACATGTGGCACGGCGGCTCCGCCCGGCCCCGCTCACAGCGAGGAGCGGCCCGGCCGCGCCCCGCGCTCCANCCCCCCCCGCCATGGCGTCCCTCAGCACCGCCGGCAGCGCGGCCGCGCCGCACCGACAGCACCGACACGGCAGCGCCGGTACGGGGGCACGGGGACCGCGGGACGGGGCCCTGACCTGCGGAATAACAGCTCCGCAACCGGGCGGGCATAGAGAGGTGCATTTATTCGGGTGCGCGGGGGATAGGTCCACCAAAACGTTAGGCAGTGGTTTTATGCGCTGTGCATGTTACATATTCATAACCCCCTTGTACATGTTTACACCGTTCCCGAGAAAAGGCAAATTTATTATAATCAGCTCTTGGAAGTTACTCCGTGTCCCCTCCCCTCGCGACTCCTCCCCGCGCCTGCGTGTGGCGCTGCGCTGCCCGCGGGGATGAAGGCCCCGAGTCTTCCTCCCTTCCTCTTTTACACCCCTGGCCCGAAACTTGTTTAGGCCAGTTTCCCTGGCAGGCACTGGAAGAACCTTTTGTTTCTTATAGCATCTTATCTCTTCTTGTAGCCATTTATGGCCTCAGCTTCAGCAGAAGTCCTCGCTGTTAGATTTCTATTAACGCTTTCAGTGTTAGTTCCCTTACACTTTCAGTGTTAGTTCCCCTGTTATTAGTGACTTGTCTCTATTCGGTGTTAGTACCTTGTTAATACCTGCCCGGGCTGCTCTGGGGCTTTCACAGTGAGTTTTGGCTTTACTTGATGCCCCTCTCCCTGCTGAAGTTCCTCGTATCGCAGAAAGCTGAAGCGAGTAGATACGCGTTTATTGGGCTTGAGACTATAATTGTAAGCGAATAAAGCATTAAGATCCTTTAACCATTTGGATTTTTTTCTTTATGGAGGATTACGTGTGCTGCTGTTGCTAATAAAATGCCTTGCAATGTCTGTATATGTAATTCAGTCTGTAATTCTAGTAGCAGTGTGATAAGCAAAACCTTTCCCCCACTATGTGACTGTATATTTTCTTTGGGGGGAGGATGAGAACTCAGGCTCCAGTTGTTTGGGTTTCTTCTTTTTTTTTTTTTGAAGTGGATTTAACTTAAATGTGTTACCAGACTCAACTCGTTGAAGTTGCAAACCCTATCAATGACCTTCATAGTTCTTTGCCTGTCTGAAAATCTCATTTCTAGCATGTACCCCCCTGCAAGGATCCCGTGATGTTAAGCCATCAGGTGAAATGAGAAGTTTGCCGTCCTCTGAAGTGTGCCAAGGGGCTGGGAGACACAAGAGTGAGTAGTCATAAAAATTGTCCAGAACACAATGGTATGGTACCTTTGAATGCTACAGTTGTTAGTGCTTATGTGCTCTTACTGTTCTGCTGTTCAGAAATTGGTCTCTGCTGCAGAGACACACTGCCTGCTTTCCAGCTCAAGGGAGCAGTAGCTGTAAAAACACTTCTAACTGAATAAAAACAGCTTAATATGTGACTTCTGCTAATTAGGGGGGCCTCTGGAGGTCAAATAGATGATTTAACTGCTTGGGTTTAGTGATATTTTCATGGGGTTTTCATATCTAAAGAATCCCATAGTTGAAAACTGACACTATGGATCTGGACTGGGGGGGGAAGCTTGGCAGAAGCTGAATTCTCAAATCTGGCTGTCATCTGGTAGTCTCTTTCTAAACTTTGTCAAGTGCCCAGATGGTTAATATTGAACTGCCTGATCGCAGTAAGAAAGCAGCTGGTGTTGGGTTTGCAGTGGGTAACCCAATAACCCGCTGGTGTGCTGTCTTTTGTACACAGAGTCAATTAACCTTGTCTAGTTTGGTTAAATTTCCCTCCCTGTACCGTTCTTTTCTGCAGGTGAGACAAATCTGAGCAGTGAGAAGAGTGCACCCACCCCTGTAATGAAAAGGAGACTCACATCCCTTGGATCAACAGTAAGACTCTTCTGTGGTGTTTGTAGCACTGTTAAATCCCAGCTAAACCTCTGACTGGTTAAACCACGTAGCCTTTTCATACAATTACTGTTAACCTACCCAAGTGAACCGTGGTTGTGCTTGTGTTCTGTAGTAATTAAGCAGGGAAAATGAAATTGCAGCATCATGTGATGGTTCCTTGGGACTACAGAGCAGCTTATTTTTGGTGTTCCAATATTTGGCTTTCTTTTGCTCTTAGTCACTATGGAGTTCTGGTGTGGCTGCTTCTTTTTAAGAAGATTGAGTTTCTGTTCCTGCTTTCATGAGGTGGACAGGTCAGAGTCAAAAGAAGCAAGAGGGGATGGTACTGCATGAACAGGTTCTCGTTGCCATGTGCAAGGATATGGATTTGAAGATGCATAGCTTAACAAGTTGAAAAATTATAACCCTGAATTACCAAATTAGTTCACTACTGACGATGGTTTAGGATGAAATTCTGCAAACAAACCTGTGACTAAAAGGTTAAAGTGTTTTTTATGAAGTTTAGGGAGTGCTTATGTCTCCAACTTTCTAATCTCCTTCCTGTTGCAATTGTTTTAGCTGTCCTTTCAGAGTATTGTGAGAAAGTACAGTGATAAACCCCATCCTAACCTGATATTTGTATGTCCTGTGTGTGGGAGAGAAAGGTTTGCTTTTTATTTTGTGTGTATCTTTATAATCCATATGAAGGCACCTAGTCTTATATTCAAGTGGTGTGCAACTAGAGATCAATTTAACTATTTCTAACACATCTGTTTTCCAAAGCCAGGTAATGGGATTGTGAAGACTAAAAAAGATCATATGCTTATGAGAGAGAAAAGGAAACAGAAGGCACTGGAGAAGGAGGTATGAATATGTTATGGGAGTGCATGCTTGTCATATTTCCCACTAACCATATAAAAAATCCAAGCTGGTGTACAAGTAGTTTGCAAACAGCTCTGTGCAGAGCAGAGCTTATTGGATGTTATGGGATGTACAAAGCATTTGGTTTGCTAATGGAATTGCATTAACTCCTGCTCATTGCAAACAGCTATACTGTCAGTCTTCTGAAAAAGAGAACTGAGTCCTGTGTCTGGTACACCAAAAAAGTTCTGTTTTATTTTACAACTGTTAGCTGAGATTTTTGCTTAATGATTGTCATAATTTTAAAGTTTGAGTATCAGTACACTTCTGTGTACTAACCGAGCCTTGTGCCTCAGATGTCACACTGTGTTCTTGTCTGTCACAGCCGAAGAGGAGAGTTGGCTTCTGTTCCAAATTAAAGCTAAGACTATTCTAACTTTAACATGTTGTTCTGTGACTGTAAGTGTATGGTGTGTAGTAATAGAGAATTGTGGTGATTCTCTTCCTTCCTTCCTGTGAATGACAGTGTTAGATACATATTCTGAATGCAGTTTAATACAGTTTGGCTACTTAGGCCTGGTGTTTTCTTGGAGACACTAAACTAATGATGTTATTTAAGAGAAATTATAGCCGTAAATAAAGAAAATAACTTTTATTTTAGATTCGTGCTTTAGTGAGAGAGCGTGGAGAGCAGGATAAAAAACTTCGGGCTCTGGATGAGGATTTTGTTAAGACTGAAGCCAAGCTGAGTGCTGCAGTTCAGGAGAAAACATCTCTTTCAGCAAAAGTTGCATGCCTGAAAAAACAGCTTCTGGAACTAAAAAGAAGCAATGAACTACTAAAGTCAAAGGTATCCAGACAAATAAGTGCATATTTGCTTTGCCTTTGCTGTTATCGAGCTCCCTGTGCAAGAGGAAGCTTTAGGTGCTGATCAGCATCTGTTTTGGTATTCCCTGTGCCCCTTTTTTGGCACAGGGATAGAGCGTGTCTGGTTTGCAATCTTGTGCACTTCTCTCTAAACACAGAGTGGGAGGGGAACACTTTGAAAGGATTTTGTGAGGAGCAATTCATATTGGAGGAGTCACACTTAGTGATTTTATGTTCTTCTCTACCAAGCTGTCTGAAGACGGTGTGCCAAAGAAAATGAGCAACCTGTGCATGGAGTTAATGAAGCTCAGAAACATGAGGGATGCAAAGGAAAAGGTAGGACTGTGCTGCACAGGACAGCAATTCTGAGTGGTTCAGGAGCAAAGAATGAAGGGCTGTGGTGGTTTAGTTTTCTTGGGTTTGGTCTGGGCCTTCCTTGGTAAGCAGGTTATAACTAAGGAAGTATTCCACACCATTCCTTCACCTAATCAGGGGTATATAAGACAAGGGAAAGTTTTTTCTCTTGAATTCCTTTCATGTGCTGGGGAGGACATCAGGTCTCTGTGTCAGCTTAGCTGTTATCTATGTGAGCTGAGGCCTATCGGAGAAGCTGGTGCCTCAGGCGTTTGGAGGTGGAGATCTCTACTGTTTCTCTTGAGGGAAGTTTTCTGGTGAGAATTTGTTGTATTAGTTACTTATTGAGCTTTTCCCTGAGTTTACGAGTGTGTGTATCTGTTGTTGGTTTTACCCATTTTGGTCCCATTTCCCTTTCCCTTCCCCCTTTTCCCTTTTGGAGTTGTTTGGGGTTCTTATTCTGTAGATTCATAGTGTTTGATTGTATATAATTGTAATATATATGAATATGTATATATTTTTACTACAATTCTCTTTTGGTTTTTTTTCCCCCCTTTTCTCTTGGGAGGGGAGGAATCTGTGTGGCTGGCCATTGAGTTTGGCAGGGAGCCAACCCAAACCTCCACAAGGGCTTAACTCAGAACTGCAGATCATGTGTGGTTTCTGTCCTCAACTTGGTAGTTTGCCCTACTCTCTGTACAGTGAAAATAGGGAATGAAAGATCAATTGATGAATGTTCTTGATTTTGCAGATGTGTGGAGTAAATGTGAGTTTAAGTAGGGAATCACAGAGATACCTCTGGTATTGCTAGTATTAGTATTTATGGTATTATTAATGCCAGTCTGGTCAGGCTATGAATCTCTTTGAAAACCAGTGATCATAAGTATATTTGAAGCTGTTACATGTTTGTATTTTTCTGGTGGTGGTTGTTCTGATAAATGGCTGATATCTTTACAGAGAGATACTTGGAATCACATTTAACATAATATCAGGCACTATCATTAAACTGTAGTGATGAATTGGGTTCAGTTTACCACTGTCTCTTGCACAGTGGATTTGGTATTTTTTACTGAATCTCATTTTAATGTTATTATGTGTTGTTTTTTTTTTTAAGAGTGTACTTGCAAAGCAGGAAAACATGGAAATGAAGCTGCAGGAAGTGCAAAGGAATCTAGAACATTCAAAAGGAAAAGTAGCACAGTTAGAAGAAAAACTGTAAGTAGTAGAAAGGGAATTGACTTGGTTGACATGATATTATCTATCTGTGCCACATGCTTATCCCTTATAGTAAAGCAAAATAGAGGCTGTCTCCCTGTTGAGAAGGAACAGACATTGTCAGTGTTGGTAACCTGGAATAAAAGTGATGAATGAAGTTCTAAGAACTGCTGTGTTCTTATAAAATAGCCATATAAAACATTGTTCCTGTAGTGTATTTAAGCTTCTTCCAAAAGACAGACATCATCTCAGCCCTTAGTCTTCCAGCGTGTTGTGGGTGGGGTTGTCTTGGGTATGGAGTGGGGAGGTAAGACATATGTCTTGAGAAAAGAATTGTTGTTCATCTTGGAGCAAGATGTTCATGTAAACTGGATACTTCTGATTCTTTAGACTACTAAGTTAGGAATAAGCAAGAATGAAAAAGCATTAGAGCAGGAGCTGAAATCCTAATTCAGCAGCCAGGCATTTCACACAGATTCCCTGGGCATGTGCACGTTCTCCAGAGAGGGGCACCAAAGAGCCATTGTGGTGCCTTCACAGTTGCTTCCTGGTAGACACATTCTCTGAAGAAAGGCAACTGCAGTGGCTTGGCTTCAGCAGCTGTATGTAAATAGAGACTGAGTTCTAAATCAGCACTTTCCGTTCTGGCCAAATAATGTCATTTGCTGCACAGGAACAGTGCACTAATGTGTGGGCTATTGCTGAGGATGGTGACCTATGAGGGGTGAACTTATAAGGTATATTTATGCCAGTTTTGCATGATTGGCATTCAACACTAGCTTGAATGTTAAAATACACAAAGCTGATTATGCAGGTAGTGCAGGTCACAAAGGGAGGAAATGATAATTTGCTACAATAGGTGCATTATGTTTATGCATTGTGATGTTTGTGGCATACTGCTTTTGGCAGAACAGGGCTCAACATCTTTACTACAAATTAGAAGACCATATGTAACAAGTATGAAAAGAGGGTAGAATCACCACTTAGAGCAAATACCAGTTTGTCAGCCAAACTGGATTATGGGAAGTTACTGTGTAGCTCTGAATTTGCTTACACATATCCATCATAAAAACTTCCTGATTTTTAGGTCTGCTACTGCGAGAGAGAAAGTTGAAGAGAAGTCTGACACTGAAAAACTTCTGGAATACATCACAGAGCTCAGGTAACAACAAATTGTTCTCAGGTTGGCTGGGGTAAGTTAAAAGATGGTAAAACTAAGCCTCATGACTGGTGAAGTCGAACCTTGACAACAGTTATAGAGGGAAATCAGGTGTTTTTCCACACAGTGGAAAGGAGTTGTAAAATGTGATTTTAATTACCTTTCTAAATGCCTTTGTGCTTTTCTGGGCTAAGCAATAATGTGGAAGAGTTTTGTATCAATGTGAAGCAGCACAAAAACTTGTGTCTGGAAAACTAGGTGAAGACAGTTTTCCTGTTGGAAACCAACAGTCCTAAGCATTTTTCCTTTGTGATGAAGTGTAAGTTTATAAACAAAATGCAGTAGTAACAAGTGCCTGAATCTTCTGCTACAGTGGTGTTGCAGAAACTGCTGAGAAATACAAACTGGATATTGCTCAGATGGAGGAGACACTGATTAAGAAAGACCAAGATATTGAGATCCTGAAGGATACCCTCAAAACAAAAGAGGAAGAATCATGCAAACTGGTGAAAGAACTTAATGCAAGGTGTCAGTTGCTTCAACAAGAAAAAGGTAATTGTTAGTACTTGTACACTGTTCCGCATGTGGGATCACTGACATGTCTTAAAGCATCTCAAATAGGTTTGTTCTAAAATGTCAGTTTAGACTGGTTTGTTCCAAGTTAAAAGTTGAGTCTCTGCACTCAAGCTGAAAGCAGCTGAGCATGTTTTTAACAACAGGGAAATTACCTCACATTTAACATCTGTTAAGTCTGATTTGGTGGATGGTTACATGGAGGGTTACTCAGGTAGACAGTATAGAATGAAAATATTTTACATAGTAGGAGTGGCTTTAATCTGAAAGGTGAACTCAGAAGTTCTTGTTCCTCACTCTTCATTGAGGAGCAGTATAATATTGTCTGGGTTCACTGTTAGCAGCTTGTGTACAGGTTCATTGAGGTATTGGCAATGTGTCAAGGATCCTTCTTTACCTCCTTACCCTGTCTCTCAATACTAGCAAATCTGCAAACTGAGACAGGTACTCAGTTCTCTGTATCAGTTGGCTTTTGTGTGTTTTTAGTGTTATGTGGAAGAAGCTTTGGGGAAATCATGTAGCTGTTTTTCCCCAGCCATACTGTGGTTCTGATGAAGGCTAATTGCTTGATCCAAACATGCCGGCTGTTGAATTTTTTTACAAATGGTCTCTCTTGACCCAGTTTTGAGGAGTTTCCAGATGGGTTTAAGATGTGGGTTTGTTTTTGGGTGGGGGATGTTTGGTATGTTTTCGTTCATTTGTTTTTCCCTTGCTGAACTAACTTTAAAGCTAGAATGGAAGTACTATTAAGAATAGATATAATAGTTGCTGTAGTTCTTTGAAAATGGAGAAGAGAATTTGTGTTACATTGACAATTTCTCTATGCAGAGAAAGAGTTGTCTGAGACCAGAGGAAAATTCCTGAGTATGAATGCTGAAATAGAAGACTTGAAAAAAGGAATTGTTTTGGAGCAACAAGAACACCAAAAACTGCTCCAGAAACATGAGGAGGTTGTCTCTCAGCTGCAGCAAGAGAGGGTAAATACAGACTATAAATCAGTCTAAAAATTAACTGCCAAGGACTGGCACTAAAGGTTCTGGTTTAGGTTATGCATGAGGTGGCTGTATTAACAATGGTCTCATCAATGGGATGTGCAAGTGGGTGCTGGCCAGCAGAAACTGTGTGGTACAGTAGCTGTAAGAATCATTGCTGGTATGACGGGGGGTTCTGGTTCTTCCTGTAGATTTGACCTTACTCCTGTCATATGAAGTTTAAACACTGCAAAGTAGCCTTTACTATCTAGAAAAGTACTGGTAGTTTTAAAATCTCTGGTATTCTGGCATGCAGGAGTCATCTGCATCAACACAGCAGAAGTTACTGGAGTTGCAGGATGAGGTAACAAGTGAGAGACTTCTTCTTGAAGAAGAGCTGAATAGTACCATGAATGAGCTGAATAAATTACACGCAAAGGAGAAGAAAGCTGAAAAGTTGGTGAAACAATTGGAACAAGAAATCAAATCTCAAGGTCTTGAACTTGCACAGATGGAAGGGAAGTTGAAAAGGTTTGTGAAAAACTTTCTGGCTTTAAAACTTTGAAAGGAAAAATGTTAAATCAGTAGCATAAACAAAGCTTCTGAGCCCAGTTCAGATTTGAGAGACCTGGACAGGTCTGAAGTTATTTCTTACTGTTTGTTGATTATTGGTAGATCTCATCACTGTGAATAATAACTTGAATCAGTTCAACATTGTCTTAATTTAAAACTATTATCTTGTTGAGATTTGCTTGAAGGCTGGTATTGTAGTGCTGTGACCTTGCTGTGCAGAGTAAGCTACATGTGTGTTATATTGGGTGTTTCTGCCCTGGAAGGGCAATGACTAGAAAAGATTTTCAAGCCAGTTGTTTCTTCCTTTCATGTATTAGAAATTTACTATTAGGTGTTCAGTCTATTCTATAGCTGTCTTGTAAAATATGAGGAGGGGTAAATGCTTAGTTATATCTGCTGTGAAGATTGTGCTTTAGTACATGGGAAGTTACTGGCTTGTCACAACAAGCCTTCTGTAACTGGTATAACAGCATTTGGTAATGTGTTCAGACATAATTCTCTCCAGTGTGGAATGCTGAATTTTTATTTCAGGAAGAATGCTGAGTTGGAACAAATCAACGAAACTCATAAGAGTGCTGTGTTGCAAGTCCAAGAAGCCTATAGGAATACACTGCAGAAACTTGGAGAGACTGTTGCTGACTTCGAAAGGTATTTAAGTTTCATTAAGGTACAGGACAAGGATTATCTCTAAGATGATGGTGAAATACACTGTTCATTCATGTGCCTTGGTACTTCACACTGTATATGAGTGTTGGCATTAGAGTAGAGGATTTTGTGATGGAGTATTTGATGGCTTTAAGAATTTATTCCTTAAGTACTAGGCAAGTGTAACAACATACTCAGTATCGAGTTCAGGAAACAGGATGTTTCTTCTTCCAAAACGCAACCAGCTGGAGTAGTTAAGTGCTCTTGAATCACAATGAGAGTTGTAACTAGTGATGATATTCTTTTTGCACTAAAATCTCTTGCAAAAAGACCTTGTTTAGGCTCAAAACTTGCACTGAATTCAAGATTAGCTTCCTGTAGTTCTTGTGAATCTTTTATCTCAAATCATGTAGATTGTGGAAATATGTAAAAAGTGATACTGTTATTGTTAGGTATGCATGGCACCTGTGAAGGATCCAGTGGGATATTTGCCAATGCAAACTGCAGACAGTAGGTCTTTTGGTGTTTAAAATAAGCTTCAGACACAGCAGGTTTTTTGTGTTTTAAAACAACTACAAAAAGATGAAAATATCTGTATCACAGAACTTGTCATAGTGTTAGTGCTTATGACTTTATGGAACTGTGTTGTGGCTTGTTTTTTACCTTTGGATTTATCAGTTCCAAAACACTGCCATACCTTCAGATTATAAAATCTTTGGTAGTTGTCAGCATGAGCTTGTATTGTTCTTGAGTACATGTCAATCTGTATTTTGCCTGATGTAACAAGACTTTTCTTATTTGCATTGTAATACCAGCTACAAGAAGACAACAGCTGAAGAAATATGCAGTCTTAAACTGGAGAATAGCTCTCTGCAAGAAGAAGTCGCCAACCTAAAAAAAGTAGGCCAAGAGAATCTGCAGTTGCTTCAGGAAGCAGAATACACTAAAAACAAAGCAAAAGAAGAATATGCAAGGTACTACACAGACAGTCTTCCTTAAGCTAAATAATGCAAACTAAGGCTTGCCTTTCTAACTAGAACTTAATGTGGTGCTCTACTAGGTAAGATCAGCATTTTGGTGTAAGCTGAAGTTTCTTGATTTTCCCAGTGCAAAAGGTTGAATATATTGACAGACAAAATTAATTAAGTTTATATGCATTAGGAAATTTTTCCCTACATGTGGAACATAGAGGGAAAGGAAAATACTTGAATGAAATATGTTGGACTGTTGTAATTTTCAGAAATAGCAGTTACAGTGACTGTTCCACAAATAAGATCCCCAGGGGAGACAAACACTTAGTGCAGAGCTCACTCTTTGCTGCTCTACTCTGAACATTGTGTCACCTCAAATTCTACTCACAAGTGAAGACCAATTAACCATCCATGAATTGTCACACTAGTGATGTAAACCAAGGTCTTCTCTGCCTAATATAAGGCACCACAGTGCAACTGATGAGAATTAATACCCAAGAAGTTGTGTTAGGCTACTAGCTGAGGACAAGCTTCTCTGACTGTCTAACAGCAGTTTAGTGGTCCATGTTCTCTGTGCTGGTTAAGGTGCTGCCCTTTTTCCTCCCCACTTGTTTATTATTGCCTCCAGTTTCCATTATAGCTGGCTAAAGGAAAACTGAAGAGTTATTTCCTTGTTGATTTGCTGATTTGGCAGGGAAGGAATTCTTAGTCTCCACCTAGTTGGTGGAACAAACAGCTGAGGCTGAAGACGGGAGGCAGTGCCTCTGAGTGTAGGGTTTTTGAGATCTTAAGTACATCCACACCAGACAGTTTGATTAGTTTCTGCTTGAGCAGATCTTTGCATGTAAAGTCTAACTACTAAACTATCTCTGCTTAAAGCTGCTGGCATTGAACAGCCATAAATGAGAGACATGACCTTTCTTTGCTTCAAAAACAGTGCTTGCTTCCTCATAGAAGTTAAATATTGTACATCTTAAACTTGATTGCTTTCTGTAGTTTTGTTCTTTCTGTGGCACTGTTTGTGCAAACCTTCATTTCAGTTCTTCTACTAGCAGCTTTTCAGTCATGGTTACTTGTGTTTTCAGATTTGGAGTAGTGTAAAAAATAAATTTAAGAGTTCTTTCAGAAATGGTGATATTTTCCTCAGGATGCTTTTAGAAGTCCAAACAAAGCTTGCACTAAAAGAAGAAGAAATAGAGAGAACAAAAGAATCTTGCCTTACACAAATGAGTCAACTTCAGGAAAAACTGGAAGAGCAAACTGATGATCTGAAAAGGAAACTTGAAGCAGAAAGATCAAGGTAAATTACTCAAACTAAACCTGCATATTATGGCACATCCAAGTTATATTGGGAATAAGTGCTGAGACCTAACAACGAACATAATGAAACCTCTTGCTTTTTAGGAAAGCCGTAAATGAAGATGTGACCTCTAGCTTAAAAAAAGAGATAAAGACCTGGCGTAATCTGTATGAAGATTTGCATAACAAAACCAAGCCATTTCAGGTGTGTTGTGAAGCTGGTGTTTGTTAGTATCTGTTGACTTAAGACTTTTGCAGTTGGCTCAACTTCTACTCTTGACAAGTAAACGTGCTACTTCCTGTTGTAAGTCATTTATCCTGCAGCACTTTCCTAAATTGCTATCCCTTGAACGACTTAGTCCCCTTCCCAAACCAATCTTCCTGTGTAGATCTCAGTTCAGTAAAAAGCTATGTTTAGTTTAAAGATTTCTAAGCGATTCAATTTGTTTCAGGAACAACTAGATGCATTTGAAGCAGAGAAGAATGCACTCCTACAGGAGCACGGTGCAGCCTGGGAAGAACTGAACAAACTAAGTGATGCCTATGCTAAACTACTTGGCCACCAGAACCAGAAACAAAAAATCAAACATGTTATGAAGCTGAAGGAAGAGAATGCCCACCTGAAGCAGGTTTGTGAAATGAAAAATTAGAAATCTGCATATTATTAGTGTGCGTGATGCCTTTGTTTATTGCTCTAAATATTTATAGACTAATCCTGCAAGTTACTTACTTTCTATGGTTCTTAAATTCCCTGCACGAACCAGATTAAAACAAACCACCAGCCTCCAGAAATGCCAAGCGAACCTGTTTTATTTTTCACTGAATGTATGACATACAGAGGGATCAGCAGTGCAAATAACTACTCCTACTCTTAGTTTAGTTGGCTTTTCTTACCTCTTTTGGAGGTTCTAAACTTAGTAAACTAGCTGCTGAAAGGAGCAGCTGGTAGTTTCAGACTAATATACTGCTTGGTCGTGTTGCGCCCTGTTTAGGTTTGGTTTTTAATGCCACTGGTAATTGTGTATGTATGTTTAGCATTAGTTAAAATGTCTCCATAAGTAAATGGTTAAGATATAAGAAGAGGCTCTTCTCCTGTTCTTAATATAAATTCCAAGTGTCATGTTTTCCCTAGGATGCCTCCAAACTGCGTGCACTGCTAGCCAAAGAAAAGCAAACCAACAGACACCTTCAGGAGCAACTGTGTGCAGTGCAGGGCATTAAGCATTTTGATCCTTCCAAAGCTTTCCAGTATGATAGCAAGGAGAATATTCCTCCAAAAACCCCTCTTAAAGATGGTAAGTTTAGATATTGATGTAGCAATGTCTTTGTACCTCTTAAACTTAACCAAAGAAAGTACAAGGGCTTGTCTAGTCTGCTGTGTTTAGGGAAGGAAGGAGAATGGCATCTCTTGTGCTTCACAGCAGATTTTGGAGGCTGCATCAATGGGGCACTCCCAGTGTGCTGTTGTGCTTTCCAGGCCAGATCCTTCCTGACCTGAGCAGGTGCTGTGCTGGGTCAGACAAGAGCGCTGTTTTCCTTCTGTCACCCAGCTCACATGGTACAGCTGATGAGGTGACAGGCAGTGTCCCCTGCATGGGTGGTGGGCAGCAAGTGACTCAGCCGGAGCTTTGTGCCCTGGTTCTTCAGCTGCCACTGTGCAGGACCTTAGACCACTGTAGGTTCGAGGAAAGATCCAAAAGGCCTGCAGGTAAATGTGGAGTGGAGGAAAAGATGGAGAGAGCATAGGGGGGCACTAAGGGAAGCAGGGTGGGAGACAGTGAGTGTGGAAACCAGACCTTTGTTAGAGAGTCTATTCCAGGGTGTGAAATCCTGGTTTGCCTGTTAGTTGGAGTGTAGGGCCTTCAGCCCCGCAACAGACAAGTAATTACTTGATGTGGTGGGAGCAATAGGAAAAAAACACAAACTTTGTAACATTTTTCCATTGCAGGTAATAAAAACAAGACTTAATGCCTTCTAGGTATTAAGAAAAAAAATAAAGCACCGATACTTTTGTACGCTACAGAAACTGCAACAGACTGCTTCTTCAAGGTGAACTTGGATGCTGTGTATGATACAAATAAGTAGGAGCACTAGAGAAACGATCTAAAATTATCCATTTTCAGAAAGAAAAACTGTGCTTGGCTGTGTTTTTGTTGAGAAGCCACAGGTGACTCTGTGTTCCTGGTAACATCACTGCACTTGTGAACTCCAAGAAGTTCACAATATATATTTATATGTTCACAAAATATATTTGATATGCTGAATCTGCTTTGTTTTGGACAAAGCAGCTTAAGCTGGGAAAAGGTGAATAAGCACTAGCAAATAAGATTGCAAATCAAATCCGATTTCATGAAAGCTTTTGGCGTTTTTTGCATCTATCTCATGTATACAATTTTATATTAAATTAGTTTTGTTGTTTATGGTTGCTCCAATACCAATGGCAGCAATACTGCCAAGAGACCCTTTTCCCTCTGTGGCCTACATAGTATAGAATCAATGCAGGAAATGGGACTGTACACTTGTTTGGATATTCTCAAGGGGATCTATATTCAGGACAAGCTAATTTAAATCCTGGAGTAGGTACTGCAGCTGTTGAGATCTTCAGAAGAGGATTTTCAGGTCAAAGTCAAATTGATTGCATGTCCCTAAATGTTTGCATACTGTGGCTAAGATTAGTGTCTTAAGTGCAATGTCTCTTGGGAACGCTGTGCTCACTGGACTCTTAAACTGCCATAAAGTCTTTGTGGCCAGCTGTTGGAATTGATCAGTGCTACAGTGATGGGGAATAACAACTGAACTTGTCTCAGTTGGGTGGGAGGATACTCACTGTACACACATGCATTGCACAGACTTGAATTTTGGCAGGGGAAAAGATTCTGTTTAACTGCATCTAAAATTAAGCATGTTTTAGCACAATAAAATTTTTAAACTAAAGGATTTGTCTATTTCCTTCACAAGCCAAGGATAAAAGCCAAATTTAAATTACAGTGTGACTCAATGTTCTTTGTTGTAGTTTTGTGTTTGTAACAAAGCCCAGTGTCAGTCTTGCCTCAAAAACTACATATTCTCTCGTTTCAAGGAAATTATTTAGCTGAACTGTATGATACATATGACCTGCAGTTCTCTTATCCTCTCATTTCCTGTGAATTTCTCTTAATACAGAAGTAAATACTGAACTTAACTGAAAGGTGGAACTCTGTGTTCTTCTTGTTATATCTGCTGATAACCTGCAGAGAGGTGCTGCAGAGGCAGTACCCAAAACTTAGCATGTAGGATATATTGCCATTGACACTGTCAGCTTATAGAGACTGATAATTCCTAGGAAATTATATATAAAAAATGCACATGAGGTCCAAGGAAAGAAATTGCTGGATGTTGTTTGTTAATGTCATTGTGTATTACTGGATTACTGGATCTTCTGAACACTGAGAAGGAAGGGGTGGAAATAAAGGGGAAATCGAGTACTTTATGTCAACTTCAATCGAGGAGGTTTTGCCAGTTTAGTGCACATATGAAGTAAAGTGTTCAAAACTGAAACCTTGACATTGGTAGCTCAACTGACTTCAGTATTCACTGCACAAATCCATTACTTTCATTTTGTTGTACATTTTTTATTTTAATTGAAAAATCCATAATTTAACAAGAAATTATTTCTCTGCTTGTTCATCTCGCTGTATTGTAGGAAGAGCTGGCTGGACTGTGCTTGGTTGAAATGTAAGAGGAAGAGCTGTTACAATCCTCAACCTGCCTGACCTAATTAGAGCCCTCCTCCTGTTTCCTATAAAGAGAAAACTGTGAGACTCAGTGCCAGTGCTTTGAATGAATTTTATACACACAATGGCTGTGCCTGCTCATGCTGCCTCTTTTGAAGTAAAAGTTTAAGCTCATACTGAGCTGCTTAAGTGGTACCACTGGGACCAGACCAAAAGCTTAACAGGATTCTGAGCCACACGTGATGTAGGGCTTGGATTAGTGTTTGGGTTTCAAAGGTCAGCAGAACCATTGCTGCTTTCAGTCCATGTGCTCTGTGCAGGTGCAGCACACAAAGGAACCAGTGCACAGTTGAACTGCAATAATTTCCTAGGCTGGTGATTCCCTCTGTAGTTTGAGGCAATGCCTGAAATGCTGGTGGGAATGGAGCAGGTAAGGTTCTGGATATTTGAATTAATGGGTTGCTGCAACACTTTGATTACAGAATCTAAGGAAACAGAAACAGGGGGGAGAGAGAGACTTAATTACACTTTAGTCTCTTCAAATTACGTGTGAAATGTTAATTTAATGAGTGGTCCATTTAGATGAATGACTGATATGGACTACAAAATCACTTTTGTTTAGCTGTTCCATGAAATCATAGTGTTTCACAAAGTGAATGTAATGATAATAAAGAAATTGAAAGGATAAGTAGAAGACTACTGAATTCCAGGTAAATATTTGAGGAAAAAATAGATTATATTATGTAGTGAAGATAACAAATTATATGTAGCTTTTGTAACTTACACTGGTGACAAAAACGTAAAGCTATTTTATAGGCTGATTTATGGTTCTAGCTTGAGACTTCAAGTGTTAATGCTTTCCCTATTTTCCTCTTGCTCTAAGTCTAGAAGGCAAAATTTTCATTTCCCTGTCATGGTTTTTGTTAAGATCCACAGTCTGTGTTGGGAGGAAGTGGTGTGGCATTAGATGTGCTGGGAGTTGTTACCTCAGAGTGCTGAACAGTTTGGTGTTTCTTTGTAGATTTTTCTTCTGGTTTTGAAGTTATAAATCACTGAGATTTAAAAATAGGATTCTAAGGTTAATGAAAGAGTTAAATGTCAGGAGTTTGTTACAGGGAAAAAAAGGCATCTGTGTTCCAAGAAGGCAGAAACTGCCTTAAGTAATTATATATATATATATCTACATATACTTTTTTGTCCTGTAAACATTAGTTGTTTATCATAACTTCATTTACATTATGATTCTGTTAAATTTTGGTAGATTTTTCTGATTTCTCTTCAACTGTGCGTTAGCTCCTATAGTATCAGCTGGTTTTCCTCCTTGACTACTATCAATTGAATCCTGTTTTAGTCAAGTGAATTTGAAATACATTCATCAGGGGCAGATTAAGTGTGAACGGGGCTAGAGTGAGTCTTGGCCACTAATTCTTATGCCTCAACTTCAATCCTGTTGTTAAAAAAAACTCCGGGGATGGTCTCTGTGTTGGTGGGTCAGAAATGGCACATTAACACCTTGTATACTGATTCTTGTTACTTTCAAAACTTGCATTAAAGAAAAGCAAATCTGTCATCTTGTATTCTACGTCTCACATGTGGACCATAAGCAGTGATTGCTTTTTCCAAGGCAGCATCCCTTTGCCTGTGGGAATTACCAGTTGGCTTTAGATCAGACTCTGGATCAAGGCAAATTGAAAATGCTTATTATTTTCCACCATTCTAAAAGGAGAGGTGAATTAACATCTAGTGAATGGGCCAGAGCTGTATTAAGGGTCATGTTCTAGCAGTCAAATAGAATATCGAATAGAATATTTTGGTCTAATCATGAAGTTCCACCTTGCTTTGTACAACTGGAAGATCACAGTTTCAACAGGCGCAGTCGGTAATGCTGAAGGCCAGACCTGTGATGACTGCAATAGTTTTGATTACTGCAATAGTTTGATTACTGCTCGCAGCACCATAAACACCAAGAAGCGATTTTGGGTCCCCGTGCCGGCCCTGCCCCTCGGGCGCGCGCCCGCCGGCCCCGCC
>VWZF01002766.1:1119287-1321079 GCA_013396755.1 Sclerurus mexicanus | reverse complement strand
GCCGGAGCGCTGAGGGAAGGGGGGGCCGCGGCTCTGCGGGCCGGGCCGGGCCGTGTCTGCCCACGGGGTGACACCGGGGCCGCTCCCGCGGCGCAGGGAGGGCTCTGCCCCGCAGGAGGCTCGCCCGTGAGGCCGCGGCGGTGCGGGGCCCCCTCCGGCTCCCTCTCCGGGCGGGCCCGGTGCCAGCCGGGGGTCCCTGGAGCCCCCGGCGCTGTGGGAGCCCGGCTCTCGGCCCCCCGGGCCTTCCCTGCGGGGACGTGTTTGTCGGCGTGTTATGTTGCGAAGCTGTGTTACACCGAGAGCTTCCGATCTCTGCGGTCCTTCCGTGGGGTTGGTGCTTTGAGTTTATGTGTTTATAAACAAAAATGTAAGCTTAAAAAGTAGCTGCTTCGCTTTTCCGCCTCGAAACGCATCACGTTTTTGCTCCTTTTGTAAATTGCACTGTTGTGTTTTTGTTAGTGTCTACAACGTAAACTGATGTCTCATAAGTGTTATTTTTTAATCTTACAGTGTTGTCGCTTATTTTCATGTGAATGAGACTGCTAAACACAATTCTAATGATGTTAATTCTTAGTTAACATGGATATCAGGTGAAACAAAATTAAATTGGATGCTTCATTCTGAAGCTCAAAATTCTACTTGTCACTAGTGTTACTCAGAATGGTTTGTGAAGACAAGTTTTTGCATGCTCGGTGATTGGAATGTGATTGTGGCTTAGCTGAGAAACACATGTGAAGGGTTTGTTAGCTACAAGGCTCGTCTGAACAGGGACCTGCATTTACACCTACAAAACTTGCAGGCAGAAGGGCAATATTTACGTTCTGTGCCTTTTATTCTTTACACGTACTAACTATATAAAATTATTTCAAAATCAAAGTGTGCTTTCTAGCTCTCTTGTCTGTGTGTGGACTACAACTGTAAGGCAGCAACAGCAGCTTGTGCACATTTGTGAGAGCATCTGCAAAGAGCAAACAGCAGTGGTGGGAACATGGAACTTCAGAGGGCCTTTGGGCTCAGAAGTTCTGCAGTTCTGAATCAGAAATGCTGCTGCAGTTGGGTAATGTCCTGTGGAGGAGCTTATAGGGAAAGAGTTCATCTCTGCAGGTTTTGTGTCACCAGAATGTGTAATTTCTATCCAGGTGAAGTAGGTTCAGACTCACAGTTGGTTTGTGTTGGATTGTGGAAAACATCTACCATTTATCTTGCTTTTTCAGAAACAACTGATTAAAATCAATCAGTCTTGCAGACAAGAGCAACAGGATGCAAGCTGTGCTTGGTGAAAGCTGTGTTTGTGTTCAGTTCAGGCTGTGCTGCTGATGTAACATCCTCTTTATTATGTGTAGGATAAACAAACTTAGATGAATGACGCTTACAAATGTCAGATTTGACCAATGACGCTTGGTTCTGTGTTGGTCACTTTCAACTTTTTGGTGACATTTTTAAAGAACCTTTTGACTCTGCCTTCTGCAGCAAGTCTTGGATGTTTGTTGGGGCAGCTCTGGCTGCAGAAGCACTGATGAAATGTCCTGTGACACTGTGCAGACTTTGCTAAGAGGAAAAGTACAGCAGAAAACAGTAGTTGCACGTTCTTGCTCGTGCTGCTCAGGGAAGCATGGGTAGCCTTAAAAATTGTAAATAAACTTGTGTTCTGAGGTAAAATGTAAGGATAAGGGTAACTTTTTGAAATATCACGTGCTATAGCCTGTCATTTTCAGGTAACTCTTCAGATCTAAGTAATTTTCAGCCAGTACTGATGGGAATAAGTCATTCTTCAGCTGGAGATTTAGACTTGAGACAAATGCATGCCGTGTGCTGGGAACTTGAAGCAATTGTTTTGGGATAGGTTGTTTCCGTCATGCACAGAACTCTGCATGCACCCTTATGGAACAAAAGCTTTGTAATTTCAAGGGTGAGAGAGAGTAATTTGGAAGCAATTGCTGTTGCTTGCTGTGCTGCAGTCAAAAGTAGCAGTCTGGTACAATGCTCAGAAATTCCTGGGCTACTGGGATTGCTTAGCAGAGGCATTCTGTGGTGTGCAAAATTATAGTCAGTTATCACAAATTGTCCTTTTGTGTAAAGTGGTCAGGAAATCCAAGGTTTATGGGTTCTGCGCACCCAAAGTTTTTTCTGTACTGGCATGGTAGGGATATGCTTTCATTTTTGTTTTTAACAGGCTCTTGTTCATGGTAGATGCAGAGGCAAAGCATGAAAGCAAAATAAAGATTGCACAGACAGACACAACTCTTCTGTTTGTTGTCCTTAAAACTCGATGTTCTAGTGAGAGGTGAAGTTTGTGTGTGCTGATGTACAAAGATGTCCCATTACCAAAATGGGGGCCAGCTGAAGTACAGCTTTAGTCTGTTGTATAAACTGGGAGTTGAAATGGTCAAATCACTTTCAGGTGCATTTTGTAAAACTGATGACACATCTGTGTCTTGGTTTTACTTATTATTAGACTATTCTGCTAAATAACAGTTATTGTTCTATTTAGTAATAAACTTCAAGTCTTTAATTCTTACAGTAAGTTGTATTGTATTGCTACAGTCTCTAACATGCACAGTCTGTCCAAAATTATTTGTTGTACCATTTGGACCCTAAATGTTACATCTTCTGGGTCCATTTTCTTAAGAAGTTATTTCCCGCCTTTCAGATTGCACAGAGCTATCAGCTTTTGAATGAACTTAAATTCTGTCCTCACTTGTGGTTTGGTTTGTTGTCAAAATAAATGAATTTCCTGCTAAAGTTCTGTTTTCATTGTCTTCAAGTATATGTTTAAATAGGAGACAAGCTACAGTATTGGTGCTCCCAGATGTTTGTGTTCCAAGAGACACTCCAAAAAACTCAGGAAAAGCTTGTCTAATACAGTAGCTCTGACTGTGACCTCACATACTTTTAAAGAAAAAACAGTAGAAAATTACAGTAGAAACAAAACTTTTCCTGTTGTCATTTCCCTAGGAAGATGTTGACATTCCCAGCAGGCGAGTTTTGATCACAGGTGCCACGGGACTTCTTGGCAGAGCTGTGTTTAAAGAATTCCGTGAAAATAACTGGAATGCAGTTGGCTGCGGATACAGGAGAGCTCAGCCCAGATTCGAACAGGTTAATCTTCTGGACTCTATTGCAGTTCATGACATTATCCACGATTTTCAGGTGAGTTTCTGGAGTAGGAAGCGGATGGATAGGGTACTTTTATATGTCTAGTAGTCAGTGGATAGTGCTGCTGAGTTCTGGGGCTGCAGTGGGGAGGATACTTTGGCAGAGCTCTGACAGAGGTGTGTGTTCTGCCCCACCCCAAGTGCAGGTTTGCTCTCCAGGGTCAGACAGCTCTGGCCTTTGCTGTCCTCATCTCGACAGGCTGCGGGCACAGCTGTACATGGCAGCACACTGGCACTGCCAGGGGCAAGGAAATATGAATGTGAGTTATTGACATGGTAATGTGTCAATACATAGTTCTGGTGAAGTGGAGGAATACCTGAATACAACAGCAGGAACTATGTCCAGCTGCAGTACAGTAAGAAGTTCATTTTTTTTCAGTCTATGTAGAAAGGTGTGTATATATATATATATATATATATAACCTGCAATACATTATAAAGGGTGCCATTCTATAAAATGGCTTTAAATATCTCCTTAATAGTCTGCATATGTTAAATAAGCCCTGAGTCAATGACTTATTTAAAACTGTTTAGTACCCTTGTATGTATGAGAGAGATACATGTTGTATTAATATATTTTATTATACAGAGTTAAAAAGACAAATAAGTTCAATCTCACTGTAAAATTGAAGCTACTGAAAATCACAACTGCAAAACTAATGGTAAATTTTTTTGGTGTCTTGAAGAAGCAAGGTTGTATTGTACTCCCTAAGGAAAATATGCTTTTCAGAATGCCATGACTAAAAGTAACACTACTACTTTGGTTACTTCTCACTTTTGCCTGAAGGGCGTCATCACTAGAGTTAGGGTGCAACTGCAATCTCTTGACCATGTTGGTTGTTTAAAAGTAGTCTTTAATTTCCAGCCTCATGTTATAGTGCACTGTGCTGCTGAGAGAAGGCCAGATGTAGTAGAAAGTCAACCAGATGCTGCTTCTCAGCTCAATGTGGCTGCTTCAGCAAATTTGGCAAAAGAGGCAGGTAAGGAGACCATCTCATGGATTTGGCTTCTTTTTAAAATAGTGCATTTATTTATACGGGAACATCAATACAAATAAGTTACTCTAAGTGCTGAATGTCACTTCTGCCATCAGTGTGCCATCCATCCATTTTCTGTAAGGGTGTTGTGCACAGATATGTGAAGCATCAGTGAACAAAGTAGTGAGAATGAGCGGGGAGAGAAGATGAGGTCCTTGGGAGATTTGTTTAAAGGTTTATTGGAACTTCAAACAAGGCATGAATTAAACTGTGTATAAACATTTTCTTCCTAGCTGGAGTTGGAGCGTTCCTGATCTACATAAGTACAGACTATGTATTTGATGGGACAAGCCCTCCTTATAAAGAGACCGATGTACCGAATCCCCTGAATTTATATGGTAAAACCAAGCTGGAGGGTGAAAAGGCAGTTCTGGAAAACAATGAAGGTAAGAATGCACTCAGCCATTTTTAATAGAGGCTTTCTATTTTTACTCAGTTGTATATTAGATGAATAGACTCCTAAGTCAGTGGTGAAGTTGCAAAACCATGGAAACAAGATTCAGAAAAGAATGTGATTAGGAGTCAGTCCTTACTCGTGCACAATTGTTCTTGCTTATGGGTTGACTAAAGTTTTATTTCTTACCTGTTTCCATCATCATTTGTATTGCTTGTCTCTGCTGAATCTACTGTTGCTAAGGAAAGATAAAACATTTATAGCTGCTGTTATTTGGGGGATGCATTGCAAGTATTCTCAATGTGTGTTTACTTAAAGGGAGAACCAGACTTGCCATTCAATAATAATGCAGATCAAATCAACATGTTCTCTTGTTGTTACTCTGTGGATTTTGCTCTCATTACAGAAGCCAGCAGACCACCCATTTTGGTTTTGCCCACCTAGCTTACCACACACATCAGATGGGGTTAATAATTCATTTCTAGTTTTAAGCAACTAGTTTTTTTATTTATTGTTTGAATCTTCTCTTAATGCAAAATTGGCATTCAAAATATACAAACATAATTTAAAAAGTGTACTTTATAAGGAAAAACACTTGTTCTCTTTCATTTAAGACTTCTTTCTTTTATACAAGGGTGATTTGGCTGTTTCTAGTTAGTGGACTGTCAGTTTCTAGTCACAGATTATGAGGAAAGAAGCACTTGTATTTTGTCAAAGAATTTGAAGGAAATAATCTCAGTGCACTTGCAGAAGAGGCTTCTGATATGTCAGTATGATACAACTGTGATTCTGTGCTGCCCAACCAGAGAGAATTGAGCAATAGATAAATTACTGTATTAGCCTTTCTGTAAGTAAATATAAACTATATATAATAGGGTTGGCGTTACTGGTAAGAAAGAGGCTTTCTGAAAAATAAAAGTCCTATTTAAGTAGAAATTAATTTAAATAAGTCATTCACTCTATCTCTTGATTAAATATCATCTCTGAATTTGACTGTGATGCTGTTTGCTCCCTCTTCTAGATTGGTAATGAAGATAAGACTTCACCAAATTCAAGTACGTGTGGCTATCTTGATAGACCCTTCCCCCAGCTCAGCATTCAGTTTGGTTTCAGCCTTTTGGAGCAGGATCTGTCAGGCAGCAGTGGGTTGCAGCAGTGGTGTTATTAGTGGAAAAAGTTTTGAGGTAGTGCTGATTAAGGTGCTTGAAAATACCAGTTCTACTCTTTCATACAAATATAAATATTTTACATGTATTTGTCTTTCAACCCCTAATTTGTAGATAGAATTCAGTCTGTCAAATCTGTAGTTGGGTAAGGAACTGCGCTGTCCCTTTCTATTGTACAGTGCAAGACTCTCCAATAATGATTTGGTGTTTTCACATTTTTTAAAAAGCTACTTCAGCTGGGAGATGATACAAGTCATATTTAGTTCTCGTGCTCATAAAGGTGCACAGTTTCAGTAGGTCGTCAGAGCAGTTGGTCGTGAGGTTAGTGCTCTCCTGTCGCAGATAGAGGAGAACAAAAGAGGGCCAGTAGTCTTCTCAAACAATGAATACTTCTAAAGCTATTAAAAAACATTGTTTCAACCAGCATTTAAAGAGAGGAAGAACATATTTGCTGAGTGACCAAAGAACTGTTTCTAGAGCAGCAGGAAATCGGTGTCATGTTTGGTTTTCTGTTTGTTTTTCTTGTCTGTGTACTTGTTCTGGTTTGCTTTTCTGTGAGAGTAATTTCTGTGTTAGCTTTTTCTGTTTGTCTCTCTAATAGCCACAGCTTTTCCTCCAAATCTTTTAAGAATAGCAATGATTTGGTGACTTCAGGTTCTAATTTTCAGGACTGATTTGTTTTTTTCTTCTCTTTCAGCAAAAATATCTGTATTGCTTTTAATGAATTTATCATAGCCATCTTGGAATTCCCCTCAGAGCCTTTTGGAGTCTTCATGACTGAAATAGATTAGTGTGATATATTCCATCATGAAATACCCTTCTCTTTCACTTGTCTGCTGTTAATTTAATTTCTCAAGTCACTGTCTTGAAATCTACTGTTGTTACTACTGTGTTCTCTGAAGCTATTCCTTGTTTGTGAAGCTTTTTATTCATTCCAGGGTTTATGTCTCTGTTCTGGTAAATTGTATCCTCCTTGATGCAGGAGGCTGCTGCACACTGGGTTAAAGATCTTTGTCTGTAATTGATGCCTGAACATGATGACTTGGGATTGGCAGGAATTTTTCTTCCTCTTAGCCAGGGAGGATGGGGAATGCTGGAGTAATTCCATAGTGCAGTCAGGTTTTTTAATTTTTACTTAAATTTCTAATCCAAACATGTCCTTTTGTGTTGTTAATGGAAGCTTGTTAACTTTCTGGAAATCAATGGCATAAATGAAAATAAATCTTAGTGTTTATAAACTGTTTTGATATAAACTAAAATTATATTCTGAGTGCACACATACTAATTGCCTTTTATTTGTGATTTGTAGATGCTCACTATCATCAACATATTTCCTAACACTTCCAAACTACTTCTCAGGTTATGCTGCAGCATTCATACCTATCTGTAACAATACTAATACTTTTAAAATGTTCTTTCTTTTAGGAGCTGCAATACTTAGGATTCCTGTCTTGTATGGAGAGGTAGAAAGACTGGAGGAAAGTGCTGTGACTGTTATGTTTGATAAAGTGCAGTTCAGTAATAAATCTGCCAACATGGACCACTGGCAACAGAGATTTCCTACCAATGTCAAGGATGTAGCAGCTGTGTGCAGACAACTAGCAGAGAAGAGAATGCTGGTAAGAATGTCAAGAAATGAGCCTCTGCAAGGTGAAAACAGTTTGAGAGCTCAGCTTTATTTCTGAACAACTGAGAACTGCACATAATGTGCATCGTTCTTTGCATTTCTGAAACACTGGGATGGAGGAAAACTGGCTGTAATACTGCAGTATCTTGGCGTGACTGTGGGGAATTGTGGTCTTTGAAACAAAAATTAATGAAGTGACAGGACAAAACTTGAACATTGTATTGTGTCTTCTAGATATAAAGGAGAGAGGTGGAAATGCTTAACTAGAATAATATGCCTTTTTCAAATTGTTGGTTTGGACTAAAAAAACCCATGGTGGCTGAGTGTAATTCTCAAAGATGCCACTAAGGTGGCAAAATAAAAAGCCACTGGACTGAAATACTTTATTGTGTTTGTTTACCACGGCACCTTCAGATACCATCTTTGCAAGGTAACAGAACCGAACAACAACCAGCCACCTTTATTTTTTCATACATGTGTCATGGAAGACATGGACCATGTGCATATGGTGGACATAGTGCAGGCAGTTTGATTGTTCTCCTACAGGGTTTAAACATTCAGAATGCGTGTGGTGCCTTCTGCCTTTGTTTTTGGGTGAGTAGCACTGAACAGTTGAGTTGCTCCTCCCCAGCTCTTTCACCTTGTTTGGTTGCTCCTTTGCCTCCTGTTCATTCTACGGAACACAGGCTGTTTGTGAAAAGTCAGCTCAGATACATGTACCACCAGTTTCCAGTCTCACTTCTGGGTGTTCTCTGAAAAGGCAGAGTTTCCAGAACACCGGTGAGGTGCTGTCAGGTGTCTGGCAGGATGGGGTCTTGCTGGGTGATTATTTTGCACAGCTCTTGCCCGGGAATTAGTCTGAGGGCCAGCTGACTGCTGCTTTTCGTCTGTGTTTCCTGTTTCTTCTGTAGGACCCATCAGTAAAAGGAACATTTCACTGGTCTGGCAATGAGCAGATGACTAAGTATGAGATGGCCTGTGCAATTGCAGATGCTTTCAACCTTCCCAGCAGCCACTTGAGACCAGTAAGTGCTGTGTTGTTCCACCTGTGGAAAGATGGATGTGCTTGGTCATTCTGGGTGGTAGGTCTCGCACTGGCTGTGCCAGTGAGCTTCCTCTTCAGGAGGGCTGTGCCTGTCCAGCACAGCAGCTGTATTGTTGAGGGGGCTCTTTGGGATCCAGCTCAGGAAAACAACAGCTGCATTGACCTGCTGAATTCGGAAAATTACCCAGTCAGTTGCCAGATTCACAATCTGCAATGTAATGGTTTTTCTGCAGCACAATTCCCCTTAGTCATGAGTAAATCCATATTTTTGTTGTATCTTTGACCTTAAAAGCTTACAGATTGACAGGACGTTAAGGTGGGAATCTGTAAAAACTCTGCAATGTACGGATTTATTTCTGACTGCATGTACTTAAGGACTTCAAATAATTTTTGCTTTGTTTAAAATGCCTGTCCTGCAGTTTTACTGACTCTTAAAAGTGAGACCACTCAAAGACATTGATAATGTTGTGAGAATATAACATGTAAATAAGATTTTATTTATACAAAAACTAAATTCCAAGGATTTGGAATTGGTAAATGCTGAAACTGAAGTGTGGCTTTGAAGATGGCAAGAAAAATAATGGAGAACACTTAATCTGAATTTTTTCTGTCCAAATGTACTCTTATACTGATTCAGCCATGGTTCTGTTAACATTCTGGAGCATTTCTTACCTTGTGGTTGTAATCATAGAGTGAAAATAGGAACAAAATGTAGAAGAGCACAAATAGTAGCAGTAACTGAGGGAGAAAAGTTTAACTTAAGGTACTTCACACCATCCTGTCTGACATCTGTTGAAATGAAATTAACCATAAAACAAGCAATCAAATAAAAAATCCCAAACCAGAAAACCCCCAGAAAATAGAGGAGGAGAGGAGGGGCACACACTGTATAGAAAGCTATGAGGGATAAGTTCTAGTGTGCCTATGTAAGTATTTTTCTGTCACTTCTGATTGCTGGTTGGTGTGTTGGTTTTTTTAATCTTCTGTTTCTGTTTTAGATTACTGATAGTCCAGTTGTGGGTGCTCTTCGTCCGAGGAATGCTCAGCTGGACTGCTCCAAGCTGGAGATGCTGGGGATAGGTCAGAGAACACCCTTTCGAGCTGGGATCAAAGAATCACTTTGGCCTTTCCTTGTTGACAAGAGATGGAGGCAGACAGTCTTCCATTAGTTTGTAATTTTTTTAGTGAAAGTATGCTATGTGGCACTTTTTTAAAAGAAAAAATAGTTTTGTATGAGTGTTCTTAAATAGTGACATTTATGAGCTTTCATTTAATCGGGTGAACAAATGGTCTTGCACTAGTGAAACTGTTAGCCTACGAAAAGTTCAGTGACAAAAACTGAGCCTATTTGATGTCATGCATCTTTCCTTCCATTTGTACCAGTCTAACTTCATATCTGTTCCTGGCAGATTGAGATTCTTAGTATTCAGTACCACGTGTTGCTAAGAATCACTTCACTTGCTGACTTACTTTTGGCTGAAATATACTGTTGATGCTTAAGGTCTGTGTCATTGTTGTATATACCATTTCTCTTCATTAAAAGACATGTTCAGTTACTTTATCACCAAAAACCTGAGTTTTTTGTTTTTGACTTCTGAAGGCGGTGTTCTTAGGGAGTTAAGCTAAAGTAGGAGTAGTTAAATACTTGTTTTGCTTGAGCTCTGATCAGAATGTTTTTTAAAAAACCGAAACCTTATTTTTGCAATTACCAAGTGTACTTTTTATGCTTGAAATATTTTCAGAATGTTCTGTAACTTGAATGCCTGCAGCTTTGTATTTGTACAGTAAGTTCTATGCATTTGTTTTAATGGTGACTTGTAAAAGCTTGGGGAGGGTGGGGAACCAATAGTTTTGACCTGGGGTTTTTTTGGGGTAGAGGATTGGAGTTGGAGGATTCCTTTTTTCTTTTTTTTTTTTTTCCCCCTGGGAGGGTGGTTGTTTTTTTGTATAAAAGCATAAAGTATCTTCATCTTTCTCTTTTTGAGGGACAGTATTTGGGATTGGTTAAACCGATGGGAGGAAGATGTTTATTAGTTGATACATGAGAGATGTAGAGGAAAGATGTTTAAGAATTTGTAGCACTGCAGCTTCTTTTGCACAGAATGTCAGACCTTGCACTGATGCAACTTGCTCTGGAACAGTGAAGTGCACGTGCTGAAGGTTTGCAGCGTAATAATTTAACCACAATAGTCTAGTTTAAGTCTATAATCTGCTTAAGTCTAGTCTTTAAAGCTGGACTCAATAGCCAGGTAAGGTGGAGGAAGAACACGGTTTGTAAAGGTTTGCTTCCTTCTGAGGTTGTAGAATCAACAATATAAATGTTCTCCTATTGGCAACAGATTATTAGTAAAGGTAGTAAAAGGTGCAATTGGGTGATCATTTATTTTTCTGAGGCTTAAATGAAGCAGGAGGGAAAGATGTTCAGGTTTAATTTGAAAAAAAAGAGTGGGTTGGAGAGGAGATACACTCAAAAATAGACCAAGCGAAGGTCTGTTAAAGGTCAGCTTTACGTTCAGTCATTTCATTTCAACTGGCATATGATAAGCATTCATAATCCCAATTTGTCTTTAGTCTGAAGTCCTGTTACGCACATGGTAATTTATCTCCAAAATGACAATAAATATATATTGCCGGCATGAGAAACAGTAGTTGGTTCTTTCTTTGCTATCAGGTTGACAAATTTTTGCAATTCTTCTGTAAGTCTATGTGCCCTTCCAGTGTTGGTTTTTTCCCCTTCTAATTCAGTAACTACAGAGTTAGATTTGATTTGATCAGTTTCTCTATCAATGTGTCACTGTCTTGGGGATGTGATAAATGTACATGCAAAAGGTACAGAAGGTTTTAAAAATATGAGCCTGAAACATCCTGGGCCTCAGTGCTGGATCAGGAAGATTCTGACATCTCCCCTTGAAGGGAGCAGTTTGATCAGGGAGATAAAAAGATGATTTCTCTCCCAGACATAAAGCACATAATCGGCATACGTTGGGCACGAGGAGGGAATTGCAATGTTTGAATTTTTTTTTCATACTGAGCAAGTAAGTTAGTCTCAGTCCTAGTCCTCTACTGAACTGTGACAGTGCACAGTTTTGACAACTCAAAATTTATTTTGAAGTGCAAGAAAAGATCGACCTAAAAGGTTTTGGAGTAATTCACACTGTAACCGCATTAAATGGGTAGCTCCTTTCATTCATTAACTTAGAGTATGGCTCAGAAGTAAAACCTAGATTGAAAGTTCATTATGTTATTCTTTTTACCAGGCATTTTGGAGTAATTCTACCTGAATTCTGGCAAAAGTGATGATGAACTTCAAGCTGTCGTAATTAAATATGCGGGAAGTCCTAACCTGAGATATTCCATCCCTTTGTACAAATGTGTGGATACTGTTCAGATAAATAGACACTATTTCAGTATGTTAATGATAAAATTTGGCAATCTATATTTATTTAGCAATGTATTTTCCATTTTGCTCCATATGTAGACTACATAAAATAAATACCAAACTCCATTTGGATGTAATTTCTTTCTTTTGCAGCTGTAAGCTGAAGGCTGTGACATTTGGAAGATGAAAGCCAAGTATGTTCTTGACGGTCAGATCTGTTTGCTACATAGTTTTCCTGCCAAGAAAAGTTGTCCTTAATGCTTAAAAGGTGAAAATCATAGCAAGGTACAAAATCAGTAACAAAATAATCTGAAATGTAAATGCTTAATTTAAAGTATGGAAACAACAGTTCCTCTTAACCTTTTTTTTGGTACCAAATAATGCATAAGGAATCATTATTTCAAGGGTTACAAAGGAAATGAGAAATTGGTTGACTCTGTCAGTTCTGTGAAGAAAAGTCCAGTCATAGCTTGTCAGAGGGGATCCATATCCTCAGCATCCCCCTTGAAGACTGCAGTCTCAAGGCACTTTACTACTAGAGGGACAGCTGAAATAATTCACTCACCTTTGCCTGACATCATCCACCTATAACAACACCACGCACACAAACATTTATCTCAACTCATTGCATTTGAGACTGTGCTGCTGCAGAGGTGAATATGGGCATCTGAATTAGGACAAGTTGGCTGAAACCAATTTTTCCGTAATTAATATAATGATAAGTAAGTCTGTTCAGGAGGATTCCTCCGTGCCTCTGCAGTGCATGTTTGGAGGGACTGCAAGTCTGTGCAGGAGGCTCAGGGAGCTCCCTGATTGTGGAGAGTGTGCTGCAGTAGATGAACCAACTCCTGCTCCAGAGCACCTTCAGGAGGTACCTGCAGGAGCATCCTGGTGACCTGTGCCTCTGTGGCACCTGGTGGAGCAGGTAACTTCATTTTGAATTATATCAGTGATTTCTGCCCTAATTTACATGAGGTTGTTTTACACTAGCTCATTAATGATATAAATTACCCACATTTTTAACCCTTCTGTTCCCACATGCTCTGTAATAAAAAGAGCATCCAGATTTGATTTAAAGTGGCACATCTTTATTTAAGCCATTGGCTTGATGATTGACTTTACAGCCAGTCAGTCACATATGAAACTGCTTGTATATCTGGGGATTACAGTATAGCAGGAACTTAGATTAAATGTATAGTAAGAGAGAAATACATCGACTTTTGCAATATACACTGGGTTTGTTGAGATTTTGTGTTCAGAGATAAATTGAATGGTAAGATTAGCACTGTCTTGAGGGTCCCTGAGTTGCAGCTTTGAGCTCAGGGAACTTGTGGCTCGGCAGTGTTGTTTGTTTACTTTATAACTCTTGCCTGAATTTGTATTTAATTAAAACCTTAGAGAAGTGAGGCTTCTGTCTGAAATGGCTCCTTTATAACCTGAGAAAGGGCTCTTGAGAAGGATTGGCTGTTCAGTGACAGCAGCTTCCAAAATAATGACTGCTGTTTAATGTCATAGGGCACTTGCCAGCATGAAAAAATGTCATTAATAGGTATGGGAAAAGAAAAAGTGTGTAGCCAGCAGGGATTAGGAATTGCATTAAGAAAACTATTACAGAAAAGATTTCTGTCTGTGCTTAATGTTCCACTGATTTCAGTAGGGTTCCTTACCATTCTTACAGTTAAGTACAGGTATAAAACTTGGCAGCCTCAATGCTTGGGAGTACCTTGATGAGAGGTGAATAAGGATATAGATTATCGCCTTACATGTATTTTTAAGTTTTGATAGTACTTTGCTGGGGTTACTGTCATATGAGTATCAAAGAGTGCAGCAGTTAAGTTCCAAATCTTTTCCCTGCAGTCGAGGAACTGGTAGTGGTGGCAGTGAGTGCAATCACAGGGGATGGGCCTGATCAGATCCCCAAAGCCACTGCTCTTACCCCAGCCCCAATAACAATGCTGTGCAAGTAAGAATCTGGGCAGATAGGGCTTACACAGCATTTTGGGGGATTCTTGTCTTGGTAAAAGGCAAAACAGCTTGTAGATTTTACTTTAAAGAAATCTGGGAAAGCTAATTGCTGTCAGTTACTGGTGGCCAAGCAGGGAAATGAGAGGAACGTTGAATGGGGAAAGGCTCTCTCGGACCAACACACGTGGTTCTGCTGTTTGAGCTAAGGGAACAACCTGCACGGTCAGCAGTTGTGGGAACAGGTTCTTAGTCCTCCAGCTTGGTCATCTTCCAGAAGACAGAAAAAACATTTTTGGCCAGTTTGTCCAGGAAAAACTCCTTTGGAACCTTTAGGACTGATGCAATTTTAACCCCTTCTTGTACATAAAAACATTTTCTGACCGGCTGCTATCCTCTTCCTCCCTCTGCCAGTATTCCAGCACACAAACCTTTTTAGTCATCAGTAGGGATTTGAGTTGCTTGGAGTTTCTGATCCTCCTTTTATAGGCAAACACTATGTTTGCCTAATATGTTGGATGCACAGCTTGTTGTGCTTATTGCCACTGTCTGTGTGGGAAGTTTCCGAAACAACCCAATACTTTACAATTTCAAATGCCAGATTTTGTTCTTGTCTTTTGATTCAACTGGTATATTTTTAACTTGACAAACAAATGGTCTAATTCTGAGAATTACTGATCATCATCTAATAGTGAGTGACTTGCAAATTCTGAGTCATTAGAATATAAGAAAATCGGGGCAGTTGTTTAAAATGATGAATGGGCAAATAAGGTATGGAAAAAAGGCTTAACAGGAGTCAAGGCTAAATAATCCATAAAATGGAGGTTGGATTTGCATACCAGTCCCAGCCACTTAGTTCACTTGACTCAGGAGAACTAAAGAGGTAGCACAAATATCCCATATAAGTTCAATTAGTTCAATAACAACCCTGAAGAACTCATCTCCGGGGCAAACACCTAGGACAAATACTGGAAGGACAATGCCAACTGCACCATTTCTACTGTGAAGAGAATTGTGTCCTTTTCTTTAACAGCTGGAAGAAGCAAATGGGATGAATCTATGACCTGGGGGAGGTGATGGAATGCATGCTCAGCAAGTCTGCAGATGGCACCAAATTGTGAGGGAGCAGTTACGCTCAAGGGCAAGGCTGCCATTCAGATAGATCTAAGCAGGGGAACAGACAACTGGCAGGAGTCTAAGTGAATTTATTTGGCCTGCTATTCATGAGAAAGGCTGGAGAAGGTCAAATTCTGGAAACTGGAGTGAGATGTTAAAAGGTTTTATGATTATGCTGGAGCAGACAGGTAATTAGAAGTATTAAAAGCTGACAAGGCACAAGGTCAAGATGAATTATATATTTCAGTATTCTAGCAGGAGTGGAAAGGGAAATATTTTGAGCAGCAGATGATTTGCAGCAGTGGAGATTCAAAAGAGGGGTGTAGGTCTGAAAACCTGAAAATTAACCAACACGCCCTTGTATATAAAGAGGCTTTATTTTGCCCATATTCAGTTTCCAAATGAAGACAGCAGGAAGGGAAGAGTTTGTGAATAGGAGAAGGGTCCAAATGAAAGCAAAACACGTTCCTCTGTGTGATGTTCTGTAGATTTTCTCAAATTAGTTAATCAACATTGTAAATCAACAGTCTTGCAATAGCAAGAACAATCAGTACAGGCACATATAGCCCAGCAGGTGACAGCAGCAGGTATTTTTCCTCCCCTCCCAGGTGTGTGAATATCAAAGGCGTTATGAAGAGCTGCGTGCTTCACGTAGCTGAAGCAGTAGCTTTGGATTTCCTCCCCGAGGACCTACATCAACATGCTTCCTGCCCTGTGGGGAACTGTGCTTCCTCTGAGTAGCTAAAGGAAAAAGAAACACGAACCAAGTCTCTCCATGACTGTTTCAACTCTTTAGTGGATATTTAGCTCCAACAAAAATGCAACTGTGTACACAAAGGCAGCAGATACTAGAAGGAAAAAAAAAAAGCATAAAGAGACACAGTGAAAGTACAAGATAACCAGTACCCATAAACAAAAGTCCTTGATATGAAAACAAGTTAAATACATTAGTGTAAATGACAATATACTTAGTAACTAAAATATTAATGTGTAATATTCATCTTTTCATGCAAACAGGATGTAAAGAACAAGAGCGTAAGGGCAAATCTCCATCACACACACTAAGTCTCTGACCACTCCGCAGCAGATAGTGCATGTCTCAACGTCCCCACAACCTTCCCAAGAGTACTGTTCATTTCAATGTGACTTTTAAAAGCACAGAAGGCACGTTATACATCCAGTTCATGTGAACTGGATGCATAATACCACTTTGAACCTTTACTTGTACTTTTGATATCCCTTCTCTTCATTATCTACTATGCAATTAAGGGGGGAACTTTTCACAATGTCCTCCTCCCTCCTGCTGAGAACTGCATAGTTTGTTTCATCAGGAGAAAAGTACAGCTTCTTCAGCTTCTAGAATCCTGATTCATCCAACTGTGACACGGGGACATTCTTGGTAAGTGCCTGCATATTCCACAGATCTAGAGGCTTTGTCTCTGGAGGTTAATATTAAGCTAATGCAGAGGAAAGGAAGAGAGTGACTTGAAAACAAGAAGACAAGACAAAAGGAGAGGAACTATGAAGTGTCCCCACCACTTCTGCACATCAAACCCTATTATTGTAGACAATGATAGAAACCCAGGGCAGGAAGTTCTCTGTTTTCTGTCTGCTTTTCATTAGGTTCCTCAACCAAGCCAGATCCATGGACAATTAAACATGAGGAGTTCTGTGTTTGTAAATTCCTTTGTGGCAAAGAGCTCTGTGCTGCAGATACACAATGTCCTAGATGCTCTACACATCATATTTTGATTAAAGAAAATAAAGTTGTCATGTTGATACGTACATCTTATCTGTGCCTCTCACAGGACAGAGAGAAGGACTCATTTCCTCCTCTTTTTGGGGAAGTAAAGGTTGAGTTAAATAGAAGTTCAGCAAAATACTACCCTCTGTATTCAGCATTTATTTTTATTTTAGTTACAGATCTCAGATTGGTCTCTTTTTTTTGTTTGATTTTTGATGAGGACTTCAAGTAGGAAGAGCTATAACAGAAAGCTAAGAGTATGGCAGTAACTATGAGGGGCAATAAAGGAAAGAGAACAAATACTGAACAGGTATGAAAAATGCAGGGTAATGTATTTAACAGTGGAATGAAAGGCTCAGAGATGCAATTCAGATGGATGTCAGGGCCCTGCAGTCCCTTTCCTCTAGCCCTGGGGCTGGGTTTGGTCTGACTGTGGTGACTGCCCCTCTCCCTGTCAGCGGTGGCCAGTGCATGAGGAGCTCAGCCTGCCCGCTGGCCCCATGGGCAGCCCCTCCTGCTTCTCCCTGGTAGGGAAGTGTTGAGAAAGGCACTTTCAACTTGGCTTTTTGAAGTTGTCAGGCCTATAGGAAAGAAAAAAATCTCTAGGCTGGGTGAGATTAGAGAAACATAACTTAAAAAGCTTCCTTTCTTGGGTCTTAATGGTGGCCATTTTGACTTCTTCTTTATAAAGTATATACTGGCAATTTATTAAAGGACAAAGCACAGCATTAGGCACCAGTGAGCATCTAATAGAAGCAGAGTGACTAGAAGAAGACTGAGAACACTGCAGGCTTGTAAATCTGATCTCAGCGTCAGAAAATACATGGAGAGCAATTATGCACACAGAACATTTAGATATATGTAATTGCTTAAGGGGAGTCAGCATGGATTCTGGAAAAGAAGATTAGGCAAGATAAATGTGCCTGGCAGCCCTGAGTAGGCAAGACAGCTAGAGTGGATATCATTTATCTGGATTATGGGGAGGGAGGGGAAAATTTCTTAATTCTACACAAAGCAAAGGATGACTCATTTTCAAAGTCCATAAACATAGCTTGAGAAAACAAAGCTGGTGGACAGGACTGTGGCAGGTAGAGACAACAGGCATAAATATCATATAATTCTTATATTACAAAAATTCTCCATCTGATTTTCAGAGATTATTTAGTGAACCCCTCAGGCTTTGTGTTTCTCTAAGTCCCACTGACTTTAGTGCTGTCCTAATACGACCTGAGTCCTGTCAGCAGTTCCTGTAGCAGAGGCTTGAGCCTCTATTCATCTGAGACTATCCACTGTCACAGAAGTTAGGAATAGATGAAGGGCTTCCACCTGGAATCAAGGACCTGGTAGTAACTAAGATGGGGAACTTATGTGAGGGAATGTATGTTTAAGATCATGTGTTGCATTAACTCAGGCATGGAAACGACTGGATTCAGGACAACTCTCTGGGCCATCAACTTAATTTCCATTTCTGGCAGCCATTCTTATGATTTCACTTTTATTCTACATGAAACATTTCAGAACTTAGCTCAGAGCAGAGCAGGGACGTTTTCATCTTAGAGCATGTGGCTGAGCTGGAAAACTCTCCACAGACTGGACCCCAGTGTGTTTTTCATATCTCCAGCTGCAGTTGTTGTAGGTGCCCATCCAAGGCACATTCTGCTCTTCTATTTATGGCCTTATTGCTGAAGTACCACCACTTCAGAGCTGGCATCCAGCACTCCTTGGGGATCAAAAACAGCTGGAGCTTTAAAACTGAAATCACTTCAAAAGCTCATTTTCACTCTGTACTGAAGGCCTCATCCCGTTGACACAGAGGAATTAATATGGTCAGAATACTTTTCACAGGTGACAGCCTCATTTTCTAGTCCTTAAGCACTAAAGGGGCTGTTTCATGGGGGCTTCTGGCATTCAGATAACTCACTGAAATGCACTCCCTACCTGCTTCACGCTGCCCAGGCTAACATGGTAAGCACTTCTGCTCAAGGTGTGCTTTACAGTCATTTCCCTCCGTGTGGCTTTTTTGTACAAACTAATGCTCGTGTCTGGGGCCAGAGACACCTTCATCCCCAAACTGCACGCAGCCGTTAGTTAAAATAGAACTACTGTGCAAGACTGTTTGCCCCATTTTTCTCTTCTGGAAATGAACCCCCAGGTTATGCCCCGCAACCACCAGCACGAGAGGCATATGAGAGCAGAGGGTGAAGCCAAGAGGCTCAGATCACCTCACACAGGTGGTGCAGGGCTCAAAGCAGCACTGCCTGACTGGGGGGGAATTGCTGTTTGCTGACATACTATGGTGTGCTTTATTTTGAAGTATAGTGGTTTGAGCTAATCACTTCAAAGAACTCCTGAGGATTTTTTTTTCCCTGATCTTTAAATACTTTTGTGTCCCCAAGTTGTAACCTGCGCTGGTGGTAGAGGTGTGAAGCTCCATGTCTGTGCAGGGGCTGCAGCTGTGGGAAGGGGCAGTTCTGCCTCCCAGGGCTGCACTGCCTTCTTTGCTAGAAACACACAGCTCTGGCAGGTGTTTCAGGTAATGAATCTGATAATGTGCTGGTCTGAGTCCATGCCTTTTATGGCTACAACTGTGTGTTTATCCTGATTTCTAATGCAGACCACCTGTTTTTGTGGGCAGTGGGTTCGGTTAGTCCTTCTCTCAGGTGTTTTGCATTAGTGTATCATCATGCTCTGCTTTGTCCCTGTGTTCACCCTTATTTAGATCTAGTGAACAAACCAATTATGTCCTTATAGGCTCCAGGTGTGGTTCAGGGTGATTATGATGTCAGTAATCAGCCACACCTGTGAGCAATATGAAGGTTCTCAGTTCCACAGGTGATGTGCATCAAGTTCCCGAGTGGCAGTTACACTCCTTTTATAGCTGAGGGGCAAGCTTTGAGAGTGCACTTAGTTTGGGTTTGTGCTGGGAAGAGGTTGCAGAAGGAAGACTTGTGAGAATCTTCACGGCTCCCTTTGGATGGAGAAAGCCTCGCGCCCTTCCTTGGCCTTGTTCCTTAAGGTAAGTGTAGCTGGTGGTCAGCTCTGTGCCTAAAAAAAGAGTACTTGTTCTCCAAGCCTGCTTTTTTTAGCTTGCAAAAGGAAGAAGTGATGCAGGGCAGATATTAATGTCTTCTGGTAATGGCTTAAGTAGTGCAGTTTTATGCGTGATGGTGATGTGAACAGCCTATAAACTGCAGTGGGGTGGAATTTGTGTAAATCTAGAATTTGTCAGGACAACTGAGCCCTAGATGTTGGCTTGGGAAGAAGTTTACTCCAGTGCAACAGCAAGCACAGCTATTCCTGGAGGAGTTCACCAAGCCTCTTCTGAAGACCAGCCTGTCCTGGAAAGTGTGCTGTCCCCCTAAGGGATCTGTTCTTGTGCTTAGCCCTTCTGTTGGGAGAAGGGTGTATTTTTTTGTGTGCCTTGTGTGCCTGGTGGGTCGTTTTGTTTGTTTTGGGGCTTTCTGTATTTGTTACTGTGTGGGTTCGGTTTGTTTGTTAGTTTTGTTGTGGAGGGTTTTTTTGCTTTGGTTGTCACCTTGTTTGACTAAAGCTCTTCATGCGTCACGAGAGGTAGACTGAAACTGAAGCAAAACAGGGGAGATGTTTTGCAACAGCATCTTCCTCTTCCCGCGTCGCTAACTTAGGCAAGAATCCGCGTTTGGGAGCTGCGGAGTTGCACTCGCAGCTTGCCCGAGGCCGGGAGTCCCCGCGGCCGGGGCTCGCTCGGGTCGCCGCAGCAGCGGCGGGCGGTGAGGAGGAAAACTCTGTTTCCAGCAGTGACGGGGATGGGACATCAGAAATTGCCAGAGCTTGCCGCAACTAGCCAAGCGCGCCCGTGGTGGGGATGGGGTGTCCCGGTATTCCCCGTTTGCCCCAGTAGCCCAAACGCGGGGCTGGGATGGGTCCCGCAGTCGGATCCACTTGTTCGGCTCCAAAGTCTCTTCGGTGACTCGAGAGGGGATTTCGCGTTGGGGGTGGAAGAGGATGGCTAGTTAAAAATGTATAGCGTGTATTCCTTCTTGGTGTGTTTATATCGATGGGAGCGGTCGGGCGGTGGTTTCTGCCCCGTTGGACGGTGCGTGAAACCTCCTTTCCCCGCTGGCGCGAGACTCGTGCGGTGGGTGATGCTTAGGTGGTGATGCGGGCACATCGCTCGCTGGGTGCTGCCTGCCAGGCCTGGCATTGAGACTTCAGGTGGGTTTTTTTTCTGCAGGGAGAGTAAAATCGCTGGAGGCAATAGGATAATTTTGGGGGTGTGGTGATGTGTCTGCTTGTTCCTTTTGTGCTGAGAAGTAATAAAAATGGCCCAAAGCCTGCAAATTGGCGTGTCTTTGAGCACGTTGTTGTGCTGTATTTTTCTCAACTGGTAAAAAAAAAATAATGAACACAATTGGTTTGGGATTTTTCTTGTCAAACATACTGAGATCTTGGGGTGGAAAACACTCTGCAGGATTTAGCTTTGTTTATCTAGCTAGAGTATAAACAATCTCATTTTCATAATGTGAGACATTTTTCTGTTTTAAATGGAGTGTTCATCTGCTGCGTTTGGAAGTGTCAGTTCCTCATACATGAAGACAGAAGTGCAATAATAAAGCAGTCAGGATCAAAATGCCAGAGCCTTTTCGTTGTGCTTCTTGACACCCTGGAAATCCTAGTGTTTAATTTTCACTTACTACAGCAGATTGCCTAAGTATTGAAAAGAAATGCACCTAATCCTGAAATGCACTTTTGACCCCTTATCTTTGACCCTGACACACATCTTGGCAGTGGAAATAAAATTCTGGCAGTTTTGCTTGGTTCAGTAAAGGCAAGTTTGCAGAGACAGACAGGAAATCCATTCCTACTCTGTAGATTTATCACAAAAATGCCTAAAGCAAACAACAAAGTAAGTTTGCTTTACTGGAAACAAACTCACACCTTTGCTCTTGCAAAGATCCTGCTTACAAGTAAAAGCCATGGCTCAGACTGTCTTTCTTCTTAAACTACCAATCTATAGGTGCTGCCTGAAGGCACTTGCAAAGAAAAAACTCAGGAGGTATCCTGCTGCTATCATGGTCTAACAGAAGTGCCTGATGTTCTGAATATAGGACGGCTGTGTTCAGTAGTCTGAAAGCCTGGAGAGCTGAGATGAAACGGTGGCACATCTGTGCTGTCACCAGCAGAATGATTGCACTGCCTGGGAGAAGTCCAGTTGAAGTTATTCTGACCAGTACAAATCTTTCTGGAGCAAAATGCATTCCCAATAAACCTATTAATGGGTTATAGCATAAAAAGATTTCAAAGAGGTCAGTTGAAATGACTCTTGATGTTATCTTGCTCCGAGGCTCTGGCTACACTTGGAATAGAGTTGTGTTTGAGAACGGCGTTGAAGCACAGTTTGAGTTCAGCTCTTGCTGTTCCAGTACGACAGTGATTTGGCAGCCTGGCAAGAGCTTGGATGAGATGTTAAAGCTCTGTTTTCTTCTTGGGGGAGGAGGGGAGGGTTGAATTTTGGTAGATTTAAACAAAGTGTTATGTAGCAGAGGTAGTTTGAGTTTCTTTTTTTATTTTTTTTTTTAAATTTATATGGGTGGTTTATGCTAAACATTCTTTTGTGTTACACATCATGGATGACACAAAGTTCATCTTAAATTGCTTTTAAGATTGTTGTCAGCACTGCTTTCCTTCTCGGAGTAAACCTACTCTGCATCTGCAAGGGACAGAATTAAACAAAATTATTAAGACTATCAAACGGACTTGACAATGAAAGGGTGTTATAAGCACATGCCAAGAAATAGCTGCTGTCACACGGTGGTTGTGAAAGCTAATGAACAGAGAGAAGGTGATGAAGAAGCAAAGGTGTAGATTTGTTCTGCTGGTTGGAAAGTGAAAGCGATAAGTTTGTAGTACAATTGGGAAGAAACCCCAAGTATTTTGATGCCCAATTTTGTGCTCTGTTTGCTGGCAATGATTGATTTGTCCTTAGGTGCTCTGAGGAAGGGGGATATGGAGGTGACTTGTTAAGATTGCAGATAACTTGTCAGTCTTCCACTGGGCACCATTGTTGGTACGATCTCTGGTGGGAAACTGTTTTAGACATAGAAGCAGATATTTAAAAAAGAAATAAAAATTCCTCATTTTCCTTTTTGTTTAGGAAAATGCTGTTCATGCTTTTCTCAAACCATGTCCTTCTTGCAGCTAAAAAACTGACCATGGTGTGGTCAGGACTCCCAAAAAGAAGAAAAGCTCTGAACTTTTTATCCATGGAAGCTGCTGATGGCTGCTGCTTTCTATGTATTGCCTCTCGGTGGCTGGTTCTGCATCATTGCTCACTTGAGTGTGTGTTTGTTACATTCTCAGTTGTGAGAAAAATTATGACATGGAACTTTTTCTTTGCATTGAAAGATCACCTACCAATATAATGGAATTGAGACAGTATTGTTATGATGCCTCATCTAAACATTTGCTCAAGAACAGGTGCTTTATCTTTAAAATCCTCTTGATGGCACTGGAGCCTTAGATATACATACTCAGAAGCCCTTTTTTTCGGGTACCAAATCCTATTATCTCTAGGTTAGCTCATCTGTATTCAAAAGATCAATGTTGCATTATTACAAAGATCCTTTCAAGTGTAAAAAGGATGGCACTTCATTACAGAAAGTAAAAGAAACTAATCAAACTTTCTTGGTGAAATCATTGACTTTTTAAAGTAAAGGGCAAATTTAAGAATTTGGAAGTCCGAAATGTAAGTCTTACAGTTGAGGCTCTGTGCTGCTCTGACTTAAATCTTCTGTAACGCAGTTTTGGGATTTTCATATAATCTGTGGATGTGATGGAACTCTCCTGATGGCTCCCGATTAAGCCAAGCTCCCATTTGCCTTCCTGAAATCTGATGCTCTCTATAGCTTAGAGCACTGTCCAGTGTGTGAAGAGGCTATTTATATGAGAGAACAGATGAGATAATCTCCTCTTTGAGGACAGCTGGCTTGTGCCTTAGCACTGTGCACATATTCAGTAAACCTGAAATCATAGTGGGCTTGACTGGAATCCTTGTTGAGTTTGTCATGTAGGGTTGTGCAACTTGTCGTAATAAATAATCAGCTATTCCCCCCCCTTCTTTTTTAATTGTTTTGTTGCATTTGTGAAAGGACAGCACACAGTTGCACAGTTTCCTGGTTTATTTCTGATAGCCATCTCTCCTATCCCATGCCTCTCACTTGTAGCTTCCCAGATGTTTTGTTACAGAAATGGGTTTTAGCACTTTACATTGCCTGAGGATAAACACAGGACTGAATCCAGACCACTGAACTTCCACTTCAGTGAATTGGTACTGATTAGCAGCTCCTCTGTGAACATCTCGCTGTGAATATTGATAATTTTTATTTTTAGTTCCTTTTTGCTTGTTTCCCTTGTCTGATTTAGGTGACTTGTGTAGCTCACCAGCGCTGGCAGACCTTGCCATTGAAACTGTTGCTCAGGGATCCCTTTTGGTGACTGAGTGCTCAGTTCATCTTCATGAATAAATCTCTAGCATCTGATCATCCCCATAAATGAACATAAACGGGTTATGAATGCAGCCAAACCAAAATTCAGCTTTAGTTTGCATGCATATTCATGAATATTTCTTGTCACCACTTCCTTTCTCACTGACAAGTGGCACGAGTGGAACTGAGCTGCCAAAGTTCAGTGCAGTGCCAGACCTTGTAGGCACTTAAAGCTGATCAGTGTAGCCAAGCTGTACCAGTGTTCACTTCCAACTTGAAGGAAGCAGGTTTGAATTTAGGATGTAATTGTCTCAATCAAGTAGTTTGGAAAAGAAGTTATGCCTTAAAAATCTGAATCAAGAAAGAAAAATCACCAAATTGCTCAATGATCTACTGAATTGAATTTAGATAGGATTGAAAATTGTGTGAAACTGGATTGAAGCAGACCAGTTTTATTGACTTTCAGCTCCCTCGTTGTTGTTAATGGTTAAAAGTGTCACGATATCTTCTCTACCTTTCATGGTTTGTTTTTTTCCTGAGTTTCAGGTTCTCAAAAATAACTTGTGATGCACATACCAGAGGAAAGCTCAAGTGAATTGCTTTAAAATGAGAATATTAAATTAATTTTGTGACATATTTAGGAAGAATTTTCAGGAAGATGTGGCTGTAAGACCTAGTCTTGGGTGCTGACATGTGTAACATAATTCTTCCAGTTTGTTCTTACCTGTTACTGAGTGTTGAAATTAGTTGTTGTGGTAACTGTGTGCAAGATGTGTTGTGTTTAAATCTGAGTATGCATTTTCTCCAAATATGTGTTTGGAATCCCACTCCTGACTCTGGTGACGTGTGAAAGCGGCGTGCTGCAATTAAACTTCACCTGGTCTTACGCCAGGGCTGCTTTCTCTGTTTGAGCTGTTCTATGAGTGTTGTGGGCTGCCTTCTGACAGTGGAACACAAGTGAATTCTCTTTGACTGTTTTGTGGTTTGTTTAGTGTCTTTTTATTTGTTACTGAGAAATATGCAAATACTCCTTGCATGCAAAGGAAGCTGAGACTTGTTTATGAGGAGAGAATAACTCTTTCTATAGCATTGACTTCTATAACTGTGGTTAGTTCCAGTTGAATTTCCAAAAGTAGCTTCTGTAAAAGAGGTAAATATTCCTTTCCAGCCAATTTAGTTTACAGGTAACTATGTAAAAGGCTTCTCCAGGTAATTGGATTAAGATGAAATGAAAAGCCAAGGTAGGTCACAGTAAGAAGAAACATATTTGACACTAAACTGGCATTCAGTGGCTGTTGACTTGCTCTCCATACAAGGTGTCTATGTCACTCAAAACACTGAAATGCTCAAATTGGTGTTCTGCACAGTGCTGTGTTCACCCTAAATGAAGGGTAAAGCCCAGGCTCTTGCCTGCCACTTGGAATACTAAGTGAGCTTTCAAGCCTGTGTATCTGCAGAATGCGTTTTCCTATAGAAACATCTTTCCTTATGTGTTCTGATGGGTTTACTTTGGGATTTCCTTGGGTTTCCTGAAACATCTGGTGCTGGCTGCTGTCAGAGTGGAGATGCTGGATTAGCCAAGCATTGGATGGTTGTGGGGTTTGGGGTTTTTTCCTTCTGGAAATATCAGCAGCAAATGTACTATATGGGTTGTGCGAGTATAGCAAAGAGTAGAAGTGTCTTGGACAGTCTTTCCTTTATTAACTGTGCTATCAGAGAAGATTTGCAAGAGCACATACAGAAGTAGTTAGTAATTCTTAGGTTCTTTCTGGGCAATAATGGAGGGAGAGTAACTCCTTTCTTTCATGTAGCAGTGATTGCATCTACAGCTCATAACGTGATTTCTAAATTAGGTGTCAGATGGACTTTTTTCCCCCTACTCTTTTTTTATTGTTTGGTGGGTGTTTACAAGTGTCCTTGGCACTGCTGCCCCAGAACAGAATGTGCCAAAGAAAAAAAGGGAAATATCCTATTTTTTTCCCCCATGGCTTCTGTTTGCTGTTTCTGTCACACATATTGCAGCCTTAGAGGATGCAGGACTGAAATCCTCTGCCATTTTACCATGACTTATGAAGGCTGAATTAGAGTACACAAAGCTATTGAGCCAGATTGCAAGTATTTTTATAGAGCTGTTTTCTTTATATTTCAGTGTTTCAGTTAGCTCACCAACTGTTTTGACTGATTGATCATCTTCAGGTGTGGATTTCAAGGGGAACACTGTGCTTGATGTAAAGAAAGACACAAATAAATGTGGATTTTATCCATAGCCTGATTTCTTTACCCCTCTTTTTTAAGGCTTAAAGTAGTCTTACTGTTCTTCTGCAAAAGTAGCAAGAATTAAGGGGGAAACATTTTTTTCACTACAGATATATGCTGTTGTTATCCATTGTTTGTAGAATATGACCTGATTTTAAAGTCTATTAAAAATACTTCTCTGTGGTTTTTAGACCTCTTCTTCTGACTTATGTAAATGGTTTGTACAAAACCTAGTGAAGAGCAAGGCAGATGTAACAAGTGGATTATTCCATTTCATAGTAAATTAAGCAATGATTTTGGACTATTCATTTTAATATAAGAAAATCAGTCCACTACCTAATTTTTTTTACTTGTTAAGACTTATTGTACACAGCTCAAAATTTGTCCTGAAACTGCATGAGTCCTCTTCTGTGGCTTGGCTTCTCTGGTGCTGTATCCCATGTGGGTTAGACCAGCTAACTTATGCCAGTGGTACGTGGAACTAGGGCACTCTGTTGTCAGAGGATTTTGTTTGACAAGAGCAGGATGTTTCTGTATCTTGAAGCATTAATGCTTTAATATTAGCTTTGCTGTTGGGAAGCACTGTATTTCAATAATATGGTTCAAAAGGTTCACTCCAGGGGTTCAAAAGGCACTCCTTGGAATGTCTGTGGTGTTATAAAAGCTCTGTGCCTGATGGGTTTGAAAAACATTAGGAGCATATGTATAGTTCATTCATATCAGATCTTCATTTTGTTCAGCCGTGCCCTTTCCTTGGAGTATTAGCCATGTGTCAGGGACCAGCTATCTTAGCATGCAAAGCCAGCACAGGCCAAATCCCTAATAGCCCAATTTTCTACTTTGTATGCATTGGTGAGGGGGTTTAGACTACAGTCCCAAAATAGCTTTAATTCTGATAAGGAGCCGTGTCTCACTGAAGTTAATTTTCTTCGCTGTGATTTTGACACATGTGGCCCTGAGTATGTCTGGGTTTCCTCTTAATCCTTATAAAAACCCACCAAAACATGAGATGCACCCGCATAGTCTATTAAGCCTGTCTTCCCATCACTTTATCTCATTAACTGCTTGATCACTGTCAAAAAAAAGGTAAAAAATCTTGCATTAGCTCTCAGCTTCAAAAGACTCTGATTTTCAGATCAAACAGTTCTTCAATAGCTGTATAAAAGTCTTTAAAGCCAAGAGGTTAACTTCAAAGAACACCTCGTGTGTGTTCTGAACCCAGTTGACAGGTAAACAGTAATTTATGACCAAAGACACGCATTAATGAAATGCCTTTAGAGCACAATCTCTTGCTCTTTCCCTTTTGATTCTAGTGGGAGGCTCCTATGCTGACAGCCATTCCAGTGGATGGCTTAATTAGCCATGGAGCAATCGGGGATGTTCCAGGCTTCTTACTGGGTCTAACCCCATGACTTAATACAATGCTGGAAATTTTGGATGTCTTAAAGAAATGCAGATTTAATATGTGGCTGTTAGGCTTTCTTTTTTTCTGAAGGAAGACAACAGTATTAACAGCCAAAATTTGACGTGGCTGATTGCGTATCTGGTGAGCTACTTTGGCAGTCTGGTCTGTGCCCTATTTCCTGCCATTGCCTCTCATCTCTGGTTTAACCAGCTCTTACAGTCCCCTCTGAAGGAGTTTCCAACCTGTGCTGGGAAAGGCAGTCTTACCAGAGCTTGGGGTGTGGGCCAGCCTGCTCAGTGTTGCACCTACAGGCACGAAAGGGGAGACAGGAGGTGTGAGGGGGGCACTTTTTTAAATTCAAAAATAGAACTGATGTGAAGAAAACAATGGGAAACAAATCAAGCAAGTTGTAAGAAACACTGTTTGGTGCTCAGCTGGATAGTTTGCATCAGGATTTAGCTTCCATCATGCGATTATCGTGATCCAGTGATTATGATAATAAAATGGAGTGCTAAAATAGTATCTTGTCAGTTAAGATATCCCTAGGTAGTCTTCCAAATGAGAGGTAAAAATACCTTTCTTTATGATACCTAAAGTATTCAGTAGAACATAATCTGCTGGGAATCCAGACGTAAGGAAAGAAAAATAGTAAATGCCACAACAGGTCATTGCTTCTGACATTTGTGGTTGTATGATCCTGAATGGAAACGTCTGAAGACAGATGTATTCTGTCCTATCATCCCCTCTGGAGCTGGGGGAGAAGAATAGTGATTTTAGTTAGGAGGGAATATCAATACCACTGTTTTAGAGCTCTTCCATTTGAAGTTTCTGTTGCACAAGTAGTTTTCTTCCCACTTTAATATAAATATAAAATATATTCACTATATTACAATATGTATTATTATTTTAATTCTTTGGAATTTGCCTTTAATCAATCCATGAATTTCCTCACCTTTACTCTTGCTGTTCTCTCCCCCATCCCACCAGTGAGGGGCTGTGTGGGGCTGACTTGCCAACTGAGGTTAAATCACATGTCTATCCCCAGCTTATCAGAACCATAATGGTGCCATTGCTGGAACAGTCTAAGACAGTTCTGTTCAAGAAAACCTTAGGCGATTTCACCCATAGGAATACTTTTGAGTTGAGGATCATGGAAAAAAATACCAAAATCTATGTTTCTTTCTCCTTAGTGTTTTAGACCCATAATATTTTAGGTACTAGACCGAGCAGAAGTAACCCATTGTGCTCCAGAGTGTCAGTGATTTCAAGCAGTGCAAGTCAAACATCCTGGTGTGTGGAATGAAGATTTCCATGCGTGTGGCTGCCCATGGTTCTGCACAAAGGATGCCGTAGCCTCAGGTCCTCCCCCTACAGCTGTGTGCTGAAGTAGAGGCTCTTTACTGGCTCTAGAACTAAATAAGTAAATGGTTAAACCCACTTCTAATATAAACCGAATCTAAATGACTCTTAGCTGAGCGATACATCAGAGTTTTACCTTCTTCAGATTGGCCCCTAGAGTTACATAGTCCAAACCATGTAAAATAAAGCTCCTGGTGCATGGCAGTACAACAAACAACTGGTTTTCTTTTCTTCATAATACTGTTTTTGCACTGAGTTGAACTGACAGCATGTGAATTGTCAGTGAATAAGTTATAATCCAGTGTGCATGTTTCCTGTTCTTCCAAGGGCTGGGCTTTGCCAACTTGAAGTATTTCAGTCACTCAGTCTGAAAAAAAGCCCCAGAGAAACCTTGAATAACAAACAAACCAAAGGCACAATTTAGATGGCTCAGCTGAACAGCCTTTTCATAAAAATGAGACCGTGAATTATTATTTTTAGTAGTTTGTATGTATGGTGTAATGTGATTTTATGTTTGTTTGGATTTTTGTTTGTTTGTTTGGTGTTGGTTGAGGTTTTTTCTTCTTTCCCTGAGTGGTACTGGGACTTAAGAATTTTCATGTGTATGTCTGCTATCTGCAGAGTCACTGGTTCTCATTGCTTTCAGAGGTATTTAGAAATTAACTTTCCTTTGAATAGTAATAAAAAAAAATACACTATCTGCTTAGATTTCTAGAATTCCTACTAGTGTCAGAGAAATCCTGACTTCAAAGATTTCCAGATCACTTATCTGTTCCTGCAGGTGGACATTTCATTTTTTGTAGTGCATGTATTGTATGGGGAAAAGAATAAAGCTCTTAGAGAGTTTTGTTACTCTTGAAGAAACACCTCTGGCTATTGCAGAGTTGTTGTCAGACTATGGGTGGAAAGTAAGAGCTTAATGTTCTGATGATAACAAAACTTGCCTGTCTGAGTTTGTTCTGCCCCTGCAAACCCATCAGCTCCCAGTGGCGTTTGTAGCAGTTTCAAGGCTATTCAGGCCGTTTGCAAAGGAGACTTGAGGGGCTTTAGCTGGAAACTGAGTGTCCTAAATAGTGCTCTAACCTTCGTGTTCCTACACCCTTGCTGCCAGCAGAACCGCAGCTCTGTTTCTTGGCTGTTGGACTTCCCACTGCGGATGCCTTTTTGTTATTAAAAAGTTGCAGGCAGAAGTTCAGTGGGAAGTCAGACTGTCCCTCAGTGCAGATGCCACGAGGTGCCCTTTCTGTGCGCTGGAGCCCCATGGACTGTTTCTCTCCCGATCCGCCTTAGTAACTGGCAATGTGTGTGTTCATGTCCTTGAAGGACAAGCCAAATCCATACCGAGTGTTTGGTGATGTAATAGTGTTATTTACACCTTGTGTCTAAGAGGCAAAGGGCAGGGGAACCACACTAACACTGCCAGCTTCTTGATCTGTGGGCCATTAAGGCTCCAGATTGTTTTTAGTTAGCAACGTTACACGATGTAAATGATGACGCTGCTGCACAAGGGAGGTGTGGGAGACCAATAAGATGTCTGAAGTGATTAATTGGTGTTCTACTGACAATACTAATTTTATGAGAGATTGGACTCCTGTGCGTTTCCTTGTCTGATGGAAAAAACTACAGACATGTCCTCCTCCCTCTCCCTTTCACTTAATTATGGTCTATAACAGCTAATGCCTTTCTGTAGCCTGAGAGCAATGTTCTCGGTACAGGTTTTGTTACTCTTCCACTGATGTGCTTTGCGAGACTTCAGGTTAAAGTATGAAGGCCACAGAGTTGTGTGCTCAGAAAAATCACAAAAGCCTTGACGCAGACAACTGGAAATGCTGATCAAGTCCTTTCAAGGTGGGTGTCAGTGTTAAGACCAGATAAAGTTGCCTGTCCTGCTGCCCAAGAAAAGGACCTTTAACTCAGACCCAACGCTGGATCCTTACCATATGGTCAGCAGACAACTCTCAAGCTGCTGGTGTTCAGATGCTCCCGTGGCCTCTGCTCCTCTGGAAGTGGCCCATCCATCTGGCCATCCAGGCTGATGGGGCAGTATTTGAAGGCTTACACCGCCTTTGCCTATGCTGCACCGATCTTTTGGATTACTGGAGAACTTCTAGTTTCTCTTGCTGTCTGCTGCCTTTTCCCAACACTTAAAACCCCAAAACCTTTTAGAGTGTGCTTATGTCATCTCCTGGTGATTGATCAACTGGAAGTTCTGTGCTGCTGTTCAGTGCAGGTACAGTGGCACTGCAGGACAGTGTTGTTCAAACAAAAGACTAGATCATGTCAGTAAACATGAAGGGAACTTACAGAAGTTAATACCCACAGAAGAGATGAATGTTAAGGAGAAGCCTGGGCTGAGCATTAATAGGGCAGATATTAAATTGCAAAAGCAGAGTACTCAAAGGCAGTTGAGAGCACAGTGAATCAACAGATGGATCAGTGAAAGTTATTTAGAGGTTAATTCAACCAATGGATTTGTATGGAAGCTTGATAATATTTTCTCATTTTTGTGAGGAGTTTTGCCTGAATAAGCAGGATTGATTGAGACTGCAGATGTTGCATTACTATTAAAATTGTTATTTGCACTATGTGAACTGGACATTCAGACCTGCCCCAGGCAACTTGGAAAATGTCAGCCCTACCCACGCGACAAATACCACCCATATTAACCTGTTGCAGGACTTTGTTTCCCTTGTTCCTGGACTGCCAAAAGAGAGTGTTCCTGCCTTCCAAGATAACTGTCCTGATCTCTTCATTCCGGCAGAGAAACATCTGTATTTGTGTACAAATTCACAGGTTGAATATGACCAGATATCCTTTGTGTATAAATGCCCAAGAAGTAGGTTAAGTCAGTCAAGTTTACTAATGACCAAGCCACACAGACAATACCCAGTTATAGGAAGGAATCTATTCCTGCTGGACCAAGTTTATGATATGCTTATGTACATTTAAATGTCACAAGAACATCACTGAAATGAGAAAGTACAAAGAAGGTAGTCTGAAAAGGTTCAGTATTTGGCCTGAGCTTGGGAAAAGAGCCAGTCTGAAACAACATCCAGTTTGTTGAGCGTACCTGCATTATGTGACACGCAAGAGCTGAGAGGTGCTGTTGCCTAAGTTGGCCTTTTAAGAGCTGAGATCTTGACATTTCAGGTTTTTGGCTGTGTGATTACGAGTTCCTGTATGTCTTTGAAAAGGTGCATTCAGTTTTGCACGTCTGTAACAGGGAAAAGAAAACCATAGGGCACAGCTTGAGAACCACCTGTGAGCAACAGGCTCTTTTATTTTTAGCTTGTTTTGTTTTGTGATGGGTTGGCATGTATTGATTACATGGGTAGATTTTCAAGATGATGAGCTGAAGAGATTGAGCAGCACAGGCAGTGAGAATAAAACAGTTTGATGAAGAATGCTATTTTTATTTTCAATTTGGATGCTACTTACGTTGTGCCAGACTCTACCTGTTCACTGTTTCATTGCTCTATTATAATTTTAGGTATAAACAAATGTGAATTTAGCATCCTAAAAGTACTTTTCTTGGTTTTTTCTTTTTTTAATGTTTTACTTTCTTAATTTGCTATTATTTTAGATTTAAACTGGCTCCTGCATATCTTTCACAGTTTATAATTGTGAAGCTTTATTTATACTAATTTATACTAATTAGCTGAATGATGTAGAATAGAAGTGGTAGGAGAGTCAAACCCTCTCAGGCTGGGGCAGGGGGTGTGTGTAATTTACAGGAATACTTAAACTGCAGTATCATGCAAACCTATGTGATTGATGGGAAAATAGTGGGTGGTTTTCTTCACTGCATTTCCTCATGTCACTGAAAAATCTAATAGATTATGAGAACGACAGCACTAAAATAAGTTAATAGGATAATTTCCAAAATATAGAGCATGTCTTCACAGGGCCGTAGTGAACTTCAGGAAAGATAGGGACCAAACTGAAGATTGCTGCCTATCTTTAGGTAGTTCAGTTTAGTACTATGTGTTAAAACTTGTTTATATTTTTTTATTCTTCCCATTTACCGATTATTTTTGTTGTTGTTTTTTAAAATGAATTAAGTACCTAAAACAAATCAAACTGTCATAGGATGTACTTAAAAAGGTTGTGAAGTGTGATAAAGTTAAGTATAATAGTCTGCACTCTGATTTGGACATTTAGGCTTGCTCTTTAACTAGCTTGATGTCTTGGTGTCAGGAAGCACAAATAATAACTCAGATTTTATTTTTCCTACCATCTTTCTTTCATAGTTAAAGTCCATGTCTCATGGGGTGGGGGACTGCAATCTTTATGGCTTTGTTTGCTCTAGTGGAGATGGAATGATTTCTTGCTTATATAGAAATTGATTGAAGTAAAATGAGCACAAGTTGGAGGAAGCCAAGGGGAAAAATACATTAAGTGCTGTGTGTCACACCCAGTATGAGAGGGAAAGGGGTCACAGTAACTTCCTCTGCAGTGAGAGTTTTAGAATCCACATCTGGGAGAGAATGTCCTGGATTGACCAAGTGTGTGAATTGGGAATGACTTGGTCTCTGCTGTTGACTTGGATCAACTTCTCATAAGCTGCTGAGGTCATCATCCCAGGTACATCTTTTAATTGTCAGGGGATAGTAATGTTTTTATGCACTCTCCAATATTTTGTATACAATGCACGAGCACTTCTGGGAGTGAATTAGAAGATGCACCTGAAAACACACTTGAGTTTGGGGAGTGGGGGAACTCTCCAGTTCCCTTTGCTGCATTGAGAATAGAGTAGAAGGGAAATTGTCTCACATCTATCAGAGTTTTTCTTTCCTTCCTCTATATTATGTGTCATTTAAGAGAATATTCCTCAAATTATTTTAGTGCACTAAAGAATACATTGGACAGAGAAGTATTTTTTCATTTTGTTGCCTTTATGGTGAGGACCTGTAGTTTCTATGGGGGTTTTACCAGAGTGGAAGTCATTCCCTTGCAGTGGAGCACCCAGTGCCCTGGCATCCCAAGGAAACATGCCTTGCTCTGTCTCCAGGTGCTCAGCAGGAGCTGCAGCTCGCCTGTGTATGAGGCAGAGGTTCTTGCTGGGTCCTTCAAAGCCAGGTCAGTGCAGCAGTTTGCCTGTGTACCTGCACTCTGAGTATGTGTGTGGGAAACCCACTACGTTTCATTAGTTTTATCTTTCTCAGAGTGGAGAAACATCAAAAACTGCAAAGAGATGGAGTCAAAGAGTTCATACCGTGACAGGCACAGTCTTACAGTGCTGTTTGTCCATTCCTGGGGACCTTTAGCAAAAAGGTGAAGCAATGGAGTTAGTTGATTTTCTGCCTCATGCAGCGTGGTAATTTGGTGATTTCCACCACCACCTTCCTCTGACCTGACCTCCATGAAGTGCTCTGTTTGTGCCAGGGGGTTTCTGCCAGCCTTCTAGGAAGGAGGAATGAGTATGGTAAAAGTAAAATAGAGGCTGGGGCCGTTCTGTAAGGAGAGTCTGAAAGCTTGAGCGGTGCTTTGAAGAAAATGTTGGTAAATCTGAATATGAATTCTGCAAAGGAGAACTAACTTAGTACAAGCTAGATGGGTGGAATTAGAATTTGAGGGAGCCGCAGTACTGTGCAGGGGGGGCATTTGAAGTGCCCTGGAATCTCAGCCACCCCAGGTGCTCCAGCACAGCCCTGTGCTGTGAGTGTGGCACATGCTCAGAGACCCTTTCCCCAGGTAGCTGTGCTGCATTGCAGACTACCCAAGCCAGAGAGGAGCGCTCCCCTCTCAGCTCGGTTATATTTTCTCCACTAGTCTTGCCACAGTGGAGTTTTTAATGAGGTGACAGAAATTTTTGAGATCCTGATTTGAAATGGGAAAGGAGCAATGCCAAATTTTGCTTGGTCTTAAAAGGAGCCTGAATCACTTTTCATGAAACTACTTCTAGTGCTCTGTAGTTCAGTGTAGTAATGTAGTTCTGCTTGCCTTGCTTCAGCTTGGTGCCATGAAGACAGACCTAAAAATAATGCAGAGAATGACTGTAGGCAGAGTACTGCTTATACTGCAGCTCTGCAAGTGCTGTTAGTGTCTGCAGCAGGAATTCTACTGCTTCCTACAGTTACAGCTGGATGCAGACAAGACCACACTTGAGTTGCCTCCCTTCTTGTCTGTCTCATGATTTTTTTTCTTTTTCCCTTCTACAATTAAAATTCCTTAATTTAACTTAGAAGTCTTGTATTTTGTTTTAAAAGTTAATCTAAGCATTACATGAAGCTAAGCCTCTATGGGAGCCCATCCCTCACTATGCAGCACAGGGACCACATAGGCATAAGCAACCCCCCCAAAATCCCTTCCTTGCTGATTGCTGCAGCACTCTATAATCAAGTGCTCAACTATTGTGAGCATACTTCAGCTTGCTGTAATTGCCCTTTGTTTCACTCAAGAGACTGGTAATTACTCTTGTGGGCCATGCCTTTTGCTTTAGCAGCTTTGATTGAAACCAGTCATTTATTGTGGTAAAGTGCAAGGCTTTCTGCAGTGTTTACAGATAAGCTTTCTGTGTGACAGTCACTTAGTCTACCCAGCCATCCATATATTAAAGATATTGCACATTATCCCTTTCTATGTTCAGACAAAAAAATCAACTGCTGATTTCAGTTTGATTACACTTTGGTTCATAGAGATCATCCTATGAACTTCTGCTTGGAGCAAGACTCCCTTTTGCTGGGCCTGTGCTAGTTGGGTTTTTTGGCTATTGGAAAGTACTGATGTAAAACTCTTAAATAAAGTGAACTAAATACCTTTATGAATACTTGATTATTAATACTTTTTTCCTTAGTACTGCAGAAAATTATATGCCACTGCTTCATGAGGCCTTTAAACATTAGTGCTTTGGAGCCTACTGCTGCTTGCTTTATCAGTTACTCACAAATTACTAGCTAGTGTTCACTTACAGCAGTGTAAATAATTTGCTTATTGGCAGGTTTTCCTGGTAACTAAATATTTGAAGTCTGAGGGCACTGTAGTGTTTATGAAAGAAGGCAGAGTAAGAAAACTGGGGTGTAATTCTTCTGAGCATTCTCATAGAGTGAGATGGTTGTCAGAGAGTTAACTGAGTTGTTTCTGGGGTGAGCCCTCTGGATAATGGAGGGTGCCTGGGTGATTTTATGTCCTAAGAAATTGAAATGGGTATGTTTGACATTACTTATTTAAAATTGGATTAAAAGTAACCATTGATAAAGTGAATCTTACTGTAACCTAGAAGTAAAAGAATCTGCTAGTTGAATTCAGTGGCTAGAGATCTTTTGGAAGTCTTTGCTATTTTGGTGAGCTTTGTGCAGAAGTTACCTGCTATCACTCCCCCTGTTATCTGCTCTGCATTACACTCAAGTACTTAGCAGCAAACTCACCTGGAACAGTGACAGTGTTTTCATCTGTGAAGTCTCTAACTATTCATACAATAGGAGTAAAGAATCTGGTCACCTTACTGGGGCTGTTGAATGGTTGCAAACAACACAAATAGAGGAAATAGTTACGGTGTTCCAGTAGGACATTTTTGAAAGTGCTGGTGAAGGCAGACAGGTCAACAATGCTGAGAAACGTGCCAGAAATACAGGAACGGGCAGGATATGGGGGCTTTGCCATCTGGCCAGTAACTGTCTAATTATTACCCTTTGTATCCTCACTGTAAATATTGTTACTTGGACAGTACAGTTGTTATTGTCAGAAGAACAACCTTTTAGTTACCATCATGTTGCCTATCCTGTTTTGGTTAACTACTGCATTGTGTAAGAACCCAATATTTGTGTTCCTACTCTGGTTGCCATTGTTGTTGATGAGAATTAGCAACGACATAACATTTCTCTGTTTAAAAACACCACACCAAAACTAGACCTTAAAACTTGTTCCCACCCCTTCCTCCTCAAAACCCAGCCCCTTCTCTAGTAAGGACTTGGCATATCAAACTATTGGTTTGATAGAATTTTGCATAATATATCACAGCATCAAGTTCTAAATTGTACAGCAACATTTAAAGAGTCAACCAACCAACAAACCCCACCTATTTATCTTGGACTATCAGGGTTGTCTTTGTTAAAGCTGATGGGTTTGTGCTCTTGTGTACACTGGCCTTATATGGAGTGAAATTTGGATTAGTAGCATAATTCTGCATCAGAGTAGGACTGGTGCAGAACTGGGGAGAGAAAGATGTTTGGAACAAAAAACCCATATGTAGTCTATATATATTTAGATGAAGAGAGAATCCCAGCTCAATATGTGGAAATTAAGTGTGTTCAAATGAGCAGCATCTGGTCTTGAGGAAAAAATGAAGTAAAATGGATCAGAGGCATGGTGAACCTTAAATTATTTAAGCTCCTCCAGTGGTAGTTGGCTGTAATTGCTTTCCCTTTCTGCAAATGTTTCACAGCTGTGAAGTTTCCAAGTGAAGAGCTAAAGTGCTGGCTATTGTACAAAAATTAGGGCAAATTTCTGCTTGCCTTGCTCTCCTGTAGAATCTCATCAGGCCTGCGCCTCCCCATCTCGTGCTCTCTGCAGTCAATTACACCTGCGCAGAGTGGTTGTAAATTGCTACTATTTATGAGCTGATAGAGTTTTATCTCAAGTTATGCCCAGCCTACAGGGTCACAAAGAGTAGCGTGGAGTGCAGAATCAGGCCCGCTTTCCTTCCAGCCGCATGAATTTTACTTGACAGCAAAGACCCATTGAAAAATATATGAAAATAGAAAGAACTTTGGGCAGGCATCTCCAAGAGCCAAACCCCAAAAATGCCCGAGAGAAGTGAAGACAGCAGCAGGTCACTTGGCTTTCCCTGGATGCCTCTGAGGCGCAGTGCGGGTCAGTCTGTTGGAGAGTCGCTTGGTCAGTCAGGCTCTGCAGGGAGCTGAGCTCCTTCACCTACAGCACTGGACATAACCAAGCACCTTCCATGTGTCTATGGAGTGTTAGTCATAGGAAGTCTTAGATTCTGTTTTATTCATTCTCACTAATTGGTCCTGACTAATGTCAGCAAGCAGTTTTTTCTGATTGTGTGGGGACAGCCACCATTTCGAGAAATAAAAGCTAATTTGGAGTCTTAATAAGATGAGGAGAAACATATTTCTGATTCACCTTATGCCTCTCCGTGTTTTTAAGCACTAGTGTGTAGTTCACCTAAGCATGGGAAGATTCCAGGGCTATTACTTCCTTCTCCTTTGCGAGACGCACACCCTGAGGCCAACATCTTAAACCAGTCTGGTCTGGAGCAGTGGGATGATAGCAGTGCTTACAGTCGTTGCATCAGATTGGTCTGGAGTTTGCAGAAGAGGTGATTCATACAGAGAGGAGTTCCAAATATCATGAGAGGGGTGGAAAAGTGCAGCTCTTACGGGAAGGAAGAGACTGGCTCCCTTTTGTATTATTCCTGGACTCAAAACCACATAATTGTGTCTGCTTTTGAGACGAGCACGTTGTATTTGCACGAGGAGGTTTTTAGTTTTACTCCTTCAGCTGATAGAGGTTTATATTTTTCTGAGGGGCTGACTGTAGAGGATGTGTGTCACTAGGGGGCTGGTTACACTTCAACAGTAAGCAGCATGGATTTTGTTGGAATGACTCAAATGTGTATGTAAATATATGTAAAACTGTGCTGATCAAAGCAGGATCTACCTCCAAATGTAATGACATAAAGATTGGCTTTGCATAACTCATTTACTACCACTATACAGATAATGTGCCATTTGGTTACGCGTTCCCTGTGCTCTTTGTACCTGTCCTCAGAATTTTTTAATTTTCTTTAACTTTTTTGGAAGATGAATAGGTGCTGTTGTGCATGAGTTGGAATGTTTTGTATTGCTTGTCCCTTCATTTTTTGAAATACTGGTTTTGTTCTGATGCCAGGTTAGACTGAATAAGTTGTAGGAAAATCCAACTTAACAACTGTACTGAGAATTTAAACTACTATTGGTTTGTTTGAAGTGCTTTAAAACAGTTCTGGTTTTGTCTTTTGGTTTTTTCTTTTTGAGAAGTGCACCTCATTGGTGCAACAAATAAAATTTTATTAGTTGTTATTTATCACCTTTGCCCTATAGTAGAATGAGCTAAAAAGCTTTACGTAATCAAGTAATCTGAAATTTAACCAACTTGTTTATTTAAACAGAGTGTATTTTTTAGATAAATCCATAGTCTCCTTCGTAAATTCTTTTTAGAGCTTTTTATTGACTTTGATTAGCCAGCTAATTTGTTCTAAATCAATGTGTGATTCTGATAGCTTGTTTTGAACCCTTAGCATAGAAGGCTGAAGCAAAGAAGGGATTAGTGAAGTGTTTTGCTGACATTCCAATCTATTTTAAGTGAATGCAAGCTTTCTAATAAATATTTAATGGATAGTTGTTTGTGGTTTAATAGAATTAGATAATTCTATTAGAATCCTCTTTGCAGAGTTACATGTACCATGCATCACTGCTGCGGACACGGTTAATAATTCAGGCTAAGTGACTAGTAATTAGAACCGCAGTTAGATGAAGCAGGGATGTTTTCTTCAGTCATCCAGGGATTTAAGTGGGTAGGTGTTTCTTTTGTAACTCCAACTCGATTCTTAGGTTCTCCCTTGCACAGAGGAGCTCCTTTGGTGAGTTTGGGACAAGCCTTAAATGTGATAACAAAGCATGAGGCCCCTGGGGTTTATTTAATATCTTCTGCTCTGAGTTAATGAGTTGGAAAATAGTTCACTGTTTATCTACAGTAGATTGAGCAGATGTTGCCAATTCAATTTTATGGAACATAATCTCTGAGAGATTGTCTTCTGCCCATTACTTTTTCATGGGTTGAATCTCTGCTGTCCTTGGCTTCGAGAGAATGTTTCCCACACTGGTCATGGAGTTGACAAAAATTAGTGCAGCAGAACTTGGCAAAGCTGGTTAGAACGGGGAGGCTTTGCAAAGATTGTATGAGAATACCCAGGTTGTGGTGTTGTAACCTGAATGGCAAGGAAAAACACAAGCATTAAAGAAAGCACAGAGGAAACATAAAATTAAATACTAAATACTGCCACTTACATGAGCTTTGGTTTCCAGGTGAAGCTTTAGAAGGGGTGATACAGTTTGCATAGAAATCTCTATGGTCTCCTAGTTTAGGGTTAGTCTGAACAGCTGTGAACAGCTGCAGGAGGGCACTGGTTGTTGTCTAGACCTAATGTCACTGGATCTCAGTGCGCGTGGTTTGACAAGAAAGATGTTTTCTCACTTACTGCAGCAATCTCAGAACATGGGGACAACTTGAGCGCCCAGCTGAACGAAGGGAGCAAGCTTTGCATCTCGGCTACCTCTCCATTAGCTGCACTGAGGAGGCTGTTACTCCTCTCTTGCTCTGCCCCAGAGTGAGCTCTGGGTCTTTGCTCTAGTTACTCACATGGTAGTTTGACCCCCTTTGTGCATCTCAAGGGTTACTCCCTAGCTCTGTTAATGCTGCTGTGCAGTGGTGCTGGCTAGAACTGGAGCTGGGTACTGCTCTAGAGGCTGCCAAGCTCAGAACTAGACCTCTGGGGCTGTGAAGGTGCTCTCATTCCTGGACAAGGACGGAGTCACTCCTCGGGAGTTTATTGTCCCTGGAGTTGAATCTGCTGCAGCTGAGACCTGAATCTGCTTTTCACTTCTAGAGTATGCACATGTGTGCGTGTGTGTAAGTGAATCTTCCTAAAGCACTCTGGCGTTGAGGCACCGCTGTCAATGCTGTATTCCCTTGCTACAGTGAGCTTAACAGGCACTGCATTGGCACAAAAGATAGGATTAAAACTCTTCTTCTGGGATGTTCTTTCTTAAGCTTCTCTTAGAATTTTTCCAGTCATTGCATGGACAAAAGCACAGCATCACCCTGGTTCCGGTGCTCATTTTGAGTTTGCTTTGTTCTAGTTTTATTTCTTATGAGGTAGTGATACGTATTGTGTTCTCTGGAGAAGAGCTGCACTACTGTGAGCTGTTAGTTCCACTCAATATTCACTCCTTGGAAACAATGGTTTGATGGGCTGGGACATGCATTGTGTTATACTAAGCAAGAAAATAACTTGAACTGCTCCTGTAATTACGACACATGCAGTCAGGCTCAGAATTTCGGGCAAGCTCACCTTCATTTCTACATATATAATGTTACGGTGCTTAGCATTTCTGTAACATGGCTTTACACCTTTAGATTGTTTTCTAGTTATTAACTAATTAATCTCATAACACCCCTGTAAGGTATATCTGTTTGTTTCTGCTTGGGTGACTGTGTGGAGGATAATAAAATGTGGCCTGAATATTAATAAACACTAGATTAGTATACTGCATTTGTAGTTGGTGGTTTGTTTGAGTGATTTGTTTTGGTTTAACCCTGGCTGGCAGCCACTTGTTTGCTTTCACCCAGCAGGGTGGAGGAGAGAATTAGAAGGGTAAAAGGGAGAGAACTTGTGCATTGGGTGTCTTCAAAATCTGTTTCTTTGCCACCTCTATTTTTGTACAGTGCCACGTGTAGTAGAAGGAAAATTTCAGATAGGCATTTGTGTGGTTATAAGCACTTGACTGAAACAAGTGTGTGGCGTTTTTTCTTGTTTTGCTTTTTAGCATTTGTATGAAATAGCACCATTTTTCCTTCTGTCATGGAAATAAATCTTTAAGGCACTTGGTGGAACTACCAAGAATTGTGTATTAACCATGGAGGACGGAGAGGGGAGAGCAAGAATAAGTATTGACTTCCATGAGGTGCACTGGCAGCTGTGCTGATGATTGAAGAATATCTGTTTTGGCAGATGAGTTCCAAGTAGAGTTGCCAAGGAATAGTTTGAGTAGCTACAAGCATCATTAGACATTGTTCTCTCAAAGGTTTTGGCTAAGTCACTGACTAACTGTGAATTTGGGTCAAGGACCTCAGTGGGTATGGTAGTCTCATTTATCATCTGCCAAGGCTGAGATAATAGTCATCAGTCCATTTGACTAGCGGAGAAGTGAACAACTTATTTTGGTTTGGTAATGATTTGAGAGGCTCATCAATAAAATCACCAATACTCCTCAGTGCTGTAATCTGTCCATGTCTCAGTGGCCAGCGTGGTTTCTTGGCAGCAAAGAGAAAGGAGAGTGAAGGGGGCAACCTGTTTGTTTCCTCTCTTTTTCTTTGCATGGAGACATCTCTTGGAATCTCAGGACAAATTCACTAAGGTCATCTAAGATGGGATTCTCTTATCCTGCAAAGCAGTCCTATCTTATTGCATTGAAATAGTTGAAACCTATATAAGGCGCGTGTTTCTTTGGTTTTATGTAGAAATTGCTCCTAGAATGCTGGTATTGCTTGAGATATTCCTCCTTATTTTGTTTGATTATGAATGAAATACCTTCCTTGGTAATATTCCCAGTTCTTATTGGCACAGGGAAGGATTTATCAGATCAGGTCAGCAGAACAGTGTTTTGCTAATACAGTTGTGGCACTTTCAAAGCAGCTCGTGTCTGACCATCTTGCAGGGTGGGCAGAGCAAATCTGTATTTCTTTGCGTGGAATTTGCCACTGGAGCCTGCCTGCATCCATGTGGAGCTGTAACTGCAGGCAGAGAAACACTTGGGTTGATTTGAGCTAATTGAGTTGATCAAGTGTTGACGATTAGTTCAATTTGCATGGAGTCCCACTTGTCTTGTCTTCCCTTGGAACGGCAGCAGTGCAATGAATTACCTCCTCAGAGCTCTTGTCTCTTGGAGACAGCAGAGGGATGCATTGCTTCTGTGCTGGGAGGCTGACTGACGGGCTTTTGGTTGCTTTCAAAATCTAAGTGGCCCAGAAAAGTTTGTGATTTTTTTGTTTGTTTGCTGTTTGGTGTCTTTTTTTGTTTGTTTGTTTTTGGGTTGTTTTTTTTTTTTTTTGGTGTTCACTGCAGAGGATTTTCTCTTCTGTAGGTTACTAGTGCCCCGGATGTAGGATTTAAGTGCTCTGGAGAGCCCCAGTCACAGAGCCCTTACCCACAAAAGACAACAAGTATTATTCTTCATTTACTTGTCATGAACAGTTGTTTATTATGACATGATCACCAAATATTCCACTGAAATGTGATTTTTTTTTTCAGAAGTTTCTTGTTAAGGGGGAACAAACACGTTACTGCCAAGGCTGCAGGAGCGTGAGACGTGGCTGATGTGGTGGGAGCATTGTCTTGCATTATCCCTGGGCCAGTCAATACTCTATTAGTGCATGTTAAGTGGATTGCTGCAGTATCCTGTGTGCAGGGTATTAGGAGGGATCGTACCTAATTTCCTAAGCAATAATGGTATAAACAGTATGCATCTTTTATTATTAAAAACCAAACTGTTGCCTCCGCTGAGTTAATGTTTCTTTTATATACAGTAAGCACCCAGGAGACTGAGTCATAAATCACAGCAAGATTAAATGGAAGGTGAAAAGTTTTGGAAAAGCGGAATTTATTATAGACCCAGAGTATTTGACTCTCCCTGCAAATATATTTTAACTTGCCTTAATAGTGTTTTAGTTTGACTGTTGTGTTCTTTAATGATTTTAGTCAATTGGAAAGAAGTCCAACCCAAAACCTTACCAACCTGTGACAAAAAAGAACATTGAAGTGGAGTGATAGGAAAATAAAATGCATATTTTTTGTTGGAAATTTTCCGCTCCTTTGAATGCTGCATCAAGTTCTAATCAGATGGTCCATAAAAGTACCATTTTGAGAGGTTCCTTATACTACATAGTAGGATCTTTGTTTATGGGAGTAGTGTGTATTTCTTTGAAATTCCTGTTTGGAGGGGTGTTTCATCACTCCTTCCCAACATAAGGACATACACATGAAAGAAATTATGTTCTTGAGGTTTGTTGATTCACTGAAGTGTGTGGTTTGTTTTGTACAACAAAACATCATGGCAATCGCAGGGTGTGAGAGTCAAAATATTCCTGTCAACACAGGTGTTTTTTGGGTTTGTTGCTGTGGGCCAGGTAAGGGACTCTTAAGTTTTAGCTTCACTGAGGTTAAAGGTTTTGGGTTTTCCCCCCTGTCCTGCCCAAGTTCATTCAATGCTGCTGTTAAAGTGGGGAGACACTTGGAACCCTTTGCAGTTTTTTGTTTTGTTACAAATCACAGTTAAATTTTGGGTGAATCTGAGCTAAATCATGGATTTGTAGTGAAAACCCATACTAGTGTTTGCTGTTTGTAAATAATATGTACTGGTAACTCGAAGGTAAAAATAACCAGAACTGGTTTTGAAGTGCACTTTTTGGAACTAAGTAATTATCATGTGGAAAATGCCCTTAGTGAGCTGCTGTAAATCACACCTTCACTTCTCAGAGCAGTAATTTGTCTTGAAAGGATGTGTGAGTCTGCAAGACAAGTGATGGTAAGCTGCTGAGCTTTATGGGACTTTGTTCCTCTTGGTTTACAAGAGGGATGAACGGTTATATCCAGCCTTTATGCTTTCATAGTAAAAGCAAATAGAAAAAAGGCTATATATATAATGTGGGAATCAAGGGCTTTTTGGCATCTCAAAGAAATGCCAGTAATGGCTGCAGAAATGTCATAAATCAAACCTACAAAACAAAGGGTGACCTTAGCTCGAGATATCTTAAGTTGGCATTCTTTTTCTGGAAGAATACAGGGAAGCTGCTATTAAAAGAAGAACTTTTATCATATATACCTTTATGGTAAAAAAACCTTAGTCCATTGAAAACCTGCACTCATTCTCTAATGAGTTCCTTGAGGCTAATCCGAAAGCTGCTGCAGATGAAAATGTGTCATCTTGAAAGGCTTCCAGGGAAGGGCTGCTGTCTGTGTGCAGCATCGGAATGTGCACAGGCTTTCTCTGGGAGGCTTTGGGGCTCCAGCTGCATTACTGTGGGATGCAGGACTGCAGTAATGTGTGTCACTCTTTTAATTATCTCTTTCCAATGCAGCCCCTTCATCTTAAACCAAACAAAAGCCCTAAACTGAACACACCACCTCAGAAAATTCTGCAAAACTATGGGTCAATGTTTTGTTTTAAAGCCCACCCAAAGGTTTTAAAAATCCTTTAAAAGGGCAGTCCTGTGTTCTATAGAAAGAAAGGAGCCGTAGCCAGATGTGCAGATCAGCTGAGGTGTTTTTTGGCCCACAGGAGAGTGTATAATCCTTGTGTTGTTCAGTTAATCACGGTACAAAATGCCTTAGTACTTGTCCAGCTTGCAGGCACAGAAGAGGAGAAGAACGGGGGCTTCAAAGCAACACGGCTGGGATTCTGAAGGTGGGGAGCCAGCAGGAAAGTCATGTGCTGCAAGGACATGGCTCACTTGAGTGCACGATATGTTAACTACATCTGGATTTAGCATAATCATCCCTGACTAATATGAAGAGAGGGGAGACGGTTTAAGTGCTGAATAAATAAATTACTTAATTTCATGTTATCAGAGAGGAACAGATGGTCAGTTTAGTGTGCTTTCTGACTGCTTATGCTTCCAGGAGCTCCACACTGGTTCTTGTACAGTAATTCGTGCGTGGGTACACTGAACAACTTTTTGCTTTTGTCTTTGAGGTGTGTGTTGCCAATACCCGTTTTAGGCAACTGAAGGGTCTCAATGTCATCAGGAACTAACATTTGATAACACTTTCTCCTTTTCTTGCGTAATAACTGTGTATTTATTGTAGTGCTAGTTATACCTAGAGGTGATGGATGACTGCATGCCCTGTCATATGGATACTGTAGGGTATAACAGTTTTCCATATCTGTGGCCAGATCGTAATTGGCTATCCAGGTTTCAGTTGAGGAAAATAAATTTTTGCTCTTTGGACTTGTCCTGTAATCTTCTGCCAGCTTCTAAGAAATGCTTTCCTTGGGTTATCTGAGACCCAGAGTTGAGTGCCTGCAGGACTTGTTAGTCGGCCTGTCCTGCTGTTGTTACAGCTCTTCATGTAGCATGGCTTGAAATGCTGGAGTGTTCCTGGTGGAAAGGGAGATGAGGATGGAACTCTAGAAGCAGCAATTTTGCCTTGCATAGCTTTGCTGGACTCTGAACTCGGTGAGGTAGAATTGGGTGCAGGCGGGGGTTTTGTCACGCTTTTTGCGCTTCTCATCCCAGCTTTTTACCTTTCATGAGGAATTGTATGTGGAAACTAAAGCTAGGTGAAACATTCCTACTCTTCATGACCCTTGCCTAAGTGAAGGGGAGAGGAACAAACCAGAGTATACCTTTTGCATTCTCGGATTTATTAAGAGAAAATGAAGAGCAAAAGGGAAAGTGTCTTTTCTGAAACAACACTAAAAGAAAACAAGTTTGTCACTGTTTTCTCAAATAGTGAAATACTTCTCTACTACCTGTTGTTTCTTAAAGGTATCACATTTAGTACTTCTCTCTCCCTGTGCCTGTACATCAAATTAAATGCAATAACAAATTAAGACTTATAAGTCATTTTCAGACTCGAACTTCAATTCAGGATCCACTCTTATTATGTGATTAATTTCTACTTTTTTCTTCTGTTAACCCTTTATTTCTCTGCCTAATCTTTGTCAAAACAAAGATGAAATCCTCTTTTTGTTTGTTTTTTTGAGAACTGGGCAGGAACAAGGGTAAATGACTCATGGTCAGCTACTTGTCAGCATCCTTAATTTCCACATTGCTGCACTGTGGCTTTGCAATCATGGCGCTGAAGGTCAGGTCCTGGTGTTCAGGGCTGCTGTTTGCTGTGTGCCTGTGACTGTTAGAGGAGATTCCTGTTCTGTGGCGTGCCTGGTGTTTGGAGAAAACAGCAGGAGCAACAGAGTCTCAATTTCTATCAGGTAATTGGGTTAATGATTAGTTTACATGACAGGGCAGGCTCTTCATTGAATTAACTTAAAATGGGATTACATCAATGAATAGCAGGAAGAGAAAGGCTGTGTTAGCTGCTATTTGCCACAAATAGCACTTCAGACTTCTCATTCAGTGTCTGTATTCCTTACGGAAGTTCAGACAATTACTGTCCACAGTTAAGTGGAGTTTGCTGAAAGTTTTTGCTGTGAGATGTAATAGACTTCTGGTTTGTATTCAAATGGAAGAAGAGGTGAATGCTGTGGTGGTGTTTGTTTGCTCCCCCTGCCCCCAAATCTTTAGTGTAACTGGCAGCTTTGACTCTTACTAGCAAAATACAGGAAAAAAAAAACCAACCCAAAACACACAAGTTGCAACTTTGAGTCACAATCATTTTGAAAGGTGAAAGACAGAAGAGTTGTCTATGTTTGGATGGGAATGTGTTGGGAAGAACCATACTGAATAACAGCTAATGCTCCAGTGAACCCACAAGGACCCGAAGTGACTGAACATGTCAGTGGAAGATGTCACTCCCGTGAAAAGGATAGTCCTCTGTGGGATTTGCATCTCTCCTTGCCTTGGCAAGGAGCTTCCATGGAGGTGCAAGAGTCACAGATGCCAAAAATAGTTATAAAGCATTTGCAGCACTCTGAACTCCTTAGGAGTCTCCAAAACTTTATTTTAAATAAATTCAGTTTGCCTGAAAATCTGCATGCAGTTGGAATGAAACAGAATATGTTTCAGGGCTCAAGCAGCGTGTCTTCCATCTGAGGCAAAATGGAGATGAATTTCAATTAGATATACCCATTATAATCTGTCTCCACCTGTAGTTTTCATCAAAATTGTTAGCAAGCACAATATAATGTATGATCGGGGCTTGCCCATTAGCAGCAGCGTGCCCATTATCTTAGTTTAAAAGAAAGTGTGTGTGTGGGTTCTCCCAGTGAAGGACTTAATTGTGACAGGTAATTTGTATGGATGTGAAAGCAGATCTGTGCATTTTATGCATGTAATACATATAGTGGTTTTTCTTTTCATTGTTGTGATGGCACAGATTACTAATTAAGTTGATAAAGCCAGTGTTTGAAGAGATGTATTATTATGTTGGCAGAGTAGACAGTAGTTACCTTAAAATGCTTGTTTCATAGTGTCTTGTCCTGAACTTGATTTTTAGGGAACTTTTTCATGCCCCAGCCCATGAGGTGAGTCTGAGATGGTCAGCATTCACTCAGGTTTATGACCCCCCCATGATGTGTGACAGCAGTGTCCCCCTGCCAGCCCCCTGGAGCTCTTCTGCCTCACTGGAGCTGTTGCAATGCAGGGATGTTGTGATGCCCTGGAATGGAGCCCTCCTGCTGCCACTTAATACACACCATTTCTGCTGTTGGAGCAGAGCTATTCCACACAAGGGATAAAAGGGTAAATGTCTGCCTTTTCTCACTGATTTATACAAACAAGTTTTGAAGATATGCATACATGTCTTTTTCTCAAACAAGCAGTAAGTCAGACTCGTGTTTCGGGTAATACCAAAGACATGTTAATATTACTTGGTGTTTTGGGTTCCGAAGATGGCAGTTTTGTACATTTTTTTGGGACAGTAGCATGATGTTTAAAAACTTTCATTAATACTTGGAGTGCTCACACGTGTGCATGTCTTTTTCCTCAGAACAATTTTAGGGGGGAAAAGTCAAAAAGTATTGGCAACAGAATATAAACTGAGGTTTTGTAGGGACTCAAACACTAAGCAAGCTCTCCTTAGCTATTAATGACCTGTTATGAAGTGTGAGGGAGAGCTGGGAGTGTGTTGGGTTCTTGCTGGGTGCCAGCAGGGTGCCACCATTCCACTGTGGTTGGTGGGGTTTGGTTTAGTTTCTTTCATAATTTTCAACATTAGGTAGGAATAGTTCCAACATTTCCTAAAGATCTTACTTTGCCTCGTGTTCACAGAATGGATGGAAACTGTTCTGTCTGAGGGAAATGCAAAGCACTTAAAAACAAGGTACCAAGAGTAGATTCAGATGAATAATAAGTATTAATATCTAATGATAACTTTGAGCTGGCACATCATCTGTCTTTGCAGAACTGCTGAAAGTGTTCTTAATGGGAAACCTCTCAGCTGCTGATGCAGAGGGAGTAGTGGACAAGTGGCCGGGCAGTTTGTTCCATTTTCCAAATCTCCCACTGGACATGCTCATGCTGCTCCCGAGAATTCAGAAAGACCCCTAGCGAGGGAATAAACCATCCTCAGTAAATGAACAGGCCTCACTCTCTGGGGTAATAAATATCACTCTTAAGGGTTTTGAGCAGCTGAGGAGTACCAGTTGCCAGTTATAAGCCTATGTAATTTTTAATTAAAAGAAGAAAGTACTGGAATTAAGCATACTGCTGTTGAAATGTTGGTAGCAAGATTTTGGTTTACTTTCTTCTCTTTTATTTGTTGCTGATAACAGAAAAGCATATGGTGTGGAGCAGAAAGTCAGACAATAAAACCCACAAACAGAAAGAATTTTTTTTCTTTTCCCATTGTTATTAAAAAATAAAAGCTGAATGGAAGTAACTTCTTACTGGAAAGTGATTGTGAACTTTGATTAACTACAGGTTCTGAAGTGAAACAGATTTTTATAAAACCAAATTTCTTCATCTACATCTTCCTCAGCTGTATTTCAGTCCCCCTGTTACTACTCAGTGTGTTGCATGCAGAAAGAAAAACCTAAGATTTAAGGTTTTTTTTCTCCTTAAGTTGTTCTAAAAGGCTATTCCTTGGCACCTTCTGTCCTGTGTATCAAACACAGGTCTATTTAGAAATTCATTATGGGTCCTGGCTCTATATTGCCTATTCAGGTGCCTCAATTGTTTTCAGATCCTTTAACCTGAGCTCTTCTGAGGAGTTTATTTTGGCTCGTGGCTGTTCTGAAGTAAGGAGTTTATTTAAACTGGCCACCTCCAACAGTTAATGCAGCATCTCTGAAACTGCCAGAGAGCCTAAATTAGGTTGTCAGAGTCAACATACCGATCTAGTGAGCCTATTAAAATCTTAATAACTTTTAAAATTGGACTCTGGGTAACAAAACATTGTCCCTGTGCATTAGATTTTCAGTAGATAAATCCATTAAACTACGTCTTATCACCTTCCTTCTCTCCCTCTTAGAGGCTGCCCAAAGAGGAATTTTTAGAAATCCAGTGAGAACTTTTAATTCTGGAACATAATAAATCAGTTATCATTGGACTGCATTCAGCTCATCCAAAGAAATTCTGCTGTGTTATGAAAATTTTCTGCTTTTCCCCGGGACTTACTGATGGTGGTTGGAGGAAGGTAGTTTGTTTTAATGAGGCAAAAGCAGTGGGGAAAGTAGCTATAGTGCTTGTTTGTTGCCTATTATTTCTTAGCCTGTAGTCTGTCCTGATCTTTGTAAAGCAGCTGTCAATTACATTTAAAATCAGACTTCTCTTGTCTCAGCTTCAGTTCTAGGCACAAGAACATGTTTTGGGTCCAGTAAAGTTATATTACTTTCTTCTCCTCCCTCCTTGTCTCCCCTCAATAAAGTAACACGTAACTGACGGGTGACAATATCTGTAATGCATTGCCATAAATCGCAATTCCTCCTTCACTTTACTCTGGATTGGAAGGATAATAATTCTTCTGCTGCCGTGATTTTCATGTATCACTTAGGCTCTCCTTCATTAATAGATGTGAGTGGGAGGTCAGCATTGAACTTGTTAATATGAACAAAGTTGCAGCCTTAATTATGGAGGAAATTGTTGATTAGTCATAATAATCAACTGAAGTTTGAATTTTAAGTTTGACTGGCAGAAAAACATCTGTCACTGTTATTATGTATGAGACCAAACCAGTTTGGAGACAAGTAGCAAGTGATTAGACAGAACGGGGAAACATAGATGGACTTCTGTGAGAAATTCCCTATAATTCTTTTCTTTCAAGAAGGATAATTAGTAGCCTTTTCGATATTTCAGCTAGTTGTAATGCTCTCTGAAAGCAAATTTTGTATAGCATGTGTAACACAGATGTACACCTCTTGCTAGTAAACAGTATCTTGGAAAGCAGTTTTCAGTTCCTCTGTGGTGATGGCTGAATGTGTGCTCTAAACTTGGAAGAGAACCATAAAGTGGGAATTGAGGAAGGTAGACAAAAATATGGCAAAACAAACATGCCTGATCTGAAAGAGTCACCCTCAAAGGCTGGGAAGTCAATATTCCAGCTGCAGTTGGAAATGCTGCTGAACTCACCGGGCAATTCTCAGGTTTTTCTGCCTTGGTGTAAAAGAGTGAATTTGGCTTGAGGTCTCTTGAACAAACACAAGTTTTATCAACTAAGCAATCCAAATGCCAGCACTTTATCGTTAAAGCCAAAGAAATCTATATCAGAGGGTATTAATGACACTATTTTGTTATTTAGACAAAACATTCCATTAGAAGCTTGAGTGAAAGAGCAAGTGATAAAGACAATTAGCTCTGCTAACTGTAGTCTAGGGTAGCTTATCCATGGCTTTTCTCCTTACACAGTTAAATATTCCCTCCATAATTTAGGTTTCATCTGACAAAGAAGATCTGATTTCAGATAATTCATCTTTTAAGAAAGCAGTTGGTACTTTAGTCTGCTATTCATCCATCTCCACTTAGCCCAGGATAAACACTCATTCATGAAAGAATTCAAAATAAAGCACAACATGCAACTTCTCATTTGCAATAAATTGGTAGGTAGCATGTTTTATTCTCAAACATTTGCTTACCAGTGTCCATATCTCCAAGGAGATGAGTGCTATTGTGAAATGTTATATGAGTTTCCACTTCTCCAGGAAAGCATAGCTGTCCTTGTACAGATTATAAAAGCAGTGCGTACTCACCTCAGTGAACACTGGGACATTTTTGCTGTGAGTTTTCCCCTCATTGTTCATAGTGATGGAAATAAAACAACGAGGGCAGCTGTATCTTTGCAGACAGCACAGTCCTATTACCTTGTTCCTTTGAGATAATAAAGGGCAATTAACAGGAACTCCTTAGGCAGGGGCCCTGTTGTGCCTGGTACAAATACACTACGTGAAGCTTGTAATTCACTCCTAAATCTTTTCTAGTCTAAGCATAAAACTCTTGTCAGTAGTGAAATTGGGCAATGAAGTTGGTGGAGACGGGGAAGTGATGAAGGAATGGCCTTCAGCACACCTGCCACAGTCTCCGTTCTCCAGCTTTTAAAGCTTTGGAGTTTGGATAGGGAAGCTGTTGGGTCTGGGACAGAGTGAAGGTGGTGGTGCCGCAGATGCAACTAATTTAAGCATGAGAGAAGGAAATGAGGTATGAGGAATCTCACCAAAGTAAACTGTATAATGCTTGAGAAATGCAGGCTGTAAATATTGCACAGCACTTGGTGGGGGGGGGAAAGGGCACGAAGCCCCCCTGAAGCAAACAAACAAAAAACCCCTTACTGGAGGATCTCCAAGCAGCTTGCAAATATCCATTAATTACCTCTCAGTGGGAAATGATAGAGAGATCATTTCTCTTGTTGTGGATTTTGAGATCAGTTGCTGTTAATGTGCAGATCAACATTCCTACCATCTGTGAAAAGGAGGAAAGAAAAGTTGAGCTTATGGACAAAGCATTAATTTGCAGTTGGAATGTTCACGTATGGAATGTAACCACCTGACCTCGAATTTAAATTTAAAAAAAAACCAAACCAAAACAATGAGACATTTAGTGGTTTTGCGTAGTAAAAATCTTGATAGCTCGGATTTTGTATAAATCTGCCTTTTGAAGTAAAGATTGAGCATTGATACCTGGAAGCCAAAACCCCCTGATTATGCCATTAATGCGATCTTGTTCCTGACAACCTGTGCCACTCAGAGGGGTCAGAAGCTTCAGGGACTTTTCTGGTGGTTTGAACCTCTGAGCCTCTGCTGTTCTTCAAGTTAGTGAAGAAGAGTCTCCCCCCAGCTGCAGTCCTGGGCTGTCATCTTTACCTCTGGGGAATTATAAACCTGCCCATGGTTACTGTGATGCACTATGTGCAACAAAGACCTGCTTTAATAGGGCTCCGTTCGTCAGTTCCTCACTTCGCCAGAACTTGGTTTTCTGTAGACAGTGAAATGATTTGTGAACTACGTAACTGAAGCAGCCGGATTTTTTTTCATTATACATCTCCCCTATTTATACTTTTTTAAAGGAGCTGATACTGATAGTAATAATTTTTTTTTTTCCAGATTTGTGAGGATATTCAGTCAGGTTTAGGTTTAGTTGCTGTTCCTATGACAATGACTCTTCTCTCCTCAGCATATTGGTTATACCAGGCAAAAGGTAAATGTGCCTTTCACTACTTGAAAAACTGGGCCAAAGTAGCCAACAAATGTTTAACATTAAATACTTTGTTCCATGTGAATGAGCACTTTTGCCAGTTGCCCGGGTAAATAATAGCTCCTATCAGGTGTTAGCCAGTACAGATGCTTGATGAAAACAATCTCTCATTTTCTATAGAAATCATGCACTGGTGCCCTTGAAATAGCTGTAGGGGATTTTTTTATTGAGAATAACAGCACGGGAATGGGAGGTGGGGTGGTGTCTGTGTTTTACTAGTTATTTTTTTTTTTAACTGTTATTCACAGAAATACTAATCTGTCGTCCTCTTCTGTTCCTCCAGGTTTGGTTAGAAATCTTGGGTATTGTGGGGAGGAGTGGGATGAAGTGTATGGTTGTGGTGACTAAGCAGAGGGGGGAATACCCTTTTCCTGACAGTCTTTCAGAGTGCACACTATTCTTGGCGTGGGATGTTTTGTGTTTTGGTGTTTGTTTGGTTTCTTTTTGTTTGTTGCTATCTTTTTGGGGGCCTATGAGAACTGAGAGCATGAAAAATGTTTTAAGGATGGGGGTGGTGGTGCATGTCACAAATTCTAGAAAGGAGGCAAATAAATACCAAGGTGCTCCTTTTAGAATGTAGTAAGATATGTAATGGCTCCAGTGTGAAGGATTGGGTAGCTTTGATTGTGAAAACTCAAATGGTCAGATAAGGATTAATTGTGGCTGGATCTGATTATGGAAATTAGGATACCTTTGTTCTCTTCCTGCTCATTACTTACATTCATATGCTTTTGGTCAGCTTAGGAATTCTGAACCTTATTCACTTAAAAGTACACTGTGGGAAGTTCTGTGTGTCTGGATTAAGTAGGATTTCTAAAAAACCTGGATTCCCCAGTAAAAGTGAGCTGCCAAACCACTTTATTTTAACTCATAACATGTCAAGTGTATCTTCAAGTGTGATTGGAAAAATACACGTAATAAGACTCAAATTCATCAGCTCGCCACTTGGTGCCACTCTAGCTTTTTGAACTGCAGTCTCACCAAAGGAACAGATTTTTCTTCCTTCAGGTTTGCCAAGTGCTGTCTGAAATACAACACTCTGAGCACCCATTTCTGAGCTCTGCTGGTCTGAGGCAGAGTAGACGGTGGCTGATGGACAGCTTTCTGATATCGCTCGGAACGGGAAGGAGATGGTGCTATCTGCGATAGGGATGTGAAACTGCATTTGGGGCTGTGAAAGCACGGCAGGTTTTTGTTTTCTGATGCTGCTGTAAGGCCAAACCTGAAACTGGACTGAACTATTTTAGTGACTCCTCTTTTCCTGAAGAGGAAGAGAGACAGCCATTGAATGATTTTGCAGGTATTTGCATAAAAATTACAGAGAACTATAGAACTATAGCGTGTGTTACTTACTGCATTGATTTGTGTTTCTTGTGTAGCACATGTCTGCTCAGACTGCAGGATCCTGTTCTGACAGGTGTTGTGCAGCACGTGTCATTCCTCGACAGGCAACCCCGTCATTGTCGTTTGGTTTCCCAAAATGTGCAGTTAAACTAACGGAGATACGTGGTCGTTTTCAAAGGGTAGTGAGCAGTTTGAAGCTGTGTTGACACTGAGACCATATCCTCTGCCTACAAAGTTCTCTGAGTGATGGTGGCAAAAAACCTGGTGATTTTTTGCAAGGTAAATGGTCTTATTTGTGTGTTGAAGGCAGGATAGCAGCATCTGAAAGGATGAGGAGCCAAACTGTGGGACAGTTGATGTTGAGCGAGAGGAATGGCTGGACAAAAGGGGTTGTGCAAGTTGGTGGGTACAGGTTGGCCGTTGTTGTTACTCTGGGACAGTTCACACAAGAAGGTGTGAGACTTTTAAGACTCCAGAGACATTGTAAAGCAAGCAGGAGTGTCCGAAGTTCAGCTGGCATGGTGAGCCAAAGAGAGGAATGAAGTACTGCACGTGGCTGGTGCTCAGGGGGAGTTGCAGCTTGGTGCCAGATGGATAAACGTCATCTCCTATGGCCTATGCGCATGTTAAATTTTGGAGTCCACAAATCCTTTTACCAACTCCTGACCTTGCATCACTACAGTCCTGATCGAAGATCTTAGCGTGCCTGATCTATCTGGTCTCGGTCACAACCTGATTGTTGCTCTGTCAGATGTTCTTGTGCATCTCTCATGTGACTCCTTCCACCTTCTTGGGTTTACGTTAATCTGCTCTTAAAAATGCAAAAAGCCAGAAGGCTGAAGCTGCCTAATAAAGACAGTCCCATGTCTGCAGTTCTCTCACACAAAGCCTCTGTCTTGAACCTAAAGCTGGTAAATTTTGTCAGATTCTGGAGTAGCTGACACCATTTTGTGCTTCCTTTGAATTTCTCCTAGAGTGAATTTGAGTATGTCAACACCACCATGTCCTCTGGTTTTTCAGAGGTTCTTGTTCTCCTTCTGTGTGTATCCAAGTTATTTTCAAAGAAGCTGAACTAAACTTCAACATGCCTGGACTTTAATATATTAAAGAATAGTTAGTATTGTCTAAAAGGTTGTTTCCCTCCCCGTGTCCTTTAGTTAAAAGAAATGGAAATAAATGGTGTTTTTAAAAAGAAAGCTTCATTTATTTCTTCACATTTTCAAGGCTTTAAATGTTTTCCTTTTCCCTCACTGGATCTTTAACAAAAGGTGATAAAGAGTTTTAAGGGTAGATGTTGCCATGATACTAAAGAGGCAGAAATCTTTGTGTTGTGAAATCCTGAGTCTGGTCTCAGTGTTTCATATTGTACAGTTGCAGAGTCATGTTGACATATCTTGCTTTTTTGGGGCCTTTTTGCATGAGAATTAATCTACCAGTTCTTTGGAATGGAAGATGACACTGTAATGGATAAAAAGTGCTATATATACTGGTTCCCTTTGAAAATATCTTTTGTTTTCCTATATGTTTCAGAAATAACTGATGACAGACTTACGAGCAAAATGTGTATATTGTATACTGCATCTAAACTAACTTGAAGAGATTAGTTGAGTACAGAAGTAATTTCTCTAATACATCATTCCAGAAGTATTTATAAGCTAATTTATTTTCCATTACCATCCTGCTACAGCTGGGCCCCTTTCCTGCGTGAACTGGTTTGCTTTAAACTAATGTGGAACTGTTCACACTAAATTCCAGTTAGATGTATAGGTGTACCAGAAAATCTGTTCCTTCCCTTCTTTTTGCTTTTCCCTGTGACTTTAAGTACAAAGTGCAGTCATGAAGGAGGGTGTGCCTAGGCAGGTGTATGTGCAGATGAGTTTTCAAGCAGGATGAGCAGAAGGCTCACTCAGGTTCTGAATTACCTTAATTTATCAGTGTAGCTCTGCTGCATTTATCCTGCTTGTATGTATGCATAGTGCTCTGTGAAACACTTGCTGTAAATTAGACTGTGATAGTATTTTTCAAGCAACTTGTGAAATGGCAATGCTGACAATTGCAAACTTTCAGGGGGAAGAATGAGAAATTTTATGTGTAGATATATAAAGCAGCCATGTGCTTTTGATGATGAAAGACAGAGTTCCAAAGGAGCTCATGAAGTCTGTCTGACGTTTTAAGGCTGTGGTGATGAGACACATGAAACAGTAGATCTTAACAATTGAAAAATAACCTTAAAATGTTCTCGTAGGTGTAAACGAGAAGACAGAAATATCCTGTTTGAAAAACCTTCTTCTACTTAATAGTTATAATAACTTGTCAGCAAAGGTGAATTTGAGGAAATCTGCTGAGATGCAAAAGAAAAGTGAGTGATGATCTGTGAAAAAGTAGATTAACACCTAAATACTCAGTTGTTTGGTTTATTAGAAAGTTGTATAATCACAAAGAGTGCCAGCTGTTGATATTCCTGGGATCTTTGTTTTGGCAAGCAGTGTGAGATCGACAAGCACTTGAAATGAACGTCACTGGATGGTGTGGTCTGAGGTGAACTTGAGCTAATAATGTTGAGGTGGCTTTTTTGTTGTTGTTGTCTGAAGGAACTATTGGATCACTGGTTTCTTCATGGGAGAAACCTTAAGCTGAGCTGGCTGCCCTCTCAGGCTCCCTGTGCTCCAGCAGCCTTGTTAGCAGTGGTCAGATCCATGTTCTGAAGTGCTGCAGCACCACTTTGTGACAATACGAGTGCCCTTGGACCAGGCTGGGGGGAAGGCGTAAAGCTCCAGGACGTGCCATGCACGATCTTCCTGCACTCACGTGTTCTTGGAGTGTCTCTCTGGTGTTGCAGCACTTATGGGCAGGCTCTTAAACAAATAGACAGGTATTTGGTTTCATTGTAATAAAGGCATTAACGTTTGCCCACCATGAAAAATGTATTAGTAATCAGTTGACGTATTGATTAATGGGAAATGTGTTATTTTGACTGTTGAAATGTGATGCTGCCACGTTGACTGCAAGTACCTCACCACAAAGGTCAGGGAGGGATATTATTGCAGTGCCATACATGGAATAATTCCTCGGAATTTAACTGAGTATGTTCTAGGGGAAGAAAATTGATTTGATAAATGGAAACTAATCAGCCAACATTCCATTTGTACCGTGTGCCTTCTCAAGCAACGTTGCCTGTAGCTGTCTTAGTGTTGAAAAAGAGTTGTTGGACCGACACACATTTTCCTGGACTGGCTGAGTGCTTAGGAGTCTACACTGGGTATTAACAAGGAACTGTGATTGCAGTTCTAAACTGAGATTCGTTCTGTTTAGCTCAAGTGCTTAAGGATATGTGTGGATTTGAGGAGGACTCAAACTGTTTCTGCACCAGAAAGCAATTATGTGGGGCGACATTGAAAGATCTGTTTTGTAATATGACTTTAAAGCATATTAAAATTGTCTAAAGGGAAAGTTAAATCAGTACTTGTGGACTGAGAGCCATTGGGAGAGTGGTATTTCGATGTCTACTAAAGAAAATGAAACAAAGCAGTAATAAATAGTGTGAGTTATTAGTTTCATAGGCCAGAGCTACAGAAAAGCTGTAGTGTGAGCAGGGACAGGAACAGCCAGGGAAGGAAGAAGCTGGAACCTGAACTGTCACGTGTGTGAGCACAATCGGCCCCTCAGTTGTAATCAAGAAGCTTGTAGCCTTCTCTGAATTGGACCTTGAATAGGTAATGAGTGTAATCAACTGTGCAGTCCAGGAACTGCGTGAGGAGGAGACAAAGCCAGGGACGATCTAATGGGGATTATTGTGCCAGTGCTCAAGGGAAGTTCCCTTAGCCCTTCAGTATTGTCTCCTTCCTTCAGGTTCCCTGTGGTGCTTGCTGCTTCCAGGGTTCGGTTGGGTGGGGGACTCAGTGCAATGGGTTGGATCTCAAACAGCAGGAAGTCGATGGAGATGTGCTTCCACAGGGACTAATTTTCACTGCAAACCCCAAACTGTTTCTTAGCAGATGCCCATCGCTGTCCTCTTGCAAATTTAAGGAAAGTTTTGTTGTAGTTTGTTTTCTCTGGATATACTGTGACCTCCTGGTTCTGGTAAAGCGGAGTGAGAATTCACCTTAAATTTTTCTATCCACCCAGGTTTTTGTATTTTATTTGAGGAGGTTTCTAGGACACTCCTGTGAACTGATTAGGTAGCTGCTGCCTTTCTCTAAGCCTTTTGTTGTAAGGGTATTTTTTGCCAGTCTAAACAAGCAGGAATTTTTAGCTTGTTTTGGAAACCAATTCCGCAGTTTTCAAGATTCCCCTGGAACCTCATGCTGTAGTGTTGAACGTGCTGGGCAGGCTACATCTGAGCATAGCTGAGCAGAGATCTCATTTAGCTTCAGCTACCGATTGCCTCAGATTGACCAAGCTTTGTCTACAGACTTGCACTATGTTTCTTTAAGTGGTTGTAATTAAGCTTATAGGAAATAAATAATCACTAGCAAATTAGTAGAGAAAGCAGAGTATAAAACCAGACCTTTAATACAACAGCTCAATAGTTTTTACCTGTTGTTTAGTCCTGCCTGCAGGAATAGGAGGAGCACATATCGGGGAGAGGCAAGCTCCAGTCAAGTACCACATTACAGTTTACTTTGAGGACAAAATTCTCTGTATTTTTGTCCTTCTTTTATGTCTTTGATGTGAAAGACATGCAGTAGGTAAGCTATTTATTACTCTGTTTATTGATTTGCTCTGCTCTCTTTATTGTAAGCCTCACCATCCTTAGTCTGTCACTGTTGAGTAACATAAAGCAGTGTTTCGGATCTTACAACATCTGTAGTCTTTGGGTTGAGATCTGTTACAGTCAGCAGCAATTTTTGTTCAGTCCTCATTTCCTCTTGAAGATATATTTTTAAATAGCATGCAGATACTTAGGCAAGGATTTATCCCATGCAACATAAGTAGCACTGCAGATGTTTTGTAGGAGAAAACGGGTGGAAACAGCCCTGGCTAGGTTGGCTACTCTGCCAATGCTCCGCAGCCTAGGCTGCCTTCAGTTGGAATATTTTTGAACTTGTAGTGGCAAAAGACAGTTCAGGAGCGGGCGACTGATATTAAATTCCTGTTCCCTGTGAAGCTTGTGATATTACCTGTCTCTGGAGAAAGTCATAACGGTGGGCATTTTGCAGAATTTCCAGGTGGGGCATTGCTGGTCTCTCCAGAGAAGTCTTCTTGTAACAAAAATGCATCCATCTGCTGGGCTGGGAGAGTCAGGTGGGGAGAATGTGATCAGAGGGCTGGAGCAACTAGTTCTACTTTTATATTACTTATGCAATCTGTAATAATCTCAGCAAATGTTAAGAATTCCAGTTGCAAAGTGTGTCTCCAATAAAAGCTGTAGAGATGAGAGTTGTGGGGGTTGGATCTTGTGCTAAGTGGTGAATGCCCAACCTTTGGGAAAATAAAAATAGAAAAAATGAGCTTGTCTTTCCTTTTAGTAGTTAGCTTAAGGGTTGTATGTTGGTTTCCTTTGAGTTTCTTTCAAAACATCAGAAATTAAATGTTCTCAGTTGGAGGGATCTGCTTGAATATCAAGTGGAGTATTTCATGTTGGACAGATGAGATATTCTGAGAAGAGACTGCCCCCTTGAAAATGGAATTAATCCTTTCTTGTTTTTGGTGTGATGTGTCTGTTTCAGCTGTTAAAAACCACAATTCCTAATTGTAAGTGTTCTTAAAGGAGTTGTTACGTAGCAGGTAAATAAAGAAAAAACCCATTGTTCTGTTGTGATTTCTATGCTTATTGCTTACACAGCATTCTGCTGGGCAGACTGATATTGCCTCAGGTCCCTGGCACTTACCCCTTTTGCTGGCTCGGGCAGCTTAGCACAGTTAATTGTAATAGCTGTATTTGGCTTTTGTGGGTTAGTTTACTCTCTGATATCAGGATGTTCTTAAGGCAATCCTTCAGGTTTGTTTCCATTAGGATCAACTGGGTGTAGTTGTTTAAGCACTTTTAAACTGACCTAAGCTGAAAATTGATATTCAAACCCCACAGCAACTTTGGCCAAAAAAACAAGAACAACAAGAAAAAAAAAAAGGATAATGATTTGGTAACCAATCAATCAACAGTCATTATGCAAGGGCTGAGTCATTTGCTCTGGCATCTGTGGGACTGCTGTGAACAACAAAGTAATAGGGGAAGAACAAATGGAGAGGTTAAATACAGCGTAGCTCCCCCAAGGAAGCTTCTCCATCTCTGGATGTTTGGTAGCAGGGACTTGCCAAGAATTCTTTCTTTATCATAGTGACCACGTGTAATCCAGCAAGGGGGATCTGCAGGAGTTAGAGAAGGTGTCAGTGTGTCAGAAATTTGCTTTGTTGTTCTAGTGGGGCTTGTTCCTTTAGAACAGAGGTGTTCTTACAGAGGAAAAGAGGAGGCAGTTAGGTTCATATACCCTGTCTTAGATGTGCACCAAGGCCACATACACTAAGTGAGCTCTCATTGTGAGGTTCAGAATTGTGCACAGCCGTAGAAGGATAGGCCAGTGCCATTGGTCATTGAAAATTACAGACAGGAGTTCAATTGCTGCCATCAGAGTGGGTCCAGAACCTGGTTTAAATTCTTGCCCTGATATCTATACTGCAGTGGACTGTATAGTCAAAATCAATTCCTCCTTGTGCAAGCCTCCCTTAGATATACATCTCAGGAATTGATTTTTTCCCCGTCACATCTCAGCTATTTGCTTGGTTAAAAGCACGGAAGGCAAACTTTTTCATGAGTTACAGACACAGTTCTAGGACTAAACACAAGTTTCTCTTAACTGCATCTTAACAATTTTGGCTCCTAGAAACAGCATTTTCAAGGTGGTAAAGGAAAAGCTTTACTATTATGATTAATTTTCAAAAAATGGAATAATAAAGCTCAAATGAGTGGTGGGAGGGAGAGCTAGAAATGCACTTGTAAAATATCTTGACCCCAAGTGCACAGTTATGCTCTCAATTGTTTCAAAATCATGAATTATTTTTATTGGTACAAATCACTTTTTCTCTTCATCTTAATGCCTGCTGAATAGGAAGGAAATTTTCTTAAGCCAAATAACTGCTGCTTTCTTTTAGGATTTATGTATTTTGAAAACACTTTCTGAGCTACTTAAGGGGACTTCTCTGTACTTAGGGACTTATGTCAATGAAGAAATAGGTGCAGAAGATCGCTAACTTTAATGTAGTTCTTAAACGTTTTCCAGGAAGCTGGACCCGATGTGATTAATCCTGGGGCATTGAGAGAATTGGCTGTGTAGGGAAGAAAGCGGTATCTGGGGAAAAGCAAATACAGTACTTCAGGAGGGGATAGGGAAAGGATGAGCTGGGTAATTAAAGGCCAGTCTGTTTGGCTTAAATGTAGCAAGAAATAATTGGACAGACATCTTATAAGCCCCTGCCAGTTAGCGAGATCAGTTACCAAGTAAACAGATTTCTCAAGGGCAAATCATGACAAACCCATTTAATTTGTTTGTACAGTAACATTACAGGTCAGGCGGGGAGGAGAGAAGCATTAGATATGAGAGACCTCGACTAGAGCTTCTTGCACTGTGTTCATGTACCTTTCACCTGAGGAAGATGAGGAAAAGTGGTCCACTGAGAAGAGTCTACTGCCTGTTAGACATTTGGACAGTTAGACATATTCTATGTCAGAGCACAGGAATATATCAAGGAGGGCTCATCGATATTCTATGTCTCGTATTAATCAGTATTTTTATTAATGACTTGGACAGTAGCATGCAGGGTGTTTTCTGAGTCTCTCAACCCTGTCAGAGTGAGAACAAAAACAAGACATGAGGAAACAGGTACAGAACTGAAAATGATCTTTGGGGCAAGACCACTTCAGTGAGAGTCCAATGCAGCAGAAGGAATTAGCTGCATAAATACACATGGGAATATTTGGCTAAATGGTGCTCCTGTATCAAGGGATTTAGGATTTATAGAGAATCACAGCTAATAGATCAACCACTGATAGTCTCAACCCTTAACTGTGCTGGAAGGAGAATTTTCTTTGTGGAATTGAATAAAGAAGTTTTCTGTTGTATTTAAACATCCTCATATACTTCCTGGCTTGAGAGATGACTGGTTTTGATTCATCCAGATTGAATCATAAAATTGTGCAGTAAATATTATGTTTCCTCTTTCTTCTCCCTCAAACCCAGCTCCAAAAAACTAAATGTACACGTCTGGTTAATGTTGTAAGCCAGCAAAGGTTAAGTTGAAAAAACAGCTTATGAGAACTGTAATGAGTGAAGGGAGAGAATAACAATTTCTTTCTATTTCTGGTTACAAAAATTCTTTCCCTTTAGAAACTGAACAGCCGTCACTGGATTCAATTAAAAAGCAAGGCTTGTGTACTTAATTTTAAAAACTGTTTATACTTAGTAGGGAAACTTGGGATTTACTTCAGCCTCTACATACACACATGTTTTTCTCAACTTGGTTGTAATAAAAAAAGAGGGAAATAAGGATACAAATGCACATTTTTGTAGGAAAACAGAATGGCAAGACTTAAAGTTATCCTGGTACATCCTTAGTAAGACTGCAATGACACATTCACAGTCAGAAGGTTTAAATTAGTGCTACCTGCCTTCCAGTTCAGTCTCTCTCTTGACACTCTTCTCTCGTAGAGGGAAAGATTTGTGAGGTAATGTGGATTGGGAAAAATCTATGTGGTTAAAACTAACCTTTCCTCTGCTCTTCAGCTCTCCATCACCTTCGCTTTTGTTTCAGCCAGTTACATCCCTTGTGCCTCACTGCATTGGGACAACACTTGTGCCAGGACAAGTGATTGAGTGAGACAGAAATGGAAACAAGACGTATGGAAAAGGGTCAGAATTACCTCTTTCAGTGACACTGCTGGCTCAGACTGTCCTGAAGTGTACCTGAAACTCAGTTTTCAATTAAACATCCAGACTGTCAACTGCTGGTGGTTTTGGCTCAGCTCCTCAGACTCTTTGCCTTTCTGCAGTCTTTCAACAGTACCTGTAACTTGCAGAAGTAATAATTTATTTTCTTCCTTCCGCTAAAAGGTTAGTTAATTGAAGAACTAAGTTAGATATGAAATGTATTTGGAAAACATATCTATAGGGAAGGGTGTTTGCTGCAGAAGTTGTTGGTTTCTTTTGATGTAATTTGCTTCTTAAGCACAGGAGGAGTGAGAAACATATGGTGATGCAACCTGAAGGGAGAGAGTTCTATACTGCTCTGGGCACAGCGGTCAACAGGTAAAATCAAATGCAGAAAATGGGAGTGGATTGTCATGCATTCAGTGCTCTGTCTTTTATTTCAGGTCAGCCCCTCTTCTGTTCCAGTGGTGACTGTGTTTCAGGTAGTTTTTCTTTCCTAGACCTGTCTTACATATGCCTGGAGAAAATAATTTTGTCCCTTAGAATGTCTTCCTTTGGTATTTGTTTCTGTTTATTTTAATCCTATAGTAGGCTTCTCTTGTTAGAGGGTTTTTAGGCTCTATGGAAGATAAAAAGGTAGATTTTTAGTAACAGTATGCGTGCAAATAACCTCAGAGTAACAAGGTGGGGAGGTGGATGAAGTGCTGTAACTTAACTTTTCCCTTTGGACTTTGACCATAAGCAGATTGGACAGCTGGGAGATTGGTGTCAGGATGGTACAGTGTGATTTGAAAGAAATGCATGTTCCAGTGTTTGATGAGACAGTGGCCCTTTCAGCCTCCTATTGTCTGCATGATAATAGCTCTTACCACTCTGAGATTACTCAGAAATTTATTCTGCGTTTCTGCTGTCCCCCGAAGTTTAGGTCAGACTAATTAGGATAAAATGCTCATTTCTTGTTGTTGAAATCCTCAGTTTAACTATCTCATCTTTTGACAAATAGGTATAATTAGTTCTCTTGTATAATTTATTAACTTCCCTATTAAGTTGTGTACAGATTAGCGAGGCACCAGGCATGCTGGCAAAAAAGGCTTCCAATTAGAAGGTGATAGATGGGTTTGTTGTATTTGATAAACAGGCTTTGTCATATTTTCAAATGAAGCTGGAAGGAGCTGTATTTGTTTAAATCCTGTCGTACCAGGAGCCTGACTGGTATTGAGCTAGATTCTGTCTTGTGCGTTGCCAAGATGGCTTTACAACAAAAGAAGATTTCAATGTATTAATAACATAGCAAAAAGGAATTTTGAGATTTCCTAAGAAGGGTATAAAAAGCAAAAAATGAAAATTTGATCGTTGCCTTGTACGGTTTGCTGACAGGAGAACTGGTGTCTAACTATGCCCTTGAAAAACGCCCCACAAAGCATTGTCTGAGGGCACAGACATGCACCAGTCTGTGGCAGGACTTCTGCTGAGACAACCTCTTATGCTGTGGTTGTGTTGGGTGAGGGGGGCACGGGGGTGCGTGTTGGAACAGACCTGCGGCGTTGGCAGCAGTGGAAGCGTCATCAGACCACGACCATCCCCAGTAAAAACCTCCCAGCAGATGCTGTGGCTCTTGAAACTTGCCTGAAGAAGAATTTGGTGAATACTCAAAGGATGTCAGTAGGGCAGGAAATACCTCAGGGTGTGCCTGTGCTCAAATACATGGAAAGGGAGAGTAAATCGAGCCTGTGACGGGGTTAAACAAGCAGGGCTCTTGATCCTGGGCCTGCCCATATTGCCTTTGGAGCAGTTTTGTCTCTGTAAAGCTTTACACACAAAGTAATACTGCAGAGTGTAATGATGAAATGGGATTCACGTGAATACACACTGTTATTAAATAATCGCCTTAAAACTTTGTGTTTACAGCTGTCAATACTGTGTATCAGCACAGGAACAGAAAGAGTTCTGCTGTTGATGTTCCTCAGCGTCAGCGAATGCCTGTGCTACTGCTTTTTCTTAAATCTCCTGTGTCCTTTCACACTCATGTTACCTGGTTCAAATACTCCATTTAGCCAAGCGCTGTAAATCCAAATAATTTCCAATAAAAGAAATGCATTTTGACTTCAGGAATCGGGCCTAGTGGCCACAGAGGCGTCAGTGCTTGTGTTGAACTTGCTTATTCTGCCCCTTTTTGGACATGTTTTTTATTTTTCAAGTGAGATCTTTATCTGCTTTGTCACTCTACAATGAGCATCTCTAACACCCTGTCACAAACGTGATAATCTGAAAGGTTAGAGAAGTTATTAGATTTTAATTTCCAATCTTGCAGTTTCCTCTAAAGTTGTTTTAGTTTATTTTGGAGGGGTTTTGGTGGTTGTTTTGTTTGTTTGCTTGTTTCTGAGGGAGAAGACAGCTGTTGGGTCAGACTTTGCTACTTTTTTTATCTAGTGAAATCTGCCATGATTTTCAATCCTTTTTTGTTTCCTTTTTTTGTCCTACTACTGACATATAGCACAGGAGTCACAGGAGTGAATCTGGCTTCCTGAGGTAATTTATCTTTGTGCTATTTCCCTTGACTCCATAACTTTGTCACTTTCCTTCAAGGGTTTTATTTACTTTGGAGGTGTTTATACAGGAGGCAAGTTTTTTTGCACTTCCAGTCGTATCCATCAGATCATTTTTCGTTGAGCTTACAAGAAGAGTTTTTTCCTTTGACCCTAAGGATGAAGGGTTGCTGTTTCAACCAGTATTTCTGGTGTAACTTCTTCCCTTAGGAATTTTCTAAAGGAATGAGCTTACAGTATGACTGCCAACATTAAAAATCCAACCTGGAAGGACTGCTTGAAAGCAAAAGACCCTTGGCTGCTGTTTCTCCTTCTCTCTCCTCTTCTTCAAAAGGAGAGGTAATAAAAGTTGTTTGTTTGAGTACCTGCAGGAAGCTAAAACACCTGGGTGATCTGAGGTGAAAAGTACTGCAGTCACTAATGAGCTGGGCGTGGAAGCGGCTTGAGGTGATGTAGGTTGTGATGTCTTAGATCACCAGTGCTTTTTCTCCTTGCTGATACTTGAGAAAAGCATCAAATGCTGCCTATTGAACTTGTCAAACTTCTTAGAGAGTAAAAACATAATAATTAGATCTTAATCTTCTATGTGACTTGTACTGGACAGTAAATGGAGATTTTGCAAGACAGACCCAGATTTTCAGCTGGAGGTTAGAGTGGCACTAAAATACCAATAGACAAGAATTGGTTTTGCTAACACACAGAATCCAAGCAGAGGTTTTTGCCAGATGGGATACAGAAATGTCTGTTGAACAGTCTCTTAATTGGTAGCTCAGACTTCCTTTTTCTATCTCCATTCACACTAAGCCTTTAATGCCAAACTCAAACATGACATCCCTGTGCTGTGGGTGTTTCTGAAGAACCTTTCCACCAGGTAATGTACATACCTATAGTCTCCATGCCAGGGCCTTACTAACAGATAAGGAATAGGACAACTTTTCAAGTCTGGTGTAGCCAAACCCCTGTTTGGGTTGCAGGTTTTCCCATTTCTCCTAGTGATTTCTCAGAGGTCCTCTCTGGCATATATGCTTTCTAGCACGGTTGCCATAGGAACAAATATCTAGCTACTTGATTGTTCTGTTGCTGTTTTGACTTCTATTTTCTTATACCTTGCCCATGACCACCATGCTCATTCCCTCTAACAGCACAGGACTGATTTGTTTTGGCACCAGACCTTCTCTCGCAGCATCCGAAGGCTCAGTGCCTGCTTTCCTGCTTGCCTGGGATCGAGCTTGGGCTGTTGGTCACAAAGAAAGAGCAGTCAGCAAGTTCTGTCCCTTATCAGCAGGGTTTTGCTTTTTACTAGCAGTTCTTGGATAGAAATTCATTCTCCAGATATGTTTTGGGAAATATTGTGTCTTTTTTCACTTTAAAGAGGCCACAAGGTCAGGGCCTTGATCTTACTGCTTGGAAGCTGCTTTGAACCCTTCCTGTGTCTTAGCCTGTAGTGGAGCACTAAGATACTGAGATAATCCAGACTACATAAGTAGCATGAATAACTAACTTGGCAAAAATTATAGCATGGGGAGTTCCTGCAGCAAGGCTTTTGTGGAGATCTGTTTATAAGAATGTAAATACTTTTTTGACAGGGCAAAAATATCCCATACTCATATGAAAGGATGACAGAAATAATTTGGCCAAATGGCCAAATATTTTTCAGTTATGGACATAAACCTGCTCAACTCTTAGAGATTTTCATTTTAATGACTTTAACAGAGTTTATTAATGATCCTGAAAAACAAATTCCAGTCACTTAATTAACTGAATAGATGCAGCTTCTAAAGAGGAAGGGAATTCAGCTAGAACGGGGCTAACAGCAGCATGGCCATCATCTATTTTATAACGTCACTATGATTTTCTAAATCTTCTTAGCAACTGGATTTAAAAGTGATGTTGTAGAAGTTGAAAAGTTAACTATACATAGAAAGAAATTACACATTGCACACATCATCAAACACAGCTGTTAACAGAGAGAGCCAGTGACATTTTTGTCTTCCAAAGAAGTAGTTCAGGCCTTTTGGATTCCTGTGGCTCTTGGTGTTCCTGCAATAGACATGAAGCACAGGTATGGTGTGTTCTTCCTGCTGCTTGAGGACAATAGTTCAAAATATCCCCTCAGAGCTTCTGATGGTTCTTGTTCTAGTGGGTAAATTGTCCTTGCTTTAACACCTTAATAAGCAGTGCACACAAAATAGGAAACGAGGAACTGCGTTCTGGTTTTGAGGGGCAAAACCAGTGGATCACTTAATTTAGCAACTGAGCTGGGAGCAGATGGAAAAAGGGCAGAGGTGAATTTGTCTGGAAGAGAGTTTGAGCTGGTGCATTCTGGGTGATGAGCCTTCATTCTTTCTAGGTAGAACTGTTTCATTATGAATAAATGGAAAATGTGCAAGCAAAAGTATTTCTTGTTGGGCCAACACTGGTGCGTACGCATGTATATTGGCAAGGTGGTCAAGAGAGGGTTTCTTAACTGTTATTTTATTTTTAGTTCTTTATCACTTTATTGAAAGGAAAGCAGGGCCAGTAGGAGAAGGTACAAGATCTATTGCTTACTAAGGTGGCACCTGATGCTTTAATGAGAGACAATCATCTCCTAAGAGGAGAGAGGTCATGATGAGCCTTCCATATCCTGAGGATGTGCTTTAAGCACTGAGTTGATGGTTAAAGCTGGTTCTTGCTCCAGCAGCAGTTCTGTGTTTCTCCTCCAGAGAACTGGTGTTCCAAAATCCACATTTGGGAAGGTAAATTTCATTATTCCTGGCAAAAACACCTCCAAACTACTTTTTAATCACTTTATTAGATGGAGAACTAGAACACTGAGAAGTGTTAATGGTGAGGTCTTGGCCAGAACATAAAAACATAAATCATGATAGAATCTTCCCTGCCTCTTCAAGTATGTGCTGCATCTTAATGATTCTGATGATTCTAATTCTCTGCTGCTCAGGGCTTTCTCAAGGTATTGCTCAGCTGTGGTTCAGAAGGACCTATCTAAGACAGGGTTAATTTACATCTTGGTTCACACTTTGCAAATTCGTCTTTTTTGCTTCCAATTTTAACCCTTCTAGACAGACATAAAAGTCTGCTTAAAAGTAATCTCAGAAGCAGCATAATCTACAAGTGTTGTCATTTAGTTGCTTTCATATAAGAAAAGCTTTGTTAGTTTTTGCATACTGAATTGACTGCAGTTGTAGGAAAATAGATTCCTATCTGACACTTGCAATGAGAAAACCCACAAAACCGGTTCATTAAAAACAAAGAAATGTACTTTACTTACTTGTACCTGTTGGGTCTGAGCGTTAAGTTTAGAAAACCTTGTTCTTCATCTGGGCAGGTACCTTTACTTCACTATCATTTCACAGATAAATGCTTTAGGGACTAGGAGGGGTCTTGTATTTTAATGTTGGTTACCATGTATAAGGATGAGTTACAAGCTGCAAAGATGATGTCCAACCTTCAGTCTCCGTTTTGCATGTGAAAACATTTTTCACCTGCTCCTGGCAGGAACCGAAGCAGCTTCCAGAGATGACTGACTTATGCTTGAGGTTTTTTGGTGTTTTGTGTTTCAGTGATCTTGGGAAATAAAATATTCAGGCATTAGGGTGAGATTTCAGGAAAATTTGAATATCCCATAAATGTGCTGCCGATTACAGCAGTATGTCTCTATGGCAATTTTATTTATTTTAATTACTGCAGGTATTTAGTTTGGTTTCTTCCCTATGTACTTATTAATTTAGGTGTGGCTTCCTTTCCACTGCCCTGGGCCAGCCTGACATGCTCTAAATCATTAACCCTGTGCTCCAGGGAACTTACCCTTAGGGCAGCATCCTTGATATTAGATTGGATCCCTTCTGGGCAAAATTTAATTGACTGGATTTCCAGGGGGAGGGCTGGTTCCCCCAGTGTCTCGCTGCTACAGAATCATTGTTTCAGCAGTTGATTTAGAAGCCAAGTTTGAGCTGTCACACGATAGCAGAGGGAGAGCAGGCAGTGAATCAGAGGGCACAGGCTGTGCTCTGAAGCATAAGCTGATATGTTCCTTCATTTACGGAGGTATTTGCGCTAAGTGTGCTGGCGCTCTAAGTAGTCATATCAATAAAAGCGGGATGAGATGGATGAATACAATTTTATAGCACTTGATTGTAGATTACAAGGGAGCCTGGAATCCTGTCCCTGGTAAATCATGGAGACAACCATTGTAGCAATAAGGTATAAAGGTGATGTATCTTAGCTTTAGCTTGGTTTATGGAACTGGCTGTGATTGCCAGCAGGTTGAACCCCTGTGACAGAAACAGAGGGTATTGATGTGTTTTTAATATTACTCATGGCTGTAGACTCACTTCCGACACGGGCAGCCCCTCTGAAGTCAATAGAGCCGTTTGTAGCTGTTTGCTTGTCCAAGCACTGCACTGGCAGTGAGCTCTGCCACAGTCACCAGTCTCCCCTGTTAGATCACCAACAGTGCTGAGGAGAGCAGTGGTTATGGGTACCCGCACACAACTTCCATGAAAACTTGGATGTTGGACCCTTCCTTTGTCATTCTTGGTAACCAAACCCAAGTGCTCCCTCTTCTGTAAGCGTCCCAGGACAAAGCAAGACTTAAAATAAACCCCAAAAGAGCCCGATAGTTCAGTCAGGTTAGTTAAGTCAGGTATAACAAGAAGGGGAGCCCCAGCTTTTGCCTTTGTGTTTCAGGGTATATGCTCCTATCTACCTGTGGTTAGCAATGTCGTGGCCATTCTGTACAGCTCGGGAAGCCTCTGGGGATCTCACATAGGATTAATTTTGTAGCTCTTCAGTGTTTTGACTGCGTAGATGCACAGGACAGGACTGGTTTTGGTAGGAGTATGAATCTAGTATTGGAAAGGGTGATAGAAACAGCATATTGTCTATACTGCCCCTTTGAGGGAGTGGTGATTTTTTGAGATATAAATGGTTCTAGCAGTGTTCTTAAAGAGAATATTAAGAAGGACAGCATAACCCTGCATAACCTTTTCCTTGTGTTTAGATGGATTAGACTCCTTTCCCTATCTGAATCTGGGATAGTTCTGCTGTTATCGAAAAGCAGTTTTCATTAGAGGCAAAAAAATACATCCAAGTAAAATGTGAAGTTGAAAGTCAGAGTTAAGATAGAGCTGGTTGTGTCACTTGATCTTATCTGAATGTTGCTGGTGTGATTATCACGGTGCACTGGGGCTTAGTGGGGAGGGAGGATGTGCAGGCAGCAGGCAGGAATTTCATTTATTGGGGGAAAAAGTGAAAAATTTCTCAGCAATTATTGTTGGTCTTTACTAGGTTTTGCTGAATGGTGCAAATGTAATACTACAAAGCTTTTCTGGTAGTTTGATTTCAGGGAAAGGAGAATGGAGGAGAGAATATGTGGGCACAAAAATGAGGCAGTAATCTTCAAATTTCTTTGTCAAAGAAGTCTCAGGTGTGGGGAAGCACAGAAATACAGGAATGGGTTTGTTGTTATCCCCCTTGCCCACAGGTTTTGGGAAAGGTGAGAGCAGGACCTGGATCCCCCAGGATCCCCCAGTCTCTAGCTTCTTTCCATGTTCTGTCTCTGGAGCGAGTGGCACGCAAGGAGGTGAACTGGGGCGGTCAGGGAGCCTTTGTTCTGCAAAGCTAAAATCAAGATGACGAAAAAGCAAACAATAGTAATCAGAGCAATTGTGGGGGATTAAAAGAACAGTAACAATTTCTGGAAGTCCTATAAAACTCCCAAACAATAAAACAACCACTAGAACCAAACAAACCAAAACAGACTTCCCTCCCCCCCCCCGCCCCCCAAACAAACAAATAGAAAACACTAACAAAAAACAAACAAAGCAAAACAAAAAAAAAGGAAAAGTGAAAAAACAAACATACAGGCTATAGACCTGCTCTTTGCAGTTCTTATTCTGCCTAGATGTGCCTTGTGCTGGGAAAGTAAAATGGGTAGGATGTCATTAGGCTGGAGAGAAAGACTTCAGAACTTGCTGCAAGGGCACTCGCGCTGCAAATAACACTCTCACCAGCTTGCAGGTGAGAGGGATAAAAATAATATCTTATTTACGAAGCCCTTCAGAGGAGTCTCTTGGGACAGATGAAGTTCTTCAGCCAGTAAAGGTCTTGAATGTTTTCTGAAAAGCCTTCAGATATTTTTCACAAATAACTCCCATGTCAAGACTTACATGCTGTTCTGTTTCCCTCCCCTGTATAACAACCATAAAAAGTTCTTTGGGGTTATCGCCTTAAGCTCTGCAACCCCAAATTTTCTGAAAGCTTCGAAATTAGAGGGTTCAGTGTTTCTCCTCTCTGTTACAACTCGTGTCAAAGTCCCGTCATTTTACACTAATGCCCATTCCTTTGCTTCCTTTCTTCTAGCACAGTAGTTGTGAGATTTGTAGCAAGGGAAGGTGTCACATACTATATCAACTGAGTGAGGTATTTAATATTTCATGAATTTATGTCCTTAGTGTTCATTTCTCGTGCTCTCTTTATTTTTATTTAGGAAAACAAATGGTGTCATTCACGTTGCCTAATGTTTTCCAGCAGTAGCATCTGTTATATCTTCCCTTTTGTGTTTTTGAGGATATAGGGAAATCACATGTGGCACTTGCAGCTGCATTTAACATAAATTAGAGCCAATTCTCAATTTGTATTTCTCCCCCTGACTTCTAAAATAATTGTTAGAGATTAGTCCATGTTCACCAGAATTATTTTTTTTCTCGGTGTAGTTTTCTCTTTTGCTCCCCATGCTTATGCTTTGCCTCTGATAGGAGGTAAACTCAGCAGCATTTGAATCAAATGAGAAGTGTGCCACAATCAAAATTGGGCAGTATAAGTTTGTTTACCCTTTTCTATTTTTTACCATTAGGACTTTTAAGCAGGCTCTCCTAATTTCCCATCTGGATTACTGCAGCATCCTTGCAATCTGCTGTCAAAGCTGTATCACCCTCTTCCACTGTGTATGAAAATGCAACAGCTCTGAATGTCCTGCCAATGATGCCTTCCCCTAAATGAATCTCATCTTTATGCCTCATCAGATTCTTATTTGTTTTATCCTTTTTACATCTTCTGCTACTCAGTTTCTTATATAATCTTTTATTGCATTGTTCACGTTCTTTTTACTTTATTATTGGTCATAACCCCTTTCTTTTCTTTTCCTGCCATGTTACTCTGGAGGCTTTCTGTGCAGAATCACAGTGCTGCTTATCTCACCATTCAAAATCCACACTGAGACTCTGTACCTCAAGGATATTATTTTGTAGTGTTTGTTTTAGCAAAGATAATGCAACCTTGCAAAATATTTAACTTCCCTGGATAATCATTTAATCTTGCTGGCTCCATGAGAATCTTCCCCTCTGATCTTCTCGAACTGCCTTTTGTTAGGTGACACCTTGAATCACCATGAAGGTCCTGTTATGGTTCTGAGCATGCTGCAGGTTTGAGCTCTGTGTTCACGTGGAGTCAAATTGACACTAATGGCCGCAGTCCTGGTTTCAGGTGCATGTCTTGATGGGCTCTTCAGAGTATGAATTATGCATCTCTGTCTGCGTTATGCTCTTCAGCACTGAAACTAATAACAGAGCTGGTACTAACAGAGAATACTTATGTTTTAGTTAAAATGAAGTTAAACTCACGAGATGCGAAGACTTCAGGATCTGAAATGCTTTAATGTAGAGATGCTATTTGTAATTATCTCTGTTTCCCAGACTCTGATTCTAGATTTTGTAGTACACTGTTGAAATATACAGTTGAACTTTTTGATAAGGGATGAGTGAAATCTAAGTTTTCTGTGACACTAAAAATGGCATCAGTCAGGGATTATTATTTGCAAAATAGAGAGCTTGATTTTTGTACCCTGTTGAAGAGAGTGCCTGTGGAACTTTGACTGCTGCTGTACAGAACTGGCCTCAGCTAATACTCATCAGTGAACTTTACAGCTCCAAGTGCTGCTCTGGTGCTGCTGCTACTGCCAGTCCTGTCGAGTTGGCATTCATTGTGATATCAAGTGAGGGGAGAATTTCTCGCTTATGGCATCCCTTAAATTCAATTAGTGCCCCTTATACCATGGGAGGCCATTGCAATATCTGAAGTGGAGAAAAGAAATAAGTTCTTCCAGCCCTCTCTTGTTTGTACTGCTTGCTATTTTCCTAGAGCCTCGCTCTGAATTTCAATTCTGTTCAGTGCAAGTGTCACAAAGCAGCAGTTGTTAGAAAGGATTATTGTCGTGGTCTAACCCCAGCTGGCAAAAAAGGACCGCACAGCCACTCGCTGCTTCCCCCTCCCAGCATGGGAACCACTGCTCCCCATGAACCAACCCATGGCCACGCAGTCCCAGGGCATCAGCCCCTGGACAACCTTCTCCCTGGTTTATTGCGTTATTGTGGCTGGGAATATCCCTTTGGACCAGCTGTGTGTCCCCTCCCAACTCCTTGTGCACCTGCAGCGTCCTCGCTGGTGAGGAGCAGGGAAGTCCCTGACTGCAGAAGCACTGCTCAGCAATAACCAAAGCACCCTGTTGTACCAGCAGCCTTCCCACCCAAATCCTAAAACGCAGCCCAACACCAGCTACTGTGAAGAAAATTAGCTCGACCTGAGCCCTAACCAGCACCACTGTGAAGAAATAAACATTTATCAGGTGGCCTTTTGAGAAGGTGAATAATCTAGCCAGGAAAATTCCAACAATAACAAAAGCATGCTGCTGACTGACAATTTATTTCGTCCCTTTGAGATGCAAGGAGTTGTTTCATGCTGAGTGAATATTGATCTGCTCTATAGAGATAAATGAAATTCCACTTACAATTCTTTGGTTGCTCACTTGTCACCAATTAAAACTGAAGAGCGTAGTCATGCACCAAAAATATTAATTAGCTCTCTTCAGTTTCTGGTATCTGCTGGCCCAAGAGACTGTGGGCTGGCTTGTTTGATCTGGCCTTCGTTCTACACAGGAGCTCTTTTCTGGCTCATGTCATTCCCTCTCCATTACTCTTGATGATGATGATGAGAGGAGTAGGGTGTAGACAGGTGGGGGAAAAATAATTACTTATTCCTTCCTTTCCCCTACTTCTTGTAAGTTTTATCTGATCATTTATCGTTATCTTTGTGAGTATATTATAATTGCTGTTCCCCACTACTACCTGCACAGTCAGTGGTCATATTTAAAAGTTGTGTCTTTCCTGTGTGTGCAGCCATGTAACGAGGTATGAACTGACAAAAAACCCCATCTGTAACAGAGTAAAAAAAATGAACTTTTAAGTAAAGGATTTTTTTTCTCTGGATTATCAGCTTTCAGAAAGTCCCAGGAGTCCTATCAGGAGTATAACTGATTGCCAGAAACTTGGCTAATATTGTAGGAAGAGGGGAGAATAAATGACAGAAGGAAAGCTAGGCAATAAGATGAAAAGGAGCACTGAGTTTGCTGGGAAGTGTCTGGTCAGCAGACCAGCTGAGGCATCTGCCCTTTTGATGATGTTCCCACCCATTGCTGCAGCAGAGCCTGCAGGGAGGTTGGCCAGTGGAGCATTAAGAAGCAATAATGACTGTCCTAATAGGAGTCACGTCTCTGGCTTCTTATCCTCCCTCACCATCAGGCCTTCCAAAAATAATGCCTTCAGAGACAAGGCAGAAAATAAGTGAGGTGATGAGGCTGTATTTTGAGCAGTTCCATCTGCAAATCCTGAGTGATTCTGCTGACGTCCAATTACACAGGTGTAATGGAGATAGATCATCATCTGGGCTTTGATTTGAAAATGACATTTCAATGTTTTGGCAGCTCTAAAAATACTGGCATTGCTAGTAGCTGGAAGCCATGAAAATATTGTTTCAGCAACAGAATTGTTTTGTAAAGCAGTGGTAGCTGCTGGTGATAGAGGCTGGTTTCTGAACTGAAGCATGTTGCTCCAGGCTCCACTGCTAACAAGGAAGGAGTAAGGCTGTTGAAAACCAAACATGTGTTGCTGGGGAACATTCCTTAAGGAATAAAATAAGCTGCAGCTTCCTGACTATACATTCCATTGTTAGATAACTTGGGAAAAAAAAAATGTGTGCTGATTAAAACCAGATTTGTCCTGTAGCTAAAACCACTGTCAGGCAGATGGGGGTCTCCAGATTACTCTTCCTAAGGCAACCTATGAAATGAGCCCACTGGATGGTAAAATATTAAAAAATCCACAGCATCTGGAGAAATTAAAATAATTAAATACCATTGGATAGAGCAAACTTGCTTGTCACTGTCAAAATTTGCCTGAACCTGAGCCATACAAAACAGAAGCACTTAGTAGTGTTTACAGTATGTGGGCAATGTAGTTATCTTTTCATTAGGAGAGCAGTAAGGAGAAGAAAAACCAACAAACCCTGAGAGAAAATGTGCTTTGTTATAGTGTTTTTTTTCAGGAAGAGCTTATTCAACAACCCCTGCCGTGCTTCAGCAGGTACTGAAGTAGATCAGTGCCATAGAGGAAGAGCATTTAGGGAGCTGGCATGCCTTTGGGTTCGGGCATGTCAGTGACAGAGGCAGCCCAGCTCAGCCTCTGAAACAGGCAAGTTTATTTCTCTGGTGCTGATAGTCAAAGAGGTGAAGGAGAAATCAGTGAGGAAAATCTCTTTACTGTGCTGTCGTCATGCTGTTGGAACAAGAATTTATGCAGACTTAATATTTGACATGTTCTCTTATGCCAGAGATTTCACTGCATTTACTGTTCAAGCAGAAACACGTCCTAAGCATTTGTTTGCTTCCTGCCCTCTGCACAAGCCTTTGTCCCTTCTGCTCCTATCCTGTCCTGTTAATGTACATTCCATCACCAAAGAAAATAACCTACTTTTGGGGCTGTATTTTGGATTTGAATGTCTAGAAGGATTGCAAGTCTTCTTTTAATCCAAAGGAACCAAGAAGGGTCTTTACTTGTTCATTCTGAGAAGCTGAAGTTAGAGGTCCGGAGTCTGTGTTCTCACCTGTGTTAGTCGTGTCCTCCCTGGAGCTGGTGATTTCAGGGAAGGGAGGATGTTTGGGATCATGGTACTGCAATTTTAGTAGAAAAATCACTTTGGAACCCCCTGAACAGGAAATTTAAGACCAGGTGTAACACAAAATAAAGGCATTGTGTTTTCTGAATCTGCCATTTGAAGATCAGCATAAGCAAGACTTTGAAGGCTGGCTCATCCAAATGTGAGCATTGATATCATCTGTAGTGTGAGAGTGTTGGAGGTGAGGGAAAGGGAAGAGAGACAGGGGAGTGTGATTCAGACCCTGTTCCTGCAGTAATAGCTAATCCTCCTGGTATCTGAACAATGGGATTGCTCCCATACCAGTAATTTAAAACTTGATGAGCCATCGATGAAACTGCCTTCCAAGTTGCACACAAATCTGAAGAGAAGCCAATGACTCTGGTGATCATTTCTTTCCCTCCTACAAGTTTGTGTTTTGGGGACAAGATACTTCTGCTACTGTGTCATTCTGCTGCTGCCACTGTAGTTGCACAGAAAGAACTTCACTACTTTTGATTCATCCCCTATTTTCCATAAAACTGAAAGCAAAAATGTAATTCCCTTTCTTCCAAACTGAGTGTAACATTACAGCTTTGGTGAGAGAGGTGGTCTCAGCTGAACTTTAGATGCCATCCAGATGGTTTCCCTTAAGCTGAAAAAAATACTGCATTTTACTGATAACACAATAATGTGCTACAAATAATGGCAGTGGTCAGGCTGGGTAAGGGAAGCTGCAGAGCTCCTTCAGCGTTTCTGCCAGTCCTGTATACCAATGAACTCATACTTCTTCAGCCCAAACCTGCTAACATCCTCATGAATAACACATTCCCAACTTCGGCTTTGATTGTTCATCTAAGAATAAGTTGACCACATCAGGCCTTTCAGTTTAACACCTTGGAAAAAGAAATACCTGGGAAGTTGAAGAAAAGGGAGGTCCCAAAAGCCATTCTCTATTGATGGGGCTGCTTTCTGGTTATACAGCTGAGGAGAGGGTCTTGTAGCACCTCTGCCTCTTGCAGCTGGAATTAGAAACCCAGTATTTTAATTTCTTAAGAGAAACTTGAGTACTGAAGTTTCAATCGAGACTTTACATGAAAAGGCAGTAAGAAAATCTTTCACAAAAAATAACTGTGTTTTCCCTCTGATGCCGAGGAAGCAGGTTCAGAAACCTACCATGAAGCTGAAATTTCTCAAAGTGCCTCTTAAATCTTTGCTGCAATTACTGTAATTCACAATAATAGATTCAGTACTATTTTTAAAAGCTTTTGAAGGTTGCAAGTAGCATCCATAAATTGTGGGTTGTGGGCAAGCTATGAAACCATAGTTTTCCAGGGCTTTTATTTAAATGAGAGAATGAGAGCAAGAGATGTAATAAAAGTAGTTATGAAAAAACATGAAAGTTTGTGTAGTGCTGAACAGTGACTAAAGAAAGGCTTGAAATGTCTGTGCCTTTGTAAAAGTTGTCTTCAGGTTGGACAAGATTTTGCAGAGTCAGGAATGAACCTCTTTTAATGCAATAGTTGTGGGGTTTTTTTTAAAGAGACTGGTTAAAATGATAGCTCAGTGGGGAAGAAATGGAAATAGTTTGAGAGAATATGCAGGCAGGGCTAACAGAGCCAGAGGAACCTGTCTAGGCTGCTCTATATTGGTACAGACTTTAGTATTAGGGTGAGGTAAGTGAATGGATCATGGGGGTGGGAGGAAGGCTGGGGAGGAATATTGGGAAGAAATGAGGGAATGAAGGGAAATGGCCACCAAAGGAAAGTATTAGCATTAATGATATTCACAAAGGGCCCAGCCACTGTAAAATGGTAAATAACAGCAGAAACTGCTCATTAAAGAGCTGGTTTTTTTCCTTGAAAAGCAGAGCATGCAACAATATTGAAAAAGTTCTCAATGTGTTTAACAACCTGTGCATTCCTATAATAGGCTTGTGGAATGAAACCGTGTATTGTTTTACATATTGTACTGAGACTGGAAAGCAGACTGGGCTGGGTGAAGTGTTATGCAAAAGCCCATGCAGGAAATAGAAAAATCAGGAATACAATATGAAGCCCTCAATAACAGCATGCTTTCCAATTGCATTTGGGAACTCTGAATTAAAAGCTGGGAGAGAATAGTAGTTGGTGTACAGTACTGTGGTACTGTCTGCAGTTTTACTTCCAACAGTTCTCTGCCTACATGACTACTTATTAGCAGGTAATAGTGGGATGTAGGGGTCAGCATGTGGCCTGCCAAGATGGATTTGAAGGACCTGTGCAGCCTTCAACAAGGGCAACCCACAGAACAAAAAAAATAAGGAAATGCTGTCAGGACGGCGGGTTTGCGAGAGCAGCATCTCTCTATGCACTGGGGCTGAGGCATTGTGTTAGGGTTTGTCTTGACAAGATGTTGCGGTCACATAACAAGGTACGAAAGGATGTGACACAACTCAGTTGTTAATGAAGCAGCTCCTCAGTGAACGCCACTCGTCATGTGTCTCTTCTGACATGGCATGAAAGAAGGAGCTTGATTTGAGAAGGAAAAAGTGCCGATGAGAAATGAAAGAAGCTGTTGAGTGAAATGCACGTTCCCCCGTGTTGCTTGTTTTGCCGCAGCAATGTATTGCAGATAATTAGGTGACTCATTTAAAGCGGACCCCCCACCTCCTCAGATGTTCTGGTGGGCGGGTGATTGCTCCCAGGCTCCGAGGTGAATGAATTTCTCATCAGCGGTTTGGCATCCCAGGCAGTGATGTAGATCTTCTGACAAGAAAATCAATTCCATTGCTAAGTTTCACAATTTGATTACTTTATAAAAAGTCTCTAGAGCAGCTCTCTGTGTGATTATATAGACTTCTGAACTGCAAGCTTAGTCCCACATGCTTCACAGTTCTAAACAATTTGTAGTAATTATTTTGATTAGACGTGTACTGAAGTGCTATTTCAATAATGAACAAGGCGATGTGCAAATTATAGATGAGAATACGCAGAAAAGCTTTAAAGATAAATAAAATAAGGCTAAATTCAGCTCTGAAATTATTGGATGGAGCTTCCTGAAGCTTATGTTAGGGTTTTGAGTTCAAATCCCTTGTCAGCTTGAATGTCTTTGCAAGGAGATTAGTTTTGCAGATGAGATCTCCTTGCATTTCTCTCTTGTTTCTATTTTGAGTGATGAAGTATTAAAAATAATGTAGATGCCTAAAAAATGGTAAATTGGGTTACTGTTAGTGATGGGCCCATTATAGCAAAAAAAGCTGTAGGCATTTAAACTCATTAAAAAGAAAATATTGACTGTATCTCAGGCAAGTCAGCCAGCCATCTGGATCTGTTAGACTGTTTAATATTGTGCTCAGTGTAAAAGTATGGTTAAAATAACAGAAATTGGCCAGCTACTTCAGAGCTGTGTGTCAGTAGGAGCATCTTTTCTGGGCTGTACATCAGACCCCGTGTAAGGGCATCGTTGGTTATCGAGAGCAAGAACGTGTTTTTGTGGAGTGTGAGTGCGGAATTCAGGGGTTCAGCAGAAGGGAGGCATTCTGAGTCTGTGCCTTGGGAGATGTTCAACCCTCTGAAATCCTCAGCGAGGGTTTAACTTGCAGGAATACCCGTGGAGTGGGCTGCTGTGAGCGTGACAGCACGGCCAGCCCTGGTGAGCCCTGTCACCTTGTAACGTTACAGTGCCTGGACCGAGACCTGTGGAAGAGTTGAGAGGGACAGAAAGCACAGGACAGATTTCCAGTGTGTGGGCGTTCTGGCATCTGTCCTTCAGTACACAGTTTTCAGCCTTTAGGCTCCCCAGTGATGGCTCAGGAGGAGGTTCACACCAGCTCTGGATCATTTCAGATTGGCTGTCAACAATGAAGGTAAGATGACTTTTTTACAACCTGATCTTAGGATCCAGGGGGCCACGGTCATCGATGTCATAATCCTCTTTCCATTGAACAGCTCAGGATTTCAGTCCCTGCACTGAGTGTTTCCAGTTTATGTTAAGCAGGTATTGAATGACATGTAGCAACTGTAATTGCAACAGGACCTAAACACCTCGTCTTTGCCTGCTCAGTTCTCCTGGCAAAGTGCTTTGCTCTTCTTTCTCTCTTGATTGATTTGATCAATAGGCATCCAAAAAGGTTTTTGAATGTCATTCTTGGAGATACTCAAAACCTATCTAGGTGAAACCCTAAGGAAGCCAAAGTAATTGGATCTGGTTTGAGCAGGTGAATGGGTTAGAGACCTCCAAACTTTCCTTCCTGTCTAAACTGTATCATCCTTGTGTGACAAGAAGAACGAAGAGCACTTGTCTGCAAGAGAATCAGTTTATTTTAAACAGATGGCAAAAGACGAATATATATGAATTAATAGTTTGAATATAGCTTTTCTTTTTAACTTCTTTCTTAGAACCCCTAAACAATCTGTTCTCTCACACGAGATGTACAGATCTTAGCTTCACGAGAAGAATCCACAAAGTGGTTTTAAATAGTGTCTCATTCATGTATGGAAAAACGTCAGTGGAAATGGCAGGAGTTGAGGGGAGGAGAATATTCTTTTTGGAGGCCTGTGTTGCTTGAGAAATGGGTTTTAATGAATATTTTTTGTCCAATTCTATTTATTTCCCAGCAAAAATATGAAATTCACGCTACCAAAAAATGCAAGCCTTGAAAGTAGGATGAGAAGTTAGACTGTGCAATGTGGGCTTGATACTGAATTGAGGGTGGAAAGGATTTTCAACAACCCGTGGGGGAGCATTAGTTCTTATTTTAGGTGACAACGGTGTGGATAATTAAGGTCCTATTTTCTCAGCACCGTGGGAGAGTGTGGATATTACAATGCCTGCACTTTTTCTGTCTCCTTTGCTTGAAGGTTGCACTCAACGTTTATTTTATGTGTGAGAGAATGAGCCTAGTTTGAATTTATGACAAGTTCTTTCCTCATAATAGTCTGGCATAAGGCATAATTTTTGCATTCTCTGCAGAAAATTCTATGTGTATAAAATTCTATGTGTAGAACTTCTATTTTACTCTTTTTTTTCCACCGCTTTGTAAGAAAGAGAGCAACCATTGTTCTTTGTACAGAGAAAAGTTCAAATACCTTTCATTTTTCAAGGTGACATCAGTGGCAATGCTAAGTGATTTGGAAGAGAATTGGAGTGATGCAGATTTGACTGTCATAGCACAGATTCTTAGACCACTTTTTGAAACTCTTTCTTAAGTTTCCCAGAGTGTGGGGTGTCTTAAACTTATTTATATTTATCTTTAATTTTTGCTCCCATTTCAGATGGGCCCATACTTGCCTTTGGTAATTATCTGTGAAGGAGGTAAAGTCATCTTGGCTGTCTTTCTCCTGTGCTGGCAAAGAATGAGGCTGTTGTTCATTGTTAGATAATGGCAACTATTTTCACTGAGTGTTTTTAGGATGCAACTGCATGCCCTCAGAAGGAGCTAAATTCTGTTTAGTCCAGTGCTGGGGAGTGGTCTGCATCGATGTTCTCTAGCTGTGCGTGCTCTTTATGTTGATAGATGGCACTTTGTTCTGTCTACATTTAATTTTACAGTAGCCCCTTACCATGTGGCACGTTGCTTTTGGCAATGAAATGTATTAAAACTGGGTTTTGGTGACATAAAAACCCCCCAAACCACCAAAACTTTCACGCTTTCGTGGCAACGTGAATGTTACCATGATAGATCTGGGAAGGGGTCCACTGGGTCTGGAAGAGTATCTTTTAACAGTGCAGTATTGTATAAAAGCCAAGAAGAGAAATGCAGAAAAAGAGTCTCATCCAGTTTAGACAAAAAAAAAAAATTGGCAAAAATATGCATTCAAAATGCTTAGCTCTAATAAGGTTAACATTTTCCAGTGTTTTTCTTTCTGTTGGTGCTTTTCCAGATAGCTTAACTCCTAAAACACTGGTCTCAGCTCTAGATAACCCATAGTTTGACACCTTCGTGCTGTGTAGTGGCAGTGTCGCCCTAAAGTCTCGTGGGAGAAATGGGATCACCCAGACACAGAGGAATATAAAGCAAATAGAATTGTTTAATTTTTTTCTCTTCCAGCTAAGAGGCCTGCCCACCTTTCTTCCATTTCACCACCGTTCTGGTGGGCAAGGCAAGAGTTAATGAGCCTGGCAGGTGCTGCAGGGTTTGGGATGGACGGGGCCTTGCAGCGTTATGTGCCTGTAAAGCATGTTGTACATCCACTAACAAGCCTGCCATTCATTTTTTCAATAAATCCTGCTCAGAGGTATTAGGGTCTGTGAACTGACAATTGATTTACTGCCTGGAAAATTATTCTTTATTGATTTATATTACACAGAGGCAACCGCAAATCTATAGCAGCCTTAATCAGAGAGAAAATGCTGAAGTTACTGTCATTCTTACTTAGTCAGGCAATTACAAGTGGGAGAATTGGTTTAGTACCTCTAGGTGACATCTATGTATTATCCAATTATGAATCTCCGTAATCCGTGAATTACAATACATAAAAGTGTGTGAGATCTGGTTAATTAATTTTTTGTAATATGAACAGTGCCCTTTGTGCAAAAAGGTGTTTTAAATGTCAACCTAGCATTTAATGTGAAATTTGGCACCAGAAACTAAGTTTGATTTTTAATGAAGATTCTTAGTATCTTTACTCTTTCTGGTATTTTTCTGATATTTTGTATGAACTGGACAAGATTAAGAATCTGAGACTGGTTACACAATTTGTATATTTGATATTTTTAAAATCAGTAGATATTCCCTTTTTTTTTGGAGTCTGAGCTTATTGTGGATGGTGTGTGACAGGACAGAACTGTCCATAGACATGGAGACCGTGCTCTAGGCTTGGACACTCTTGATCTGTCTTGACAACAGGCTGACTTCAAAGAGCAGAAGCTCAGAGCTCTTTGTGGGCTGGTTTTTGCAGCCTCAGATTGCATTAACTCTAGGCTCTCTCAGATCTGGCTGGTTTATCCATGGCTACCATTGCAAAACCTTCAGTGCTGTGAGCTGAAAGCTGGGGGTGCTGCACAGATGAATGTGCGGTGCAGAACCAAAAGGATTTGTAGAGGAGATGGGGCCAGTAATGAGGAACTGGGAACTAACAGCTGGATGGAAAACCATCTACAGGGTGGGGGTAAGACCTCTGGAGCTTGACTGCAAAGCTTTGGGACATCTCTGGGATGTGGAATTTAGCCTTTTTGTTCTTCTCGTAAAAATATGCGAAAACGAATGTACCTTACCCTCTTCCTAAAATAGACATCAATATTTGTGGGCCTTGAGGTATGGGTTATTCCAAGGGTATTTTCCTTCTTAGGAAAGCAAACGTGGGGATTAGAAAAGGAAAACAGACTGTTGTATCCTGTAAGACTTCAGCTTTTAGAATGTTGTTTGTTGTGTTTTTTTTTTTCTCCTGTAAGAGTAGCATGGAATTTCTCTCTGTTAATGAATTCTGTATTTATGTAGTAGCTAAAGGATGTTTTCCTGCTGTGTGGTAAGGCCTAAGGTTTTCTGTGAACCTCATTTCTGTTGACATAATATCTTAATTGAAATTGTTCAGAAAAAAATAAAATACTCATTTAAGGGAGTGAACTCCATGTCTCTGTGGCCCATCATACTGAAGTATCTTTCCAGGCAGCATGGAAATACAGGTTCTTCTGCAGCTATTTCCATGAGATATTTAAGGCTCTTTTAAGATTGTGCATTTTGTCACCGATTGACATAATTGGGAGCTTTGAAAATATTCCAGAGCCCAGGTATTTCACCCTGCTGGCCACTGTTAGGTCCCTGACCCAGAGAGCAGAAGGGATGAAATACGAGCCAGGTCTCTGCTGGCCGGGGCTTTGTCCGTAGCACAAAGGCAGCCCAGGCCTCCTGCACACCCCGTGCTGGACTGGGCTTCAGCAGCTTCAGCTGCACACACCGCGCTGCAGCTGCTTGGCAGTTCTGAGTAATGGCTAATTGTCAAAATCTTAATGTCCAGACCTTTCATAACACAATATGCCACCACGTACAATTCGGTTGGGGTTTTTAAAATCCCATTGCTTCCAACAAAGGTACTAGTATTTTTTAAAACCGGACATTTTGGAGAGGGAGCGGTGATTGTTGTCATAGACAAGCAGGTTAATGAAGATGTTACTAAAATCCCTTTTGTCTATGAGAACTAGGAAATCAATTCCAAAAGCCCTTTCCTAACCCAGTGTGATTTTGTTGTGTTTGCCCAGGGTGTTTGATAAGCATCATTTCTTGCTGAGAGCAAAGGGTAAATTTCATTTCGAGCTTTGCTTTCCTGTGTTTGGAAAAGGCAAGTACCAGGAGGGCAGTTACGTGTGGGTCTCATCCCTGTGCAGGGATGGGTGGCTCTATGCCGTAGTCCTTGGCTGTGGCTAAAGCCACAGAAAGACCTCTCCAAAGGGCATCATGCTTCAGGAATTTGTTTTAAAATGTTACTTGAAGTTTTTATGCCGTTTTATGGGTTTGGTGGTTTTCTCATTTGGTTGGTTGCTTGTTTTGGTTTTCTTTTGTGAAATTCACGAAGCTCATAAGTATTCTGCTAGAGTTCAGTGGAGGAAAAACTCCCTTTGAGTTGATAAAAGTATATACTGTAAGTTATGTTCCTCCCACCCCCTGGTAGTGTCTTTTGGCATAGAAGTGCTGAAAACAACAGACACCACTGAATAGCCATTTATAGTTACACTCTATTGCAAGAGATGCAGGTGATTTCAAAGGACAGAAATAGCACATACGTGCTCTGATTTACGGCAGGGGGGTAAGAGAAGTGCTGTAAGGAAATGTAAGACAACACTTTTTTTCTGGAGATGTGCACTGAGGAGTCACTGAAGAAGAGAATGCTTATCTGTGTTGGACTTCAGGGTGACAAATTTTTTAATGGGTTTTCTTTAATTAGTGACTTGTAAAAAAAAGGACAGTTCAGAATGATTAATTACTGTGTGAATGGAGGGGAGTCCTTGGGACCAGATTTTGATACATATGGATAATCCCAGTAGATGAACTTGTTTGTTTAAAAAAAAAAGGAGGGGGATGTTTTAAAATGGTTTTGGAGTTTTTGGTTGTTTTTTTTAAGGCAATAATTGCATTTCTCTGGCTTTGGGGGATGATTTTTGTGATCAAGTTGTTCAATATCATGTGTCACAAGATAAAACGATAATGATTCTGTGTAATACAGGTAGGAAAAGACTTTCCTTCCTCTATACCCTTCTTCCCATTCAGACTTTATTGTAGGAGCCTTAGGCAAATACTTCTTAGGAAAATCCTCTTATCCACTTCTTGTAAAGCTAATCATTAATTTACTAGACTGTGGATTCAATAAAGGAATAAATATTAGAGATTTTTCTTGGAATTGAAAAGCAGGCGAGTAATGGCTTTGTCACGCTGCCTAGGTTGGAATTGCATCCCCCAAACACAAAGCTAGCTATTGCTTGTTCAGTGTAGCAATGAAATACTCACAAGAGTTGCTATTAAAATTTTAACTGGTTGATCATAGGGATGGTTCTCAGATTCTGTGGGAAATCAGGACTGTGGAAATCAGTGACACTCGTGTTTTTGAGGACCTACTTCAGATGTGTAAACTGTTCTAAGCACTGTAGCAGTCTAGAGTAGCTTGGTTTATGATTTAAATTTAAAGCTATCAAGTCAAGTTATTCCTACGGATAGGCTTTCTTTTCCTCCTTCAGCTCCAAGGCTTTTCCTTGTTGCCCTTTCCTGAGTACAGGTTATTAATTAATAGAGCAATACCTGCCAGTTTTCCTTTAATTGTGAATAAGAAGGCCATCCTCTGCATTTAAGGTATTATCTCTTCTCCTCAGTGAGCCTGATAAGGATCCCGGTGCCCAGCTCCCCGGGTGGGCAGTGCAGAGTGACAGAAGGGCAGGTGGCCCTGGAATTCAGTGACCTTGGCCGTGCTGCCCCCAGATCCCAGTGGCCCATAAAGTGACACCCAATTACACAGTAACGAGAGCGATGGCCTTTTCTCCGAGTCATCACTTCGATGCATTTTGAGCAGCAGTACTGTTCTGTGTATTAATATGAAATTAATTTATGGTGATTAATATTAAAGTATTGCCAGATAGTTTGTTCTGGAGGTTGTTTTACTATTCCGAAAAGCTTTGGGGAGAGCACTGTGTGAATGGTAATTCAATCATGTGTAGATTAGGGCATGATTAGTTTCTCACAGTCTGTAATGTTTCATTCAGTTGTCTGGACTACTTTGGAGAAGAATTTCTATGAATTTCTTGTCTTAAAAAATCCTTATCTATGTTCTAGATAGCAACATTTTGGTCTCATTAGCATGGATCATTTTCTCTAAGCTGAGCTAGACTCTAGAGCAGCAGCAAAAAGCTCCTTTTTATATCAATTAAAATATTTTGTCTTTTGGACCTACCGTATAATTAAGATGCTGTTTATTAAAGTTACTAGCATATTAGAACACTAATTGCATTACAAGCTTACTTTCTTAGTTTGAACTGTTTATGATTTAATTGACTTGATTAAACTAATTTTCATGTCTCTGTGCAATTAGCTCATTAATTGAATTTATTTACACATGTGAATACTAATACATCACCCCATTGTACTAGTAATGACTTAAAAATAATAATTAGTGCTCTAATTGAATGAGTTCTTTGGAATGCATATGCAATCTGATAACGCTGCCAGTTGACTTAGGAGTGATACCACCTTTATGAATATGCCTTAATGCAAGGGACAGGGGTTTAAAGAGGGCAATGTGCAGCCTGGCTGCTGGGTCTAAGGATTATTCTTGTGTGCAATGAAACAGTAACCTTGAGCAAGGGGAAAACCTGGTGATTTTCCTATTTCAGCAAGGAGATACCTGATTATATTTGAATATTTTTGTTATTACTGTAGAGACTGGATAGTAATAAAGCAGGAGAGAAGAACGTGAAAAATATCAGGGGATAAAAATTAGCATCATATGACATCTAAAGGAAGCTTCTTATAAGGTGCAGTCCAAAGCCCAGTAGTTTTGTTCCACTGACTTCAGGTGGTTTTAATACCTGAAGGAGACTGAAGTCAGAAGTGCACCATTTCAGAGTGTTTTCAAAAAATAAAGGTTTTTAAATCTTAGTGTTCCCTTCTGATATGACAAACGCAAATACTGGCCTGTAATGAAAAATGAAACATTGCTTTTCAGTCCACAGAACCCATAAAATGGAGAAATACACTTTGTTTAATCCCTTATCTCTTTTAAAAGCCTCAAAAATGCCTTCTCTTTTATGCTCCCACTCTCTAGTTATGTGCAAAGACTTGCTGGAGTGGCTAAATTCCCTAAATAGCTACAAAGCTTTGTGATAAGAACAGGAAGTGCTTTTGTTATGTATCAAATATAACCCACCAAACACTTCAGGGTGCTCAGGATGCAGTTCCAATATATGATTTCATGCTTGTAGTGGTTTGCACTTTTATTTAGCTTTCAGCTATGAGCTATAAAAAGGAAAAACAAAACAATTCCTAAACCGGGTTTCTTTTTGCTTTAAAATTGTATGTTTATTTTTAACATAAATACTGTTTATGCATAGAAGATTCTTTTCTTAAAATAGTATCTTTAATGGTTGTGTATTGACGAACATGCTTATTTTTAAACTTAGTTTACTAGTAATGTGTTTTTGAAAAGTCAAACAATGTTTTCTTTCATTTATGGACAATAATGTTGTCATGCAAGTACTCCAGTAAACATTGTCAGGATAAAATTTCACTTTATTTTAATCAGTTGCCAGTGGTGCCGCTGTATAAATACAGAATCACCAGTCCCGTGTAAAGTGCAGTTCCATTTAAAACTGCTCAGAAAAGTGATACACACTTCTAATGCTTTAAAAAGTTTTCTTTAAAAAAATCTTACCCGGGCGCAGATTTACCTTGACACAAAATAAAAACACCATTAACATATATTGGAAATAAAAGCAGAGCTGCTTCACACCAGTTCAAGGTGATGTGTCATAGTTAGTTTGACATGGATCATTTCTTTAGAAACTTTCTGGCACTTCTTTCTCCTATTAGTCTTTTAGGTGTCAAAAGGTCCACAAATGTTGCCATGCTCTCTCTGCAGTGAGTGCTTGTTATAAAGCTGTGTCTGTGCACGTGATGATTCCCTTGTCTTGACTTAAATTGGATTTTTTGGGTATGAGAGGCTGGTATTCCATGGAGCAGTCTACTTAAACGTACCCCAGGGAAGGAAATCTAGTTTGCTCTAGGAGTCTTGTCCTGGAGATGAATTCTAACACAGACCTAACACTGTTAGTAGAGTGTACTGTGCTTGCTGATCACTATGAGAATGGCTATATTAGACTGTACCAGGAGCGTATTGGCTGGGAATTTATTTCAATATCCCATCTCCTATAGTGGAAAGTATTCTTTTGGAAAAGGAAGGTTAATCTTAAGCTCCTATTGCCAAGCATCTGAGCTATAAGCCCCAAAACAGATATTGACAGTGGGCTCAGCCTGTGTGAGGAAGCCCTCTTGAGTTTTCAGTTGACTGTAGACCTGTTCTAACCCACTTTGAAACTCTCTTTTAAAAGATCTGGTTTGTAGGGATGCTGCAGCAAGGAGCTGTGTGGTTGAGTTCAGTTTCAAGATTTAATCCTAAACATGTGCTGTCTTAGAGGTACTGTGGCATGGGCAGGCCTGTTACAGTGGCAGGTGAAACCATGCTGAAATGGGAGCTGGAATCCCTTCCAAAAACCTTGCCTTTTTTTATTCCTACCACTAGAGAGTTATTTCCTGCAGGTACCCAGTCAAACTGTGTCCCACCAAGGCCTTGCTCCCAGCAGTATCTTCTGGTAATGGGTTTTACAGGACTGTTGTTTGTTGTGTGGATGAGATGAGAGATCCCGTTTTGGTGATGGCTAATTGCAGCTTTCGCATTCAGAGGGGAATAGAAACCTCAGCCCAGCTCGGAGTGTGTGCTTCCACCCCCAGATACCAGAGTATCAATACTGAAGGAGAGCCTTTCCTAGCTTCTTAATTCAACTCGCAGAGGGAAAAGTGCCAAATAAGAGCAAATATTCTAGTTGTAAAGAAACAGTTTTCTGAGGTAAGACAATTGCTGTGTTTGCAAAATGAATTTAATGTGCTACACAGTCTAACAGAGTTTCTAATGAATGCTAAATCAGAAAAAACTGCATGAAGCAGCTATGGTTGGATTTGCGTATTTGCTCAGGATGGTTGATAGAATTGTTGAATTAAATATTGTAAAAGGCAGTAGTCTAACGCACTCTGTGCAAGAAAAGTAAACCCATGAGATTCAGTAATTTATCTGATTGGACCTTTTGTGTATTTAAGCAGCAAATCTCAATAGATGATGCATTCCTGGGTAATTTTAACTCTGCTTGGGTGGTAATGGGAAACCTTGTGATGCAGAACTCTGAGAAGGTTTTACTAGACCTGAGTTTAAAACAAAACTGTCATTCGGTATGAGCTTAATCATAGCTCTAAATACAAATTGAGATTTGGCTTCTTCCTCTCTAGAATTATATCCTGAATTTTTTATTCAACATAGAATCTACCATATGCATATTGACTATACAGTCACATATGTTAGCGTGTTCTGGTATGATATGTATGTGAAGATGCTAGCAATCCAAAAGTACCTAGAAAACATTTCTGAACCATAACAATTTCAGGTCTAACTAATTTTCCAAGGAGGAAAGAGAACACGATGCATGCTTTGCAATTGCTTAGTGTCCCTGAAATAATTCTAAAAGGAGCAATGATTGATTCATAGACCTTTGGTGAAGCTGGTATGTGAAAAGAAGAGAGATGGAATTACTGAACCAGTCAGAAAAAACTGGCTGGTCAGAGTTTCTGTACTGCATAATAGAGCAGTTGGCACAGTTTGTTCTCTTTATCCTTATTTAAAGCTTAGGAACTAATGATGTGTAAGTGCTGAAATATCTCTAGATACAAGAGGAAGAGTTTGAAACACTGATTCCAATCAGCTATTTAAGTGGGGAATGAAGAACTATTTCTAATTGAAATGCCAAACCAGGGTGTTTGAAATCCTGTTCTCAGTGTTTTCTCTGGATGGCTCCATATTACATACCTTACAATAAATACAATTATTTACAAGACTTAATGTAAACATGTGGTTAATACAAGAATTATATATTATATTGTGTAATAGTGATACAAGATGTAGTATAGTCACTTCAATCCTCAAAGCTATTTACTAACAATAAAAAGTGAATTAGGTCTTGTAAAATTATGTTTAATATGAGCCTTTTCCCCCCAATATTTTGTATTCTTTTCAATAATATTTTCTTTATGACATGCAACACTTCTAGCCATAGTATGCAATGCTTTGCTCAATAAGGACCACGAATCTCTGAGCTAAGTGACTTTTTGACCTGCATTTTTTGATCAATCTAAAAGAATCACCTGATTTCTTTGTGACCATGTGGGTAGACATCATCTTGACTGTCTAATTCCTCTGATTTTTTAAATTCTTTTTGACTGTTGATTTAGGATGCTTGCTCCTCGTGGTGCAAGGCAGTGGAGGCAGGTACATGTGCCAGCACACTGAGTGAGGGTTATATGTATGTGCGACAGCAAGGGTTTTAAAGTAAGCAGGTTTGTTTCTACACAGGAAGAACCTAATTTAGATGCTCAGGTTAGGAAATGAGATGCTCTGGGAGCCTTGAGGGATTAGTGCTTTCTTAGAGCACTTGAGCAGCGTTCTTTATATGCAGCTAGTCCCCTCCTTCACACATAAATAGTGCTTTGAAGTTAGACACTGTAAATACGCCTGTCGTCTTTCCCACTCAAGGTCTGGGTTTTTTGGAGCTTTTTTCTTTTGGAAACAATTGGAAGCAAGGATTGCATTAATCCTTCATCCTCTTTCCCTTTTTGACCACCCAAAGAAGATGTTTGAGACAGCCAGTTGCTGTTCAGGTGGTTTCAGTGATGTATGTGCTGGTTTTCTTGTCACTGGTGAGTCCTGGCTCTGCTCTGCGGACTTTAATGCAGGTTGTTAAACAGCGGATGTCAGTCTTGGAGAAACACATACACTGGAGTCGGTGCAGTGGTGCTTCAGTTCAGATCAAGTCAATAACTTAAATCAGACACTTTAAGGTTGAAGCAGGTCTTGAAATATTACCAATTTAGGACCCAGTTAGGCACGTGGAATCAGCATTAGGGATGGAGCCAGTGTTTTACAGGACAAAGACAACAACTGTTTAATGGTTTAGGATTAAGGATGCAGGATTCAGGTTGTTGGATTCCCATACTGCTTTCTTTTAGTCACAGATTTGGCTACGTTCATTGCAGCTTTTGTAACTAGCGGTTTCTGATACTGTTAGCTAACACAGAACAAGAAATTGTTAAGGTATTTCTGTGATTTTCTCATCTATAATCCTTACGTTCCTAAACTTCATCACCTCGTTGTTTTTCAAGAGGTATTCTAGACCATGTAGGAAAAGGAGTTTCATGTCTGCAGAGAGCCTTCTGGTCACAGCATGGGACCAGTGCACTGCTGGTGGTGTCTTTCCGCCTTAGTTTGAGCTTGTGAAGCCCTAAGATTTGCATGAAAATAAAGAAGGACTTGACATCCCATTCCATACAAAGTTTCCTAACATATGATTCTGTAATTCTGTGATATTGCAAATCCAATGATTTGACTCTGAAATGTAACACAGACTAGTTCAGGGCTATGTGTGCCTTGTTGGTAACATGGTTACTGGAAGCCCAAGGTCTACAGCACAGGTTATGCCTTCTAGAACCTTGTTTTTGCAGTTAATACTTTATATCTTGGATGTTTCTGGGAAAGAAAATGCATGGATAACTGGGAGTTTATCATGCTACATCAGATTTCTTTTGTGATTCAAGCTGCTATTCTGTTATAAAATGGGAGTTCTTTCTGGATTAAATGCTTTTTGGGGGCTCTGCTATCCAAGATTTATGGACTGTTTAATAACAGGTATAGGATTGTGTATTTAAAAGAAGAAATGAGGGACACAAGCATTTTTTGCCAGGGAGATGAATTGCCCAACCTGGTGTATCTATCAGGCTACAGACATAAATTTTATTTGAAACATAATGGTTTTTTTAATTAATAACTCTATCTTGTGACTGTTTTTCTAATGCATATTTAGTTTGGAAGAAGGAATAGAATGCATACAATCTCGGAGTGATTTGACAACTCCCTGGCATTGTAAAGATTATATTATTAAATTCCTTTTCCAAGAAGAGTTACTTCACAATCCAGTGGTTTCTTAATAGCCCATGGTGTGAGAGACTTGTTTCACTCTTTGCTAGGTCATCTCTCACTAGGACGTGGAAATTTCATGTTTTTATTGCATCACTAAGGTGCCCCTAAATAGAGCTGGTTATTTATCCTGTAAATTATGACTCTGGAGTGCAATTGGATGTGATGCTCTTTGATTTATAATCGTGGTAGTCTGCAAGTGAAAGGAATACAAAGAGTACAAAAGCAGAGCTAGGTTGATTTCAGCATTCTGAGCTGAAGGATGCACTTGCAGCATCATTCCTATCTCTTCAAAATAGAAAACTCGTCTTTCAGTATCTGGGACAAAGGAAAGACCAGTGCAGTCCTAGGTGATTATGAATTGTTTTGTCTGTGGCTCTGTGAAATATGTCTAGTGAGGAAACCATTTCTTCTTCTCGAGTGACCTAGAGTAGCAAAGGAGAAATTGGAAAGGTTATCGAGCAGTTCCTGTTTAGTGTACTGCAGAGAAAAGAAATAGATCTGAGGAAGTGTCTCCAGGAATACAATCTGCTCAGACTCTGAGGAGGTGGAATTAATTCTGAAGCTGCAGGGCAAGGCTTGAGAAAGGACCTTAATGGCTTCCAGTGGATTCTTAACTATGCAGGGACTGTCGGAGCTCTGGAGCCGAGGCCTCAGGACGCTGGAGAGCGCAAGGACAGGAACAGCAAAGCCCGGAGATTGCTGCTGATTTTGGGGAAGTGCTGAGGAATATCTGTGTCTCTCCTTAGCCTTTGTGAGCCAAAGACTGTGTGACACGTGTGATGCTCCAGTGGAGCAGTGATATAAAGTTCCTCTTAGTGCAGCAGTGACTCACCTGGTTTGACAGTCAACCCACAGCGCGGTTCCTTCTGCACTCCCCAGCCTCTGGTTCCCTTAACTGACCCTTGTGGAACTTTGTTGTGTAGCTCACTGGCCCGATGACACCCAGTGTGTGCCACAGCTTCACAGGTACCAGAGGTCCTTGGATGGTGACGGGGGATGCAGTGGGAGCGGCTGATGCAGAAGTTGCACTAGTGCTCATTTTCCAGTTGCTCTCTGTGCTGACTCTGTGTTTAACAGAGGGCACTGATGACATCCTCTCTTCTCTTAGGTCTGATACTTGGTGAATCTCTTTTGCGTGTGTAGTTTGTTGTTTTGGGTTTTTTTTGTTTGGTTTATGGTGCCTGCCATCATTCACTTGCTAGTGCAGCATGTTTTAGGGGGTTTAAATCCAAAGAGTGAGAGAAAGGGACCGATATAAACTGTCAGTACACACTTGAACGGAACGGGGAGGGCAAACTTGTGTGACCATTGTGGCTTTTTGCCAAATTCACGTGAATCAAAGAGCAATCAGGCACAAGCATACTTTGGAAAACAAGCCTAGTGGCCTAAATGTACTGACTACACCATGGCACCTGGGCTTCTTGTTTAGTATTGGGAAAGGCTTTTTGATCAAAAGATAAAAATGTATGATCTTGAGCTTAAGGTGACAGCTGCCTAATAGGAAGGGGCTGGATGAAAGAAAAATAGACGTGGAAATGCAAACGCTACCAGCAAACTCTTCCCCGGGGTACTTTATTTGTTGAGTTTTGATAATTGTGAGGTTAGGCATTTTATGAAGGTACATTTCCCAATAGACTTTCTCCTTTAAATCTTTATTTCCTTTCTCCTTACTTAAGTCTGCGTCCAAAGCTGTAAGCTACAGGTGTTAACTGTTCTTTTCACCTTCAGACAATACCCACACATACTCAGGTAATATGGACTAAAAAGCAATACCATGCACTTAGTCAGGGGGGTCAGAAACCTCTTGAGTATTCACACTTAATGTGGAGTTCTGCAGTCTGCTTTGTGGGAGTACTGAAGAATGTTTATTTTAAAGACTGAAGTATTTCTCAAACAGTGTCTTAGCAGTCTTTTAAATTGGAGAAACAACTTTTGGAAGGTACTGGAAGAGATGCAATTAGTTTGCAAATTCAAACATAACAATTGAAGCCGGGTTGTCCTTGGAATTTAGAACAGCTGAAAGACATTTCAATGCATAGTTTTGTCCACTTGTGAACAATTAGGGTTATCAGCATAAGTGGTCAATTGAACGTTTAGGTTAAACTGCATTTTTTTAAATAGATGTTCTGTGACATTGCATTTGGAAATCTTCCTTTGGAATTACAATCACAGCCATTGACCAGATAGATGAAGTGGCACAATGTAATTATTGCTGAAATACCCATGGCTATACCATTTTAAAATATATCACAAGCAAACAGCTGAATAAAGGACAGATAGTGGTTGAATTGGTAGGAGGAACTGTTGGTAATGGAGGCAATCTTTCCCTGAACAAGTGGATCAAGCAATTAGAGCCAGGCGTTTTGCCTCAGCAAGTAGTGCCTCTGGAAGAGACAGGAGAAGATGCAGCAAATGAGTGTGTTTGGATTTCTGCTTCTAAAAAGATTGTTCAGCAGTGAAATGGAAGATGATTATATATGGTCCAGTGCTGCCATTGGTCAAGTACAGACAGCTTTGCTGATTTGATTTGCTGTCAGTTCTGATACATGCACATGTGGATATATATTTCAGTGTTTATATCTTTTCCCCCACCTGTTGCATATTGGTAATTCAGTGTTTAAGCTAATGAGAAGCTTAACCTATTCTTGTAATTTAACCACGGTATGAAACAAGTGACTTAATGTGCCGACTGATAAGCTGAAATCCTGCCCTGACACATGCCCAGTGTAACTGATTCATTGCTATGGTATCTCATAGGATGTGTGCCAAGTTATCTGCATGATTTCTGTGTCTGTAATCCAGACTGGAATTAACAGGTTTGAGCCTTATTTTGACCTTTGCTTTCTTTTTTTTTTCCTTTTTTTTTCTGTACTTATTGACTTTTTTAGTGTCACTATAACATTTTTTCTAATGACAGTAAAATATCTGCTGGAGATGGGCTTAATGACCTGGAAGTAATTAGAAGAGTCTGCAAACAAAGATAACTGCCACATCACAAACAGAACTGATACTTTATTCACACAAGCTTCTAGCTACTGTAATAAATCTAGATCAGCTACTGTACTCATTAAGTGAAGAGATAATTAAAACTTGAGGGAGTCTGGATAAACCACCTGGCAGGATAACACCTTTTATGAAGAGAGACAGTGAGCAGGTCTGCAAGTCTTGAGAAGGCTTTATTAAAATAAGCAAATGCTACTTGAAAGATGTCCATGCAACACCATAATTTTTCTGTTTGAAAGGACTGCACATGACAGCTTGCTCCAAGAAAAACTGGAGTGAAATCATCCTCTTCTGTCAAGTACATCAGCTCCAGGCTTCACTGTGTGTTCCTTACCTTTAGCTGTGTCAAACTTGGTCTGTCTTTTGGATTGTTTTCTGTTCTGTGGTGGCTTTAAGATACTTTCTGTTGACAAGTAAATGAGATGAGGAGCAGTACGTTCTTATGTGACACTTTGAATTGGAATGGACCCACTGTTGTGCCAATATACTCTACATTGCTTCCTTTCTTCCTGCTTCCTTGTGGAAGGAAAGCCTTCTGACACTCTTGCTTTCCCTTTCTCTTTCCCTCTGTTTGTCATGAACCTCCTAAACTGACGAGGTAGCAAATATTTTCTGTCCCACAAGCCCATGCAATAATATTCATCACCTTGGTATGGGTGTATACATAACTATGAAGACACTTATTAAATGCAAAAGTTAAATGCTGATTTAACCACTGGAGGAACTGACTCCTTCAGTAGCTGAAACTGTTGTGTTCAAGGGTAATTCCAAGCTTGGCTGATGTTACTTGCTGTGAAAATGTTGGGGCGTAATCACTGTAAAAGTACAGGACTTGCATTGACTTCAAATGGCCCTCAAATTCCATGAAAACAGACACTTGAGAATGTAGTGTCAGGATTTACTGGGTGCTGTGGTTAGAGAAAATTCCTTGAGTGTTTTTCTGTGAGTTGGAGAGTGGTTGTACTCACATTCCAAGCAGATACTGGGGAAAATCAGATTACAAAAACCACTTTTGCCTGTTCTGCCTATTTATTGGTGTTTGGGTCTTAGAACATTAATGTAATGACAGTGCAAAAATGCAATGCCATAATTCTATTTTTATTGAAGTTTCCCATTGTTTTCCTTTTTTTAACCTCAAGTAATAAGGCAGCTCTTAGATGTGAGTTCTGTTCACATCATCAGTAAAATCTGTTCTTACTGCAAACTATTTTTCTCAATGCTAAGCTTCTGTTTCCAGTCTACGTCCATGCAGACAATCTGAAAAGGTAAATGGTGTCAAAAGATGAAAAGACCTGAACAGCCTGATTGATATTATGTCACACAGCAGAAAGTCTTAAAACTCTGCGTCAAGGGCTGATTAAATACAGTGGATTCAGGAACAGGAAGATAAGAGTTTAGTTGTCCAAAATGTTTCCCGTTAGACAGAAGTTTTAGCTTTTTCAGAAGGTTTATTAAGTTTGCGTCTAATACATTGCAACTCCCTGGTGCCTTTTTTCTACCTGTCCAATAGGTTGTAGTTAGGATTTAGCTGTCTGTCAGCAATTAAGGGGTAGGCACTGATTTTCATGTACCAGGACACCTTACAAAGAGCCATTTGCTGGGACTGTCTCTCTTTAATGGCAAAGCCGAGTAGGAAATCAATCACGCTCTTCACTGGATCGATAACCAGTGTAACGTGGGGTTTAGTATAGAAAACAGCATCAAACCCAAACACTGTCAGTGTGCAGTACATCACTGTGTCAGGTTGCACAGGTGTAAAGGTGGTGGTGATTTAGGTTCCATTTGAGCAGATAAGTCACGTTGCAAATAGTTGAGTAGGACTTTGTTCTTGTAAAACATGCAGAGGCATGATTTCTTAACTCTGCTTTTCTAAATGTAGTGTGCTTTAGAAATGGGAAATATAAGTATTTTTCAAAAAATACATTTCACCTGAACAGCCTGCAGAGGATTTAAATCAGTAGGAGACAAGATTTTTGTTGTTTGTTTGATTTTTTTTTGTTGTTTTGTTTTGTTGGAGTGAGTTTAAGACAAAAGAAAGGAAGGAGATTGATGGCAATTAGGACTGTAATCCCCTTCCAAAAAAATCCTCCAGCCCACCTCTGCAGTGGCAGTGCAGATTTCCCTCAGAGAACTGTGTTGGCTCCTCACTGTCACAGACTCCTTTCCTCCTGGTGTTCAGATCATGATTTTTTAGGGCTCTCATATCACATCTAGTTGATGTAACATGAACCTGGAAGTGATGACCATCAGTACAGTATTGATTTGATGATTTGATTTAGTTAATTTTCAGCTGCCTTTTTAGTTCTTTGGACAGGAAGAGCTCTGTCTTTGCTGTACTCTCCCTGTGTGCCGATGTAACATTCTTGTTATTTGACCAAAATGGTTCCTTGTTGTTTTGTTAGCCATAGATACTACCAAGTTTAGCCATTGCTTCTAAAAAAACCTTTTCAGAATGTAAACAGAGATAAACAGCAATGTTTAATAACTACTTCTAGCCATGCCACAAGCATTCCTGAAAATACTTCCCTTGCTCTTACTTAGGAAGCATTATTTCCTTCTTTTATAATTTGATCTTTAAGCCCCGATATCATCCAGTATGAAACATTTTAAGGTCAGTAGCAAAAAGAAACTGTTTTGACAATGTACCATTTCAAATTACTTATTTCCCATACTTAAATAATTGTTTTCATTGCAAGCCCTCAGTAACAGTAGTCAGTGTTGTGCCATCTCTTGTGCCAGTCTGTCCCGGGCACAGCAAGGCTGCTGCAGAGCAAACCAGCTGGCACTGTGAGAACTTGGGGAAGTTGAAGATGTTCTCAGTGTCTTTTCCAGCATTTTGCCTGCTCTGTTTAAAATCAACAAACAAAACCAAACCCCGACAGCAGAACTGAAAGCACTGCAGTGTGTTTCTGACCTTGCTGCGTGGCTGGTTAGCTGTGAATCTTCATTCAGAGCTGTGAATTGGTGCTGTGTGTTCACTTACAGAATTGCTTTGGTGTTAACAATCCAAATCCTTTTAGGTCAGTGCAAACTGATTTTGCTGCGTGTGATCTTTGGGTTGGTGCATTTACCTGTGATTTGTTTTGTGACTAACTTAAAAGAAGATATAAAAGCAACCAAAAGTCTTCTCTCATTCAGTGATACAGTCTATGCAAATTTGCAAACTCCATGTCCCCCATTTTAAGATAAGGATGTGATGTCAGTGTTTTAATCTATATTTACAGGCACATTTGTGCATCCCTTTTCTTTGCAACCTGCTGAGAAAGCTGGAATCTGTACAGAATTAACTCTTCAGAAAAACAGCCCACTTAGCTACAGCCTTAAATGCTTTTCCCTGAAGTAGCTGGAGCTGATAGCAGAAAAGAAATGTTGTACGCAAATTTGAAGAGAAAAAGCTTGGCTTACAGACATGAGTCATTCAAGGTTAGCTTTTAATCTCCAGTGTGAGTACATGAGAGTGGGAAGATGCAGTAAACCAGGAGAGAAACTTGCAGCAACTGTCTGCCAATAGTTCAGAAGATGCAGAGCACAGTATCAATGGGAAGGGCTCTCTGCATAAACTCTGAGCTTTCCTTGGTGAAGGGATTCACTTTGGCAGAGGGTTACACAAAGAGCAGTCAGTGTACCTGTATACTCCCAAAATACACGGGTCTGGGCTGGAGAGGGTGGAGTTGTGCGTGGCTTTGCTGTTGTTTTTTCTCTGGATGCTGTTTTGTTCCATGGACTCTCGTTTACGTTTGTGCTGCATGGAGCTGTGGCTCGTGCCCTGGGAGCGGAGCAGCCTCTCACTGGTGGCCAGAGTGGCTCCCAAGAGTCCAAAAGGCTCTTCCCTTTGGCACTGAATTTGGATCAATGGACTTCCCCCCGTTGATAAAATCGGTATGCACAATGAGAGAGCATTTTTAACGCTTGCTGGCCGAAGGGTGCTTTCTCATTTGGGATCTAGGCAAAGTCTCTCTCAGTAAGAGAATTCATTAGAAAGAAAGTGACTCTTAGAGTTATCACAATAAGGAAGTCTCTGGCGCAGTGCAGAACTGGAGCCTGGATTGCAGGTCAGACAGAACTGGGACCAGGCGGCTCCTGAAGGGTTAGAGTGTGAGACAGGCTTTGATTCCTTGCTAATCACAACTAGCTAGCAGGCTCTCTGTTCTTCCCTGGGGAAGATAGTTTGTGTGTTCTGGGTAAATGAAAGCCTAAGATAAGCCTAAGTTAAGAATTAACTTCCATAACAGCTAACTATGGATTTTTTATCATGAAAATATCGATGTGCTTTATTGCTTTGGGCAAGTGCTGCTTTGAGAGGATTTGACTCTTTCAAAGTTATTCCTAAAAATAAAATTATCGAAGCGCTTCAAAGTAAAACAGATTGTTCCTTTTCTTATGTGTATGTATTAAGCAGCATTTTTTCTTGTAACAGAACAGAATTTTTTATTCTTGCTGATTAGTGAATAGGCACCTCTAACTTTGCTATACGAATGGGAAGCCGCCTGCCTCGCTTCACTGGTAGTAGGTACAGACACACAGGAGGAAGTCCACGCAAATGAAGTGTGTGTATTCAGAGATCCCAACTTTTGTAGTGGTCCTGGATTAAACAGACTCATGTAATACAGTTGATCCTGTGCAAAAAGAGTGGATATTTTAAAGACAAAGGGTGCGCTGCCAGTAGGTGCCATCTGGGAAAACCTACCTTCCATGTGGTAGAACACAGACCCTAAAAGTGTTGAACCTCCAGTAGATTGCTTTTTCTGTCCTGCCCTGTCTGTCCTCTGCACACTTTTCATGAGTCGTATGAAAGCGAAGCCATTGCGGAAGAGACGAGGTGGAAGCAGAGTTTGTTGATGCAGTTCACCCTTGTTGAGCCAGACAGTATGTTCAGCCTCACAGTAAACAAGCCCAGAATTGCCTTTGATGGACAGCCTCTCGGTGCTGTCTGAAGTCCAGCTAAATGCAGTCTCTCCAGAATGCTTAGAGAGGGGCCTCTGGAAAGAGGTTGAGAGTGGGACTGGATGAGATGAAAAACCTAAATGCCACACAAATCTCATGGTTTTTTTTTTTTTTTTGCTTGCCCTGGCTGGTTATCTTTGGGCCTGCAAAGATCCTTAGCCAACACAAGCTTCAGAGGACTTCTGTGAAATTCTCATAGTCTGAGTAATAGCCTAAATGCCAATCTTTAATGGCACAGGAGAAAGTTGACAGACACATCTGCCATTTGTTCAAATAGTTTTCACGTGCTTCTACTTTAATACACAATACCATCTGTTGAGCTTTTCTGCAAATGGGTTTCTTTTCTTCAGTCTACCCACAAACCTAATTATGGATGTGAGGATTGTAGAGGTTACCTTTTTAAATATACAGCCAGCATTTCTGGACAAAAATACATCTGCAGTTCCTGTTTGTGTGAATTATTTAACAGATGGCAAAAATGCATTTCAGATATTACCGCTCTCCCCACTGCGGAGGGGAGCAGTGTTGATGTAGGGCTGGAGTCTACTGGTGACAGCACACAGTATTGCTTGGCATGCTTAAATGTGATGGGGTCTGATCTACAACTCTTTCTCTGATTATTTATTGGATATTACCTATGTTAAGTGATTTACAGGCCAAGGGACTTCATTATTTTAATGAGGGCTGAATTGTAGCAAATGACTTGCAGGGTGTAGCACCTCTTCACAGAGAACTGCCAAGGATAGGAGGATGTACTGTAACCTGGTGGCCCATCTGAATCCTGAGACTGTGAGGATAGAGTCGTTCAGTTAAACTTGTTCATGAAACTTGTTGGTTTTTTGGGGGGGTTTAATCCACTAAGATACCCCTAGACCTTGATACAATTCCTACTCTTCTCTGAATAACTTTTGTTTTGCTGGATCAGTTTCTGTAAAGTCGCTTTCAGCTGAAGTGGCCGAGGTTTGAAGGTTTACTGAAGCATCTTATTTTTTATTGCCACCATGCTTCCTCCTCTACCTGATCTAATCACTATTGTTTAAGCTCTAATCCAGCTATTATGTGTCTGAGGTTGACATGAGAGCTGAGGAGAAGAGAGCAGACTGTCAGAACCAGCTGTCAGCATGGATAGGAAGAGTGTGAAATTGAAGTAATAACTGGAATATCCACAGCATCTGTTCAAAGATTTTGGAGAATTTGACCAGTTGGCATCCACCCAGCCCCAGCTGAGTGACAGCATTTAATATCAGTCAGATACTTTTGTCTTTCATCTGTACACATCACATAATGTCAGGTGTTGGTACACTGGAGAAAAAAGCTTTAAAATTATGGAGGAGGGTTGAAAGCTGACAGCTGAGCCAACAGGTGATTGGAAATGACAGTAGTTACTGTGTTCTGAGGGCAGGCATGGTTGAGGTGATATTTAATTTGGGCCCTCATAGACTTAGAGTTTGATCTCTAGAAGGATACGTTTCTAAATGGACAAGCAAATAAGGTCAGCAGATGTCCTGTTTCACTGTATATCATTGCTCTGTAACCTGTTCCTGACAGTGAGAGATGGTAGACAAACAGGACACAGGTTTTCAGGAAGATTTTGAAGTTTTGCAGAACAATCTGGAAAATCTGAAGTACCTGGCATTGTAAAGCTCAACCATGAGAATGTTTCTAAGTCAAATTTGCTTCCATCACTACTCTGATTTCCTTTGATTGTAAGGAGCACCCCATTTACTCCTCATCCATCTTCAGGAGGAGGTGAATGAAAGGTGTGGAGAAATTCTCATGGGTTTATCTGGTGCTTCATTTGGTTTCTGCTACAGCCCTAACTTGGGATTTACATTTAGCCCTTTGTTAGTTCATCTGCTGCATTGCTGTTGATTGCTCTTATTTCCTCCTGCCAATGTGTAAGCTCCCAGTCCTTCTTTTACTGTGTTTCTTCTCTTTCTAGGCTGTCCTTTAATCTGTCATTTTGGACCCTTTTCTATTATTTACTCCATAATCTTTCCTCTCCTTCAGCGTCAATTTATACACAAACATACTCTCTGAAAATGTTGTCTATATTTTGCGCTGTAAGGTCTTAGTAGAGAATTATTCTATATCAGCTCATTTTGTCCTTAGATAATGACTTTTATGAGAATTTTATTCTCTGCTACTACCTAATTTTGCTTCCTTAACCATAGCATAAATTTGATAGCATAAATAGCGTAAAGCCTCAATGTTGACACAGCACAAGCATCTTTGCCCATTTCACCACCGGAGTCAGTTGTGGAAAAGTTAAAAGTAAACTTTGATCACTGTCAGCAAGGTCAGTTCCATTCCTCTCACTGTGGAGGGAGGAGAGTGTTACACAAAGTGGATGTGAGCTTTTGGGGTTGGGAAGCTTCACGGACGTTGAAGTTGTGTAAGCTGTGAGCCTTGGTGAGTCTCTGCACTGTGTGCCAATAGTTGTGCTTTGCAGGATTTGTCTAAAAGGTGCCCACTTCTATGTCCTTTAACACACGCACTTCTCCCCAGTTCACATCTAGCACTTATATTACAAGGACTAGCAATAAAAAAATAAGATTTTTGATGTAAGGGAGATATTTTACTCCTTTTAAACCATCCGCAAAGATATTTCTATCAATGGTCATGCTTGCCTTCAAATTCACTACATCCTGGGCCTCAAGGATAATAAAACACACATTTTTCACTCTTGTGTATGTGTGTTTTCTGCTTCAAATGATTTGTCAGGGGTCTTTTTTCGAAAACAAACTTTCTCCTTGGCAAAATGACTGCTTCATGCCTCACAGCTATTCTTGGGTATCAGGAAAGAATCTAGCTGGAATTAATCTGATTCCACTGACATCTTGCTGACAGACACATCAAAAGGGCTGGAAAATATGTCATAATCTTTGGTTATGTAAATATCCAAATCAAGATTGCTCTGAGGCAAACTGCAGAGCAGATGATAATGTAGCCCTTCTATACTACATCAACAATCATTTTGACAGATGAATTTGAATGCTAATATTTCATGAATAACATTTTGGGAGGGGTGGAGGAGATGTTATATGCAGTATGGAAACTTATCACCAAAGCACATCTTCATAGCAGTAAACTATGAGCATTTTTCAGCTCTCTTTAACAATTTGTTAAGGGAAAGCAAATCTCTTCTGACATTCTTTTGTTCATAGCAACTTTTCTAGTGCTTCCCTGTTGAGAAATGGTACAAAAGCAGAGAGAAGAGGGCCCTAAATGTGGAATGTGACTTAGCAGTGTGGAGTCACTGCTGATGGCTGGAGGACACTTGGTTTAAATCTTTACCACTCTGCTGGCTGGGGCATTATTGTGAGGGCAATATTCATCTACTGAAGGATGTCTTGTCTTCCCAGCAAGTCCTCGATGCTGCCAGCCCTCCTCTTCATTGTGAAGGGTGATTTATTTCTGTATTTTTTGAGCAATGAATGTTTGAGGGGTCCTCAGAAATACATCAGGATTGAGCTTTAGTTTACTGGAAAAGAGGGAAGGCAGGAGGGGGGGTCATGGAGGTGCAGCGTGGGCAGCATGGGGCAGCTCTCTGTGATGTTGGCAGGGTGGTGCAGGGAGGGAGCACCTCTTTGTGAGCTCCTTCTTGCTGCTGCAGGTCTCAGTGATGCTCCCAGCACACAACACTGAATATCCTTTCTGCCTGTGTAGCTGCTCAGCTTTTCCCTCTTGGTTGGTGTTTGGTGGGTTTTCCTGGGACCACAGGATAGAGTAGAAATCTTTTAATGGGAAGAGAAATCAAACCTGTTTCCTTTCCCATGCTTTCCAAATACACAACCTGAATGAAAATTCAAGCAGAAATGATCTTGCTTGAGAGTAACTGAAGGGTATGTGAATCCCACTGCATCAAGTTAACCCAAACCTCTATGAACTGTACAAATGTGAGTAGCAATTTGAATTCGAGTTGCAGCCAAATGAATTATTTTGGTTTGCAGAATTGAGCAAAATAATCAGAACCCTTGCCCTTTCTTTCTTTCCCTGATTCTGTTTCAAGACTTTTAGGAATCAGGATCTTATGGGAGGTAATGTTTTGTCCTGAATTGTCAGGACTGAAGATGTGACAACAAGAAAAACTAAGCATTGTAATCTGGTTGCTAGTTTATTCTTTGGGTAAAAGAGAAGAGATATTTTCTCTGACATGAAATAACACTGCCTTTGGAAATAAATCTGTTAGCTTCAATATGGTGCAGGGAGGCAGAACAGAAAGGACCTGGCAGGAGTGGGCAGGAGCTCACTTTAAACTACCTTTATTCTGGTTGTGTGAACTAAATGCCCACTAGTAGCTTGGCTTGCTGTCTGCGAGCAGCTTCTCTTCTGAAAGGGAATCCCCTTGAGAGTGCTGTAGGACCAAGTGTCGCAGGACCCCCAGGGAGCTCAGTGGCACAAGCTGCGGGCTTTGCTCCCAAAGGGCAGTGCTAACGTAGACACTTCTCTGCTTCTGCACGCTGAACCATTCTGCACTCCTGCGTGATGGGCTGGGCATCGGCCTGGGACAGTCTGCCAGGGAGCTCTGCCCTTTTGGTGTGGGGTTTTTCAGTGGTAGATGAGACATGATTTTATTTTTTTTAATTGAGTTGCCTCTACTGCTGATTGTGAAACACTTTCAAAGAACAGCCTGGAAGGTCTTCCGGCTCTTCTGCCACTGGGACTTAATGAATGATAAAGCATTTTAATAAGCAACTTGCAGCTGTGCATCTCCACTTAAGCCGTTAATGCTCATTCTTGATATTCAGGCTAGTTACAAAAAGTTGGTTTTACCCAGATGTTCTAGTGAGGTAACTTCTTTTTGTACTAGGATCTCAACAGGAAAGAAAGGACATTAGGATTCCCCTGTGCTGTGTTCAGAATCTACTGGAATGCATAATTTTTACCATGAGTACCATTCCTTTTTATTTTCTCAGGTTTCTTTATGTAGCACTTCAGGTCTCAGATGTGCTAAGGGGCAAAAGAAGTTAAACTTGCACTTTTGCATTTAATTTTTGCCATCCGTTTCTTTCAGTCATTGATGCAGGTGACACCACTGGGACCTGCTGAACAAAGCAGGATAAATGATGGCTATTTACAAATAAGTGAAAGTGAGCACTTACCTGTTTGGGAGATAAGTCACCTTGGATGCCATCTGTTGTTCTCAAAGGGATGTCTGCTATTTATTCCTATAGCAACTGCATTTTGTGCCTCTGAGAGCTCTTTAAAATCATATCAATAAAGCTGCTTTGTTGTGAATCTGTAAAGCATCAGAGAGGTCATTGCCCTGATAGTGCCTTCTGTCTTTTAGTGCTCATCCAGTCATCCTTTGAAACAACAAATGGGGTTGCCTACCTTGCAGGGAAACTGGAGCAATGTTTTAATTGAGAGAGAATTGGCATTTCACCCTCTAAATTTTAAATAAAAATTTTCATTGATATAACAAAATAGGTCATGGGAGATCTGGTAAAAATACAACTTCTCCCCTTGGTGAGCTTTCTGTTAACTGCTTTTCTGGGTACGTGTGTTTTGCTCACAGGTCTGATGTTCATGCCCTCTAGCAGCAGGAACATGCAGGGAGGATGTCAAACCTCTCGCTGCCAAACGAGAATGGAGATTTTCCTTAACTGAGGAGAGAGGTCTTTGAGGATCTGAATGTTTTCTCTTGAAGTCAGACCGGGGGCAGATTTCAGAAAGAGGGGCTCCATCTGACACCGAAGCTGTGTTATTTTTAGATGTCAGTGTATATCCCACCTCTGTAATGACGATTTCCCTGGGGGGATCTGAACCCGTGCATCACTCCGCTTCTGAACAAATGTACTGTTTTACAGAAGCCCGTGTTTTCTGAAAACCTGCCTCTTTCTGCCACTTCCTTTCTGGGAGAAAAAGACAAGACCTCCTGCACACCCCCCGCCCTCCCTATCTTCTGCTCAGTAGGCCATGACAGCGTGTCAGTGGTGTGTCACATCACCGGTGGAGTAATGAGCACGTGAAAAACTTTTCAGATGTTGTGACTGTCAGTCTTTGTGCTCAGATTTACTCTGCTGGCATCTCATCTGAACACTGTGTTCCACCACTATTGCCATAGTGTTACTGCATGCATTAATGGGAAGTTTCAGGTACACGTTGGAGTTGTGTTTTTACAAGACTGTAGCCTACTTGCTTGCGTGGGGTTTTTTTTGTTTTGTGGGTTTGTTTTATGTGATTTTTCTTGTTTTGATAGAAACACGTCTAGGCTGAAGTGCTGTTTTTTTTTGCTACAAAAAGCAATTCCTTAGTTCTATGGCTATGAATCAAACCAATTGACAACTTGCAGGTATCTTGCAATGGGTACAACAAAGAGCCAAATGTTTTATTTTTAGGAAAGGAAGGTCGTGTGCAAGGATGTGTTTTAAACACTGAAGGACTGGCCTCTGTGCTGCACACGCGCAGGGCACAAGTGGCTTTGACCAAAGCCTGGATGCTTAGGAAGCTTCTCCTCATGACCAGCTCTCTTAACTTGAGGCACTTCTTGGAGGTGCTGATGTGGCAGCATTTGCTTTCTCTCAGCTTTTGTCTGTGCCTGATGCTGCAGACCATGGTCGGCAGCAAGGGCACGTGGAGCTGGGTGTTTGTGCCACGCTGGGTTGGGGTCTGCGCAGGGCTCTGAGGAAAAGGAGCACATCTGGGCAGAGCTGTGCCATGGAGAGCTGTCCATGCAGGGGATCCCTGGGGAATGGCAATTCCAGCCGCAGGGAAAGGGTTTGAAGCACTGGAGGTGGGAAAGAGGAAAGGAATTGTTACCATACAGAGAACTGAGGAAGATATCAAATTTATAGAGCTTCTCGGTCATAGACCATATGGATTTATAACTTGCCTCTACTTAATAAGACAGTCTAGTTCACATATTCCATAGATTGTTCTGTTTAAATTATCATTGCTCTTCGATCAGAGCAAGTGTCTGGAGTTGGGGTTCCTGTAGGGCCTTTAGTTTAGAAGGATAAAATATTTACTGAATCCCCCCCCATGAAATCCGTCTTGCTTGCAAGAAATGCAGAAATGCAAAAAGACGTAGCCTGATGTGTGATTCCAGGGCAGGGTTGAAAGTTCTCTGTCTTGTTTCAGGACCTTTACAGCCCTCTTTGGGTTTGGTGTTGTGTTTTTTTTTTTTTGTGTGTGTGTTTTCTTTTTGGGTTTGTTTTGCTTTTTTTGGGAGGAAGTTGGTGTTGTGTGTTTTTGTTTGGTTTTTTTTGTGTGTGTGGTTTTTTTATTCAGGGACAGCTTTTTGCTTCTGCTCTGTCTGGCTTGTGTACTTCATTGCTGCTTTTCTGTCTTTTATTTCACAGAAACACTGCTAAAGGGACAAGAGCTTGTGCATGTTCTGCTTGTTTGGGTAGAGATCCCTCTTTAATTACCTGTTTCTATTAAGGAGCTTAACTAGGCTGAAAGAAGAGTAGCCAGTTCACTCCCCTCTTTCAGTTTCAAGCTGCAGTCATTTAAATCTGTATTAAATATGCCTTGGCCACGCTGACATTGGTAATGTTGTCACTTCCACTGGTTCCACTTAGCTGGTGTTTTATGTTTGTTATCGTTTTTGTTTGTTTGGTGAGGTTTTTCCCACTAACATTTGGTGAAATAATTCATTTGCTGAAGGAACTGAAAAGAATTTACTGGACTTGCTGTTTGCACAAAACTATTATATTCCTGATTTCTGCAGGAGGGAGCTGCCTGAGTGTCCTGTCTGAAAATACCATTTGGGTTATTCTTATGTATTTAAGCAACACTTGAGAACATAATGCTTTCTCCATTTTACATTTGTAGTATATTTACTCTTAGTTACCACTGTCACAATTAAAGAAAGAAGCTAAAATTCTAATTGACTTTGGAATATATCCTCAGTCAGTTCTTGCCAACTTAATTTATCAACATCTACAAGTTCTATAAAATCACAGTTAAGTACCAGATATCCAGCCAAGTACGGGTTTTATTTTAATGAACTATAGTGCGTGTAAAATGAACAGTTATTATATATTCAGCTATTTCCTATTTAAATGGAAGTTGTTAGGCCACTGGGAATAAAACCTGGATATTTACATAGGCAATTATAAGATTGACGAGCTTTTGACACTTGCAGGAACTTTATGGAATTTGTTATGGTTTGCTTCTTTAATCTGCTTTCTGTATCTTTTTCCTCCTCCCCTCCTAGTAGCAATTGTAACTAATTAGTTGCACAAAATGATCAGTGAGCAAATGAATCTTCTCCAAACAATCTCGAAAGTAATTTTATTATCTTGTTGAGCTGTTAGAGCAAAACTTGTGGTGGGAAAATGGGATGAGCAGATGTAGCTGTTCTTTGCCTCTGCTTTGGGCCATTTAGTCACTAAAAGGGAAGGGTTTGGGACCCCAGTGGCAGCAGTACCAGAGTGCCACGGCTGTGTGGAAATCCCTCTGCAGGGCTGGGGAGGAGCAGCAGACACGGCTGGGAGCAGGTTCTGGGCTTTTCTAGGTGTTCATCCCCAGACAGGTTTCTGCTCAGAATCAGCATTAGTGTTTGAGAACAAGAGAAACCCCTGTTTGTGCTGCTGTGTCTGACACTGAGCATAGAGAATGTGGGGCGTTTCACAGTCTGCTCTCTTTACATCCTTAATTCACGTGCAAGTGTTACAAGGTGAAACATCTGGCTTTTACCCATTTCCATTTTCAGCCTCAAATTAGTCTTTGCTGTCTTGCATTGCTCCAATCAGCAACTAAAGAGCAACTGGGGTTTCTGTTCTGAGATGGTGCAAAATACTTCACTCCACTGCTTTGAACTGTTAAGCATCATTTGAAAAATTACCTGAATCAATTATTGAGCTACTGGGGGAAAAGGTATCTCAAGTTTCAGCTCTGCTGAAGCTCTCAGTGTAAGCCCTTCTGAGGAGATGTTGTATTTTCCCAGTATGGTTTTAAATTCCTTTATTTTGCCTTGACTTCTTTGAATGCCTTGACTCCACAGAGGAGTGTCACAAAATTTGTTTATGTTTATGAGCACTTTGGCAGTGTTTATTCCTTTCCACCATGTACACGGATGTGTTGATAAATGTTTAGTGGAGCCAATAGGTATAAAAATAACAGTGGAAAGTTCTTTGTTCCTTACCCTTTGAGAAGTACGTGGATATTTCAGTAGAGAATGGGCACAACTGCAGCTTAACTTTTTTTTTTTAGGGGCAGGGGGGAAAGCCCTGTACAAAAAGAAGAGATTTGGTAAATTGGAGTATTTCTAGATAATTCATGTTGCAACCAGGCTGTGAAAGAGTTTACTGTTACCTAAAAAGCAATAGATGCTTTTATGCTCTTTTTAATTTTTATTCTTCTGTCTCTAACTTTCCAAGGAAGCGTTACCTACGAGAAATCTATTAGTCTTGTAAATAAAAAGATGAGACTGACCCAAGTCAGACTTCTTTAATGAAGCAGAACAGATGACATTCCCTCACCTCAGCTGTCAGTCAGTGTTGGTGTGACTTCTTGTTAAATAAGTCAGACATCTCATAGAATCACAGAATATTCTGAGTTGGAAGGGACCCACAAGGATAATCAAGTCACTCTTAAGTGAATGGCCCATAGAGGAGCAAAACCATGATCCATATCCTGGTGTCATTAGCATCGTGCTCGGACCACCCCAGCTAATCTCAGGGTCCTCAGGATCTGACCTTCATTTACCAGGAGGTAACCTCATTTTGGGTAACACATCCCAGTGCATAAGATGAAGGAAGGAAGGAAGCAGCTCATCAGAGGCAGAAAAGATTCAATGTCGTTAGGATGTGTCATTAAATTATTTTGTTTCCAACTCAGATTATAATCAGGTATTGACCTTTACGATCAGAGAAACAGCCTCGCTGACATTCCCTGATATGGATAGGAGGAAGTCTCGCCTTGCACTGCAGCAGTTGTACAGTTTATCTGTGTAATTGATATCATGCAAGGCAATAAATTAATCTCACTATTAAAAAAACCTCACAAGTAAGATAACTTATCAAATAAAACCCAGATCTTAATAGATGATAATGCTCTTTAGTAATTAATAAATGTTCATTAATTGCCCCTCTTGAGCAGAGGATTTCTAGGATATTTTATGACTTGCTGCTGTTGCCATAGATCAGTGCAAGTTTTGCAGTGAGTCTAGAGCAGACTCTTGGCCATGCATTGCTGTCGAGGCCTGTTTTCAGGCACAGAAAGCCTTTCACTTGTTACTTCCCTTATCTGTACTTTTTTTGTGTGTGTCTGTAATCTCAAAGTTATTTTTAAGTAGTTTTTTGGTAGTAAATCTGCTCTGAGTTGTATCCTTAAATGGAAGGCGTGGGACTTGAAATCTAATGCATTGATTTGCATTTGACTTGAGTTAGCACAGCTCTTAATGTTCATTAGCTTGTCCAGCAGCAATATATTATTTCTAGTTCTTTTGATTCATAAAGTGTCAGTTCAGCTAATAAAAATACTTAATAGCACAGGTTTCAGAATGAAGTTAATCAGTGGCTACTGTATCTACCAGTCCTTTCCAGATAAATGATTCTGTATTGCTACACAGCTCCTTTAATCTTTAAATAACCACCTTGAACATCTGGTGTGAAGTTTGGGTAAGATTCAAGGGAGGCTTTGTTACCTGCTGTTTAAATAAATATTGAAGACTTCCCTTGCTAGTGCTGCTGCTTCTCATCAGGTGTAAATGCCCTTTTAAGTAACAGAGCACAATACCTGAGAATACTTATGCTAAAACAAGGTATAAAGGACAAAGCCAAATATCCCACACTTGTTTTAGTGTTTTGGTTCACATAAGAAACTGTCCTGTCAGTCAAAACCCCCAAGAGAGGCATCTTGGCCTAATTATCAGTGATCTGTTCTTAACCTCTCCTTTCTTCACTGACTGTTCTAGGTCTAGTGTTTTCAGATTTGAGGGAGAAGGGTTCTGCACTCATCAGTGTTGTTACCCATGAGCTCTTTCCTGTTTGCCAGTCACAGCCTTTCCAGTTCCTTCTGGCAGGTGTTCTGTTTCCTGGAGAACTTCAAAGTGCTAAGTCATAAGCTCATTTCTCAGCATTAAAACAGAAAAGTTGTATTCATCTTCATATGGTTGGTGTGTTCTCCTTGCAGGTTATGAGTAATTTATTTCACTGTTGTGCTCAGCTTGTTTCTGGTTAAATGTATTGGTTCTCTGTTTAAATATTTGGGTTATGAGAGCCTGTTCTTGTGGTGACAGTTCTACTGGATTCAGATGGAGGGGGTTTTAACTACACTTATTAGCAGTAGAAAATTACAAGTATGGCTTGACCAAAATAAAGCTCTTCTGAAAAAACGCACAAAACAAAAAACAAACCCCCAAGATGCAAGTGGCATTTGGCATGGCCAACAATAACTTGATTTCTATGTTCTACTACCTAAATATTAAATGTAAAACCTATAAATCACAGAAATAGCTTGCCTGGGAAGGTTGTGTATTCACTGAAGGTTTCTGCAATGGAGTTAGTGTTTGTGTTGCTGCCATGTATCTGGATGCGAGCTCTGTGTTGCATCTGTCACATACGTGGCCGTTTAGGTACTTTGCTGGCTGGCACAGCGTGCAAATAATTGTAAACCACTCAAACACCACTGTTATGTAGAGAAACATCATCTGTATCCTGCACACAGTTCTGTGTTCCTAAGTGTGGCTTTTATTTGTATTTTGTTTTCAAGACCTGGCTCTTTCTCTTGAGGGTTTGGTTTTGCTGTGTTCTGCATTCTGATTTATGATGCCATTTCATGTAATTCTGGCATTATAAAGAGACCATAAAATGGCTTGATATGATATGCTAGCTTTTAACAGTTTTTCACAGTGACTGATGCTTTTTTTTTTTTCAGTGCAAATTAGCATAAGTTTGTATGTCAGAGGGGATACTTTTGGGATGAAAGTTTTAGAAACACTTTTGGGTTTGTACAACCCAGTGTAGCTTCTTCCTCATGCACGCACTTGTAACAAAATTGTTGCTATTGCTTTTCCTAGATTTGCATTAACTATTAATATCGATATTGGGGAATTTCCAAAGCCAGATAGATGAGAGGGACTGCTTGTAAACAGGCCCCACTAAGAGGAGCACTAGCTTTGAACCAATTCAAAAGGTAACTCTTATTTCTGAGGAAAGTGCTTCAGAAACATTTTCTCTCTTTATTCCCTCCCTTCATCTGAACATTGGGTAGTTGTAGTTGATTTGATGATAAACATTGATGCGAGAAACCACCTACATTTTGCTCTTCTCCGTTCTGTAGGAGCAATTATTGGCTTTGGGATTAAGACAAGTTATCAGAAAAGCTCTTTTGTCTTGAGCAGCTACAGCAGGATTGTATTTCAGAGACAACAACAGGCAGGGACAGAGTCTGATTGCTTTTGCTCTTGGTCCATAGATCAATTCTCATGGGACCTTTTTATTTTTTAATTTTTTTATTCTGACCATTCAGAATCTCTGATGGTCTTTTCCAATATCTGAGGGGAAAAGTGACGTCCCCTTTTTTCATACGTGGAGATCAACATTAAAAGTGGTGGACTAACCTGTTCTTACAACTCAGACCTTGCTGTCTGCAGGCAAAGGAATATTTGCTTTGAGTCACATATTCTTGCTATCACTTATCCCAGCACTGGAGCAGTTTTGCTTTTGTCTGAGTGATCTGATGTGATCTAATCTGTTCTGTCTTCTTATATTGAGATTAACAAGCCATATACCTTCAGGCATAGGCCAGACCTACGGCAGCAGAGCCCAAATGAACCTGAACACGGGTCAATCAGCTGCACAAAATACATCACACAGTTATTCCAAGGCTCGTGCTGTGTCTGTAATTGCCCCTTGTTCTGTCATTAGAGCTCTCCTACAAGTCATTATTTTGAGTCAGCAGAGCTGCAGGGAACAGTCAGCCTGATGGGTGGTATAGTGCTGAATAGATAATAGAAATATCTCCCAGCACAGGAATACAAGGAGCAGGTATTCAGATTAAACCTTATAAAATGGGAGATTGTTAGTCCCTTTTTGACTCTGAGTTGAAACAGTACCTACAAAACTTTTAGTAAGGCTGTGTATTCATTTGACCTTTTGAAATGNGGTTTCCCAAAAAATAAATGGAAACTGGGCAGCAATGGTGCTCTGAGGTTATGGAAACCTTATTGAAAGCAGAGTGTGTTTGCATAAATGGTTTTTAGACCCCATAAACAGGTAACAGACTGTCTGTACCAGTTGTGTGAGCAGCTCCTGGACAGGAGATTAGTGAGATTATATAGGCACAAATTTTGATTTTAAGTACAAATGCAAAGCAGTTATTGGTGAATGAGAGAAACAGGACAGATGGACAAAGTTTTCAAAGATTCTGGGTGATTTAAGACCTCAGGAGAACAATATGTGAAGTGTACATTGTCTTAGATAATTCCCTGTTCTGGTTACAGTCAGGAGAGTTTCCTTCATGGAGATATTCAGGGAACATCAATAATAGAATTACAGAATCTTTTAGCTTTGAAAAGATCCTTAAGATGATCAAGTCCAACCCAGCACTGAGTCCACCACTAAACCACGTACCTAAGTTCCCTTACATGTCTTTTGAATACTTTTAGGGATGGTGACTCCACAACTTCCCTGGGCAGCCGGTTCCAGTGGCTGCCAACCCTTGCAGTGAATAATCTTTTCCTAACATCCAACCTAAAGCTCTTCTGCTGCAGCTTGAGGCCACAGAACAGAGCAGATGTCAGTCATCACAAGGCCATCTGCCCTATGGTCGAACTCAGAAGTTCAAAAATGGTGATTCGTGTCTGCCTAAAACGTGAAATTATCTTAAAACCTTGATATTTAATAATTGAATACAGTAATTTATCTTTGTTTCCCAGCTTCCCTCTTATTTGAAGGCATAGGAAGCCCACTTTGTAAATGAAGGCACAAAATCCTGACTATAGGAAGAAATCCTGACTGTAGGAAGCAGAGCTGTTAAAAGAGAGGTCATATATGTTACATATATAGGAGGGAGCTGTGACCATGATGGGCCTTGGGATTATCCCACGGTGATATGGTACTTAGAGTACCCAGCTCAGAGTGTTCTGACCTGGATATTTATAAACCAGTAGTTATAAGTAGCATGTATATGTAAAAAGTTGACTTCTCATAGCACACTTTGAACAAAGGTTATAGGATCTCCAGATTTAAAAAAAAGACAAATGTTTGTACCCTATTAACTTCCCAAATCTAGACTCAAAGCTTATTTCAGACCAGTAGCTGAAGAGCAATGCTAATTTTGCACGTTTTATAGGATTCTGTAATTACTACAACTTATCCATGAAAATCTCATGAGGTGAAATGGAAATTATCTGTAATGTATTAACTACTTTTGCAATCATAGCGTGTGAGAGAATCATGCTTGACTGGGATAGGAAAAAGAAATAAAAAACCCAGGCACATAATATTTCTCCTGCTTGCTCTGAAGAATTCTTATTCATAAATACATCAACTTTCCTTGAAGAGTTTGGGAATCCAGCATTATGATTACATTTTTCATTAAAATTTTTGAATTGTGGTGAGAACTTAATTAAATGTCTCACAGGAAACCATAAAAATATAGATCTATTTTAGGGCTGAGTCCATTTTAATGACTCGCTGTTGCAAATGCTCTGTCTGACTTCTTGCACCCACTGGGTCGCTGAGCCTGTCCTTGTATATCAGTTCATATTTCAGAAATAAAGCACATTAACATTATGAACTGTAATGAATGACAGAGGTCTAAAATATTTCTTAACTGTTGTTTCTGAACTCTTATTTTAGCCACACTGTGGATGGGGGGCACTGCAGGTTTCCTCTCTGAAACTTAGCTCTTACAGAGATTCTGTTGAAAGCATTCTGTATAAATTACTTATTAATTACATTATTGTCTTCTTAAGTACTCTAGACCGGTCAGAATGCACTTCATATCATAGCATTGTTCAGAGAATGCTAATGTGGGCCAGATGTTCAGTCGATATGGACACTTAGAAAGGGTCACATTTGTACCGCACACCACTGTAAACTACAAATTGTCTGTATAGGAGTTGATGCCAAGACAGGAGATTTTGCATTTATTTAGTCTCATTTCAGAGGTTATTAGAAGAGTGAAAAGCTAGTGTTAAATTAACAAACATTTAAGCAGCTCAAGCTGTGGATATTTAAGGTTGGAACTGGCTTTCCAACATCAAAAAACACAGCTTTATGTCTAATTTTCTGACACTGGTCCCCTTGGAGTTGGTCGAGTGAGAGGACTTCAGAAGGGACTATGTGGATGAAGTTTGTAAAGTCATGGCATTACAGAAGCATCAAAATGGTCAAGATAGGTGCATAATTGTCTTCCTCCACATGAGACTCACCTCTGCCACTAAAGACAACAGACAGGATAAAGGGAGGGCAAGACAAGAAAAGACAAAGAGAGGGAAGGGATAATTAGATTAAGAAAAGAGAAGAGAGGGATAAATGTAAAGCCTGTAGAAAAACTAACACAGTGACATTTTGTGACTTGCTTGTAATATTTTGAGATGCAATGATTTAACGGGTGGCAGGCTCTGGTACTGGAAGAGAAGGAAAAGGAGGCTCTTACTGACTTGAGTTTTCCATGATCAATTGACTCTAAAAGACAGTGTGCTTATGGGAAGACCATGAAAGGTGTTTTTATGTGTGTGTTTTGGATACCTGTTTTGCCTGCCTGGCTCTGCAGACACAAAGCTGCATATTTCAATATGTAAGTGAAGTCTTCCCTGTGTCATGTTATTTTTCTTAAAGAGAGATTGAATAGTGCACATGTCAAGAACTGAGAATCCTCTGCATTTTCTTTCAAGCCTTTGTGTACATGATGAGCTAGAATAACCTCCCTGAACTGAATTATCCTTCCATACTATGGTTCAGTGAATATCATTATATTTCAGCACAGCTTGAGTGATTTTTAATGCCAAAAACATCAGCAAGAAATACAAATGTTACAAAAATATTGAAACAATACCATAAAAAAAACTCTGGGATCATAAATACTTTATTTTGCAAGGTCTGGAAGGTCAACATAGCTATAGTGTGGAAAATTAAAATGCTCTCTGTGTGAATGCCTTCAGAAAAAAAATAAAAAAGGCAGTGTTTTACTCTAGAAGTTCAGAATTCCTATCTGAAGCCGGTTAAAAATAAAAGCTATTTTCTTGGTAGTTGAATCTGACGAAATTAATCCATCCACGATTGTTTTGTGTTTGCTAGCTGCATCTTCTTAACTATAATATAATTAAAGCAGCATTAGAGAAGGTGGCAAATTGGTGACAGCTTTCATGTGAGTGACGAACTGCACCAGGTAACACACATCAGCCTAAGGTTTTGACAGGAGGAAATCAAATGTGCACAGGCAGCAACTGATGCTTGTGACATGCTTTGAATTTGGAAGCCTCTCCCTTTGCAGCCAGGTGTTGTGTCAGTGCACAGCCAGCCCGTGCCCATGCACAGGAACACGGGGAGGGGGAGAGGAGAAGTAAAGGAGCTGTGCTGCATCTTGCACATTGCTGTGGTGGAGGCGAACAGTTAATATTTTGCACGATCCTTCTTTGCACTCAGATCCGAGTTTGCAACTGGAAACTTGTCTCTGTCCATTAACCTTGGACTGGTGTTCTCTCTCTCTCTCCGAGGTCTCGCTCAGTTTCAGTGTTCCAGTGCTTACATTGGCACTCCCATCCACGAGTGGCTTGGGTCCCTTAAACAATCACTGTCACAGGTAGTGGAAAAAAGCGAGTTTCATTATATATTTGTGAAAGTGTGACTTAGCAGAGTTCAGTGGCAAGATTCCCTGTGTTAGTACAGAGATAAAGCATTCATAGGGAAATTGGATTAGCATCAATTTAGAATGATTTGCGTGGAGACTGGGGAAGCAAAAGCTGCAAAGGATATGGCCAGAAAAGGTAGGGGTGCAAAAGAATTTAGCAGCACATAATCATTGACTAACATTTAAAAAGTGATTCAATGGCATTTACTACAATTCTGTGACTTATAGATTCATGAGAACAACATTCATTCATACCAGAATCAATCCAGAGAGAGAGATGTGTACATCTCTAGCTCTGTGTGTAAAGGTACCTCTCAGACGTTCCCCCTTGGGTCAGTGAAACACTCCTGGCCGTGCCCAAAGTGTTTCTCACCAGGCTTGGGCTGCAGCTGCAGGAGGGGGAGTGTGTCTGTGCGTGGGGATCAGCCTGGGCTCCAAGCCACTTTTTCTAAAGGCCTCAGAATAGCGATACCCTTTTACTTGGGCTATGATTCAGGTAAAATAATTACCAAAGTTAACAATATTTTCAATATTTTCCAGCTCCTGGCAATATAGTGTGTTCTGTTTTTCAAGAATACTATCTTACAGGGTCTTAAAAAATTCCCTCCTGGGTGTTTTCTGCCTCAGTGTCCAAAGGGAGAACTATAAGGAGGATTCAGGAACAAGCCTCTCAATATTATATATTGAGAGCAATATATATGTTATATCTTGGAGCAGCAGTTAAGGAAACTGTTGTACTTGATGAAATAGGAATCTTTATTTATAGAATGATAAACACGGATTGATTTCAACTTCAGTTTTTATTCTAAATGGACTCAAAGGCTGCCTTCATTCAGCCTTTGATTCAGTTCTTCACATGCAAGCTCTGCTGTCCCTGCAGCAGCATTCCAGCAGTTTTATGCAGGAATACCCACAGTGATGGGGGTGACAAGGCAGGGTTTGATCTGCCCTGGGGCCAGAGGAGATGAGAAGATGCTGCCATAGTCTCGTTCTCCACGCTGGCCTGTCCAAAGCTGACAGCAGGGCGCTGGAACAGGAGCAGTGGTGGCGCCAGTACGGAGGGAAGTGCTGTGCTGCTGGTGTACTAGAGGCACATCCAGGGGATACAGCAATAAGAAGTCTTGGTAACGTGCTTGTCCATCATTCTTCACCCTGCTTTAAACACCATTTTTTTCCAATCCCACATTATAGCAATAAAGAGAAAAAAGCCCACAGTTTTGGGTAAAAATTGCCATTAATCATTCTTTCTGCATTTGGCTGCAGCCTGAGCCTTCTATAAAGCTGTGCACAAGCACGTACGATTTAAAAATAGTGTGAAGGGGTAGAATCACTTCACCGAAAAGTTTTCCCCTCCCCTTTGTATTGCCTGGAAAACGTAAGGCAATTTCTTCACCAATAGAAACTACATGAAAAGGAATTCAAAAGGAAAGAAGACTTTATTGCCCCAGAATTATCTATTTTTTCCCGTTAACCTCCCCATAGTAGTACATTTTGCAAACATTGGAAACCTTCCTGGCCTTTTAAAGTGAGAACTGTAGGCAAACAGCCGATACCGTAAAATGAATCGGCGTTTCACTTTTTCCAGGGTTGCTTCCATTCTGGGTCATTGTGCCAGCAGCAGGAAGAACTGTCACTGCCACTGCAAGTGGCAAAAGCCCGAGCTGCTGCCTGGCTCTGTGAGCTGGTGGAAGCTGCAGGTGCTGCAGAAGGCAGCACGCTGCTCCAGGCAGCCCTGTGCCCTGTGGCAGGACACACAGTCATGGCAGAACAAGTCAGCTGGCTCATAAATTATTGCAATTTATGAACCTATTCTGCCAGGAGAACTTAAGTACAGTTTTTCCTCTGTTCTGCTCAGATAAAGATGGTGTCTCTGATTTGCAAAATAGAGCTGTTGGTCATTCCTAAGAATGCCATGACACCTGTTCAGGTTGCAGTAAGTGCCTTTCAACAGGACTCACTTTCTCTTCTCTTGGGTTCGTATTACAGATTTTATTGCTTACCAGCTGTATGGTGAAATTATTACACCAGCTGGCACATGTTTCTGTGTACCATATAAAATTAATTATCAGTTTTTTAGATCTTGGAAGGACACAAGTAATTACTTTGCATTTCAACCTTGTGAAACCTGGTAAGTTTCATTAGGGAAATCCTGCATTTTTTTCCAAATCCCGTATGAAGTCATTATGCATAATTATTTTAAAATGCCACGATGCTTATGCAAATAAAGGCTCTACATGGACAACAGTGATTTTCTTGGCTTAAGATGCAACACACACTCAGAGGGGTTGAAAGCCATTGACTGCTGGTCATTACTAATTTAATAAGCAGCCCTCACAGTTCTTGCAGATACAAAGGAATCTGGCTTTACATGTGTAATACGCAGTGTAGAGAAAATACTTAGTGCTGTTCTCTTTGAAACTTAGAGGACAGTTATTAAAGTTTTATGGTTCAAATTAAAATTTAAGATTAAAATACAAGATCAAAAGAATCAATTTTCCCTCTCAATGCTATTAGGAATAAGCCTTTTGGAATAGAGGGTCTCAATAGCTTAAATGCCATGTCCTCCTCCTCCGAGAGCTAGATTAGAACTAATCACAGCTCACTGTAGGAACGTAAATTTCTGTATTTCTTTTTCAAGAGATGAACAAGCTTTTATTACTTTTTAATGCATTATGCTATTGTAGAGTCATGAAGTAGTAAGTACTGCTTGGAAACCAGTGTGACAGTTCTTGACGAAGGAGCTTGTTTCATGAGCAGAAGGGAAATCTGCAGTTGTGGAACTGTTAAAATGAGTTGGAGGATGCCAGAGCATTTGCTTCTTTGTCGGAGCAAGGGGAGGCTCCTGCAGTAGCTGGGCCTGATTAATAACTATCAGAGTGCCCATTTTTCTAAGGTTTCATGCCACTAATATGTCTCCCAGTGTCAAATCTGGTTGCCATTTCTCTTGTAAGACATTTAATAATAAACTGCAGAATCAATGGCACACAGGAGCAACCTTATAAGGAGAAAGTGCCCTGCTATATCTTAACTTGAAACACAAAGTCACAAATCTCCTTTCTGGCTTATGTATTGCTTTGCTGAAACTTTACCAAGGTGCTACACCCTCTGTAGCTCAGTTTTAAGAACCTGTTTTTGCTGTTCCTGAGCAGCTATTTGTCACTGGGAGGCACAGTGGAGTCATAACCAGTTCCATGATATAGATCACAAAAGAGGGGGCAGAGAGTTGCTCAGTTTCATCACAGAACTGACCCAGGAACTTGTCATGATCACTAGAAGTGCTGCTACTGACTTGAGGAGAATTTGGATAAGTCCTCATAAGCACGGCTCTGGTGGGAACCTGCTGGAACCGTACAGGTCTGACACAGAACAAGGTGTTGGCTGCAGGTAACTTCAACAGCTGGGCAAGACTCAGGTCAGAATGGGCTTTAGGGGTTCTCTCAACCTTTCATAAATATAAATATATATGTATGCAAAATTTGTCTTATTCCTGGAAGTTCACAAACGCTAACTCATTAGTCCAGCAAAACCTCAGCAAGCTCTGCCACTTAGTAAACAGTTATTGACGTGTTTCAATAAACAGGTGAAATCTGTTAGTTTCTTTTTTATGCTAAAGGTGTTCCTACCTCTTGTTTTCTCCCATGGCTTTAGGCTGAACCATGACTGCCACAGTTCTAAGATAATTTTTAAAACTGCAGAAATTATGGGATTGATTTCATGTAAAGGAAAACAGTTTTCACAGAACTGATCAAGCAGAATTAAGTCTTTATCTTGCATTTATAAATATTCGAATCCTAAAGCAAGAGAAAATTATTTAAGCTCCTGTTATTTCATTGAGGAGCTTAGGATGACTGGATGGCCAGCATGAAATGCATTGTAGCATTAATTGAACAAATACAGAACTGGATTACTCGAAGTCTGTAGAGAACTGCAGCATAAAGGACATTATCAAGGATTCAGTGGCAAATTCCCCTTACTGACAAGCGTTTGTTATAAGACTGAAAGAAAAGCACTGCATGAAAACCATAAGCTCCAAAATTCATTAGAAAAGATCCTTTTAAAATGAGGCCTGGGAGACCCTCTCTCATTGTGGAAGCCAAAGCACAGCCATCTGTGATTACCAGTTTTTCAGATTTCTGTATCACTGAAGCTAAATTGATGAAGAGCCTGACTATGCCAAAGAGAAGGAAAAAAAAACAACCCGGGGGATTATACAAGGAAGGGAAAAACGGCCTGAGATCAGTGAAAGAAAATTATTATATCTATAGATGGGGAAAGGAAGGCTTGACTAGAGGAAAAAGATCAACTTCTGGGGATAAGATCAATATATTTATACCTCATATCTCCTATGGGTTCTCTTTTTGTGTATATAAGAGCAGGAATTGTCATTCTGTTCTATAGAAGGACAAATATTCAACGTGTCTTTCACAGTATCTAGAAAATAAGATGCCTCTTACCAGAACAGGAAGGCAAGTGCAGCAGCTGTGACAGAACGATTCCTTTCTTATCATCCAACATTGATCATGTGGTTCAGGGGCTACACAGAAAATAAACCCCAGTATCTGGTTTGCCATCCTTTCCCATCCAAGGAAACGCAGAAGAGCAGCAAACCTGGTTGTTTTTCTAAGTGAAACTAATGACCACAGATGTAATCACGGGCAAGCAGACCATAACACAAACTGCTGTCCCCTTGGCCTTTAGTTCCTTAGGGAGGATAGGAACTACTTAGAATTCAGGCAAGCTCTGGTGTACCTCACCTTTTGAATTAACATGTTTGCTAGTTTATAACCCAAATGTCAGTAATTTGTCATCAGATCGTTGCTACATGTCCTACTACTTTACTAAGGGGATGTTTTGGAACGATGACCCAACCTGGGTGCTGCTTCTCTTGAGTTGGGTGGAAGTGCAATCAGCTGGTTCAGTAGAGGGAAAAGAACATTTACATTTCTTTTCAATATGTTTAGCTGGGATACTTTTTTCCAATATACTTTAGCATTTATCTTTGTCTTTGGCCTGGTAATAAGATGTCAAAATTCAGCTGGGTAGGCTTTGGTTGCATGGTTGCTTTGATGAGAGTTAGGTAATCCAGCCTGAAGAGCCCAGAAATATTCAGGAAGGATGGGATAGGGACTGTCCCTTCCCAGGCAGTCTCAGTAGCTCTTTCTGAAGCGGTAGTGGAAGATGTTTTGCTTTATTATAGTGTAGGACTCAATGTGTCTACTGAGGGCTGAAATTCCGTGTCAGTACAGCTTTGGATACAGGACAGTTAAGTGTCTATTTTTCTTGCCAGGGAAAATTTCCATTAAAGTGATTTTTGGTCCATGACAGACTATTTTCACAGAGTACTTAAAGAACTGTTATATTCATTGTTAGGCTGAATGAGTTTTGTTTAGCCGGTGGGTATTTGGATTTCAATTTGGGCGGTGTTCCTCTGGTTCCTGCAGCAGCAGAGAGCGGCCAGGACTTCGACAGCTGCAGTACCAGTGAGTTTAAAGGGTGGACTAACAAAACCGTGTGGTGGATGATTTCTGTGGCAGGATGAAGTGGAACCTGAAACTCAGAGAGAGAAGGGTAGAGGCAGTATTTGTGTTTTCTGCATTTGTTTAATAGAACATGAGAGAAGGGACAATAAAAATGACTGGGTAGTTACAGGGAGCATCTTCCTCCCCATTCAGGGGCTCCTGCTGCTCGAGTGGAGCTGTTACAGGTGAGGTGAAACGTGCAACTGAGACATTTGTGGCTTTATTGGGAGTATCATGAACCATTGCAAGCACCATATAAAATCAATATGCAGATGGACTAAACAGCAACCTACCTGTAGCTGAGCAGTCTGAGAGCGGAATTGTCATTAACGCAGTCAGACTTCACAATGCTCTTGAAATCACTAACTTTATTTTAGTGGAAAATTAACCTACTTGATGTGGATGCAGCAGCTCATTCTTTTGATTTACACCTAGCTATTCCCACAATAATAAAACATTAATACTCTGAATCTTTCATTTGGAAAATATTCAGTATAATAAACTATTCATTAAGGTATCTACTTATTTTTTTATTGTCTAGTTCTTTAGAGTTTTCATTTCATGTATGTCAGTTTTTCATTTTGTTTTTGAAATTAACCCTCCAGCAATCCGTTTCTCTTATATTCTAAGACAACAGGATCTTGAACTGCTGACAAAGTATGTCCATTAAAGTAGCCAGTAGTTAATATCTTTAAACCCCAACTCCCTGGAAGAGTCTTTACTGAGAAGGAGAAGCCCTAAAATATGGGGGTTTCTTGGTGGTTTTGTGTTGTTGTGGGGTTTTCTGAGGTTTGTGCAATATACCTTTACTTTTACTGAATGCACTATTGAAAGGTACCAACTTGATTTAAAACCAGCTGTTACAGATGTTTACTCAAAATTTGGTAATAGTTGAATGCCAATTCAATATCTGCTGTTGGGAAATTACTCTAGAGATGAAAAAACTATCTGAGTATTGCATTTAGTCTCAGAGATTATTCAAACTGATACTGGAGATTTGTGAATAAAGAGGCTTATCAAATATTTTTACTCTTGCACTTACATAGCTCTTTATTAGAAAATACAGGCTTCTGAAACATATAAAACAAAGTCTGAGTTGGTTCTTAAGACCGCTGAACTACATGGGAAACTTCAGATCTAGAATCAGCGGTGTCAGAATCCACCTTTAACCAGTGCTCCTCTTCCTGCTTGCTGTTTGGAGAGGGACGATCCACAGCTCCGGGGAAACCAGCCCAGGTGTTTCTGCTCAGCTCGGTGGGTTTCCAGTGAGATCCTTTGCGGGGCTGGATTTGGGGGCTGGAGCAGCAGGGGAACCCCAAGGGGGTGGTGCTGCCATACAGGAGGCGCAGGGCTCACCGCAGAGCGGGGCACGGCCCGTGTCTGGGAGAAGAAAATGAGGTTTTACGTTTTCAACCCAGGAAGTTACTTTGAATGCATTTGATTAAACAGAATATTTCATTTTACTGTTTTAATAATAAATCATACACGCTGAATAAATGTAATGTTTGTAATACTACTAATGTAATTTCTTCTGTACTGTGAGTGAATTACGTGATAGGTGTAACGTACTTTTTCTTTGTTCTTGGTAGAGTTCTAGCATGCAATTATTTTCCAATGATCTGACTGTTTCTTGAGCATTTTAATCCTTTTTGCAGGAGTTTGATTTCAATGCAAGCAAGGGCTTTAAATGCCACCAAGGGCACGGGCTTAGTCCTAGAATTCTTACCAGTCACTGTTTTTCAGTGCTAAATAACTCCAAAATAATGCCTGGCCCCTAAACACACCAGCTGACTGTTTTCATGTGCTGTAAATTCAAGATGTGTGTTTATCACATGTGCCCGTGAAAGTAGCAGATTACAGTTTTTATTAAAGTGCAATAGGCTTTTGCAAAGTCTTTATTTAAGTGAAACAGAATTCTATGTAGCTTTTATTTGTAATGCTATGGAAGTTATTCATTTATAAACTAATGAAAGACACATTCACAGTAGGCATGGTAAGTTACAGAGCAAGGACAGCTGCAGACAAAAGAACTATATTGAAATAGTAATTGTATTCATAAAGATATTACAGAACTTAGGAAAGAATGAAGCTTCTTCATCTCCAGATAAACTTTAAAATAAAATTGTCATGGTTTTCAAACTTTTTCAACACCTGTTCTTCTGTTTAGGTTTGTAATTGTACAATCTCTATTTGTTATATTGTCACGGTCATTTATATTTTCATTCTAATACAAGAAAAAAGATCTGTCTAGTAGCAAGTCAACACTTTCCAATAAGTATTTTAAAAGCAGTTAAATATTTTATAAAATTTTCAGTGGGTATTAAAGTGCAACTATTGAACAAAATAAGGAAATAATAACTATTTATTTATTGTTCTTTTAGAAATACTTCAGAGAACGTTTTTCTAGTGTTCAAGGGCAGTCATTATTAGAATAAACAGGGATTCTTTATTCTGTCAAATGAAAAATGGAAACATTTTATGGAATTGACACTGTCACCACAACAACATTCCTTAAGTAATTAGCTGTCCTCACTCAGATACAGGATCATTGACTTGGTGGGTATCAAACTGACAAGTCTTCCTGTTAAATTTCAGTTTGTTAGTTCCTATTAAAAATTACTTTTATCATTCTCTCACAGTATTTTGATATATGCATTTGGAGTTTCTGATATCAATTATACAACTGGAATTTTCTTTGGGTTTTTTTTTTCTGATTTCTTTTACTTTCATTCACAAATTAAAGTTTACCCCGGTACTTACCATGTATTTATAAATAAGTGTTCCTAGCTTTTATGGACTTTTTCAGAGGATCTCGTTACATTATACAGGCAGTAAAAGACACACTGTTGAAAAACTATTGCTTTTTTGTTTCCCAGAATACACTGAGTGCAGCTTAACCCCTGCACAGACGCTGTGCCAGGTGGGCTTTTGGAGACTCTGTGACCTGATGTGTGTCCAGACCCAGCAGAGGCTTCTTAGCAGAGACTGGTGTGTTTCTCTAAAGCAAAGGTATGATGGCCTGGGGGTGGGGAAGGTCATATAAATCATGTTTTATACATGCAGAGACCTTAAAAAGCACCTTTTGGTTTGTACGAGGCATTTTTGTGTATAGAAGGATCAACTTTGCTGTCTTAGGCCTGAAACAGGGTGAGACTAAAGAGGATGCAGAACAAAATAACATTCCATTGTGTTGTTTTTTTTTTTAAAATTGGATTAATATCTAAAAATAAGAAATAGAAAAGTAATTTTTGCTTACTCTTCTGCCTGTTGTGTCTTCACAAACGTGGGTGATGAGCTGTGAGCTACAGGTGTGCGAGGACACATTTCCCCAAAGGCTGCTCTTCTTTTGTACATTCAGTTTGCTCCTGTTGCATGTCTCTGTCATCCTCTGCCAGTAATTCAGTGCTGGGACTAACGATTCTTGGGGATGTTCCTGGTGTTCGGCTGCCAACCAGATGCACGCAGATGCAAATTGGACTGGCAGATCCACAAGTGCTTTGATTTGTCTGTAGACCCATCTTGAGCCTATGAAGGCTCAGTAAGGATTTTTGTAGGTGGAATTTTTGCTTTCTTTAAAGGATCCCGAACCTTCAAAACACCTCCACATAGTGGTCGGTTGGGTCAGTTTGCTTGTGCTTACTTTGTAGATGATGAAAATCTTACATGCCCAAGGCTCAGCCTGAAAACATATTGCTGAGGCTAAAAATATTTGCAAAATAATGAAGCAGATAAAGCTCTGAAGAAACAGATTTTATTTGACAGTGTTGAAATGTTTTTCAGTGACCTCACAAAAGTGTTAAATGGGAATGGCCTGAGGAACAGGCACTAAATCAATAGGCACCAGTAAGTTTGTGAAATCAAGTTTTTGCTTTTCACATACATAAGAATTGGTGCAGTCAATGCTGTGTAACTCCCATTAATCGCCCAGGATGACAGAAGATTTATCAATTGCTTATTGACTTCTTTGAGGCCATAAGGGGAAAGTGGAAATAGCTGCAAAGTTAACTGTGTAATGCAGAAGGTACCCTTCCCCAGCTGATGTGTAAATATGAACAAGTAGATTCTTCGGAGCTTCACAGTTTTTCTGCCACAATACATTTGCTATTGACATTTCTGCAATCAAAAGCAGGAAAAACATTATTGCAGGGGCAGGACTGCTAAAGTGTATATAGATGATATATATTCTACATGTGACACACAGCTAAGGTGGTGAATGTTACAAAGGTATGTCATACAGGGGGGGCAGGCCCTGGCACAGGCTGTCCAGAGAAGCTGTGGCTGCCCCATCCCTGGAACTGCTTGAGGCCAGGTTGGACGGGGCTTGGAGCAACCTGGGCTGGTGGAAGGTGTCCCTGCTCATGGCAGGGAGGTTGGAACAAGATGGTCTTTAATGTCCCTTCCAGTCCAAACCATTCTGGGATTCTCTGCTATGTTACTCTGCAGTAGTCACTCAGCTTTTATACTCAGTTCTTCCACAGGGATTCCTGTTCAATTTAGTAGGATGACTTGTGAAGAAGTTACTCTTCCCCACAATTAAAGACATCTCTTCATCACTTTGAGCATCTTTATAGTGACCACAGTGTCCAATCCCTCTGTTAGAAATGGCATATTTCACATTTAACAGCTATAAAATCAGCTACTGCTTCTTATGTGCCCTCCTCAGTCTTCTTGCTTCCCCTGGGTATGAGGTGTGGGAGAGCTCATTAAATTTCTGAGTCAGAAAAGAGAAAACAGTAAATAAAAATAAATTTATAAATTAAGAACACACCATCTGTGGTATAAACAGGGCACTCTGAAATGTTAGTTAAGATTTCCATAAATGTGACACATGATGAAAAGAGCAGTAGCACAAAGCAAAAGAAGAAAAGTACTTTTAAGGCTAATAAACTTTGCACTGCAAAGTGACACCCGACACTTCAAAGTGAAAGAACACAGAGTTGTTTGTTTTCTATCTCTTTAATAGAAAACAAATTAATAGCCTTTTTTTTTCCCCAATAATAAATTACTTGAAAATCTAACATACCTCTATAACCTACAGTGCAGCCAAGAGTGGAAGGAATGTTGGGCATAAGCTAGGTTTTATGTTTTTTTCTTAAATACCATTTAAAAAAAAAAAAGCTTCTCAGTCCTTCAGTGTCAAACTAATCTTCTTCCTTTTATCTTTAACTCCCTTCTAACTCCTCTTTGAGGAAGTAAATCCATTTAATACCCTCAGCATGAATGCAGACAAGCATTTTCAAAAATAAGTCCACCATGCTCTTGCTTTCCATCTTTCTTCCCCGTTTTCTAGCACAGAAGCTAAATTTCAACAAATTGAAAATAATCCTCTCTAACAAGATTTTAATGGTAATAAATTGTGACTTCTGCATAAGAACAAGATCACAAATGCACAATGCAGTTGGTTAATATGTTTGGGGAAGTTAAATAGATGTTTGTGGGTGATGTTTATAAAAAGAGGTTGAAGTGGTTTGCAGCATTAAGTCAAATTTAAATTTTACAAAACAAATAGCTACTGAAGATACATCTATTTAAAAGCGAGAAGATACTGATTTGGGTTTAAAAATCAGTAATGTGATGCCTCATCAGCAGACATATGAGTGTCTTGCCTATAAACCTCATAAGCAGAAACTGTTTAAAATCCTGGATGCTGAAAAGGACAAGGGAAATGATGGGGGAGGAGGAAAAGAAGCAGCTTTGGCGAGCGGCATCTGGATGAGCCATTAGGCTTAAGAGTGAGGAAGCAGGAGAGTCGCAGCTGAAAGCTCTATCAACCTGCTGAGTACTTTATCTCTTCAAAAGAAGCAGATGAAAAAAAAAGGCAAAGCAGTTATCTTTGGAGATCCACAGCTGTGTAACTAGAAAGCCCTTACCCGCTGGTGAGCGCAGACTCGGGGTGCTCCTCCAAGGGCAGTCAGGAGGTTGGGAAGGGAGTTGTGGGGTGTGACATGATGTTGTGACTGCCCGCGCTGGGCTCGGTATCAGTTCGGCTCCACAAGTAAGGCAGGGCACAAGGGGGTGCCAGGGCAGGGCACAAGGGAGTGCCACACTCCTGTTCCCATCAGTTTGTCTCTGCGGGTACCTGGGATTGAACTGGGGTGAGTCTCACCTACCCCCAGCCCTGCTGCCAGGGGAAGGTGCTGGAGCCCCCGTCCCTGAGCGTGGCCAGGCATTCCTGGGCTGATCCTTCCCTCCTGCCAGTGACCTCCTCTCTCCTGTCCTTCAAGGGCTGTTCTCTGACCTCTGGGGTGGTGGTCTAGAGAAAGAACAAAGGAAAAGAGGGGGAAGATCAACCAGCTCAGTCACTGCCTTGTGGCCTGCCAGCACCCCTGAGGAGAAAGGAAACAAGTATCGCAACTCTGCTGCGTTTTGGGGTTGTAGCTCCTGTAAATGTACCCATGTGTGGAAGTTTTAAGAGAATGATGCACAGTAGTCTGTGACATTTCCTCTGGAAAAATAGAAAGGCACATGTTCATTTTTGGGAGGATGAGGTGTCTTCCAGCGCTGGAGCTGGTCATTGAGGTGGTGGGGCAAGTCCGGAGAAGGGCAACAAAGCTGGTGAAGGGTCTGGAACAGCAGTCCTGGGAGGAGTGGTTGAGGGCACTGGGGTTGTTCAGCTTGGAGAAAAGGAGACTCCAGGGAGACATTATTACTCTCTAGAGCTCCCTGACAGGAGGTTGTAGCAAATTGAGATTGGCCTCTTCTCTCGGGCAATCAGCAATGGGACAAAGGGAAAAGGGCTCAAACTGTGCCGGGGGATGTCCAATTGAAATGAGGAAAGTTTTCTTTACTGAAAGAGTGGTCAAGCCTTGGAACAGGTTACCCAAGGGAAGTGGTGAAGTCACCATCCCTGCAGGTATTTAAAAGATGAGTAAATGTGTTACTTCCTGATATATATATATTTATAGTTTTGTGGGCATGATGGTATTTGTTAAAGGTTGGACTTGATAATCTTGGAGGTCTTTTTCCACCCTAATGATTCTACGGTTCTGTGATCTCCAGCAGGGAGCTGACGTGGGTCACTGGGGTCTGATGGGAGCAGTTAGTGCTGGCGCTTTGAGACAAGACCATACTTTGGGGTGTATCTGTGTATTTCTCCATATAATGAAGCCTCAAGATAAGCCTTGAGCCCCTGACACTACCAAAGGGCAAGAAGGTGGGTAGGTGACACGAGGCACGCTGTGCCCATAGCAGTGACCCTCAGAGCTGCGTTCCTGAGCCGGAATACACCGAGCAGTTAATTGTGCAGTGACTGGACTGGTACTTTGTGTTGCAGTCACTTTCACAGACTTTTTGAGTCTGTGGAGTCCCCGTTGTTGGATGCTGAAAGGCAGCCTTTGCTTTGAGGCATAAAATAATGTGCTTGGTAAAAGTGATGTGCAAAGCTGTGACACAGTACTGAGAGTACAAGGAGAACAGGGGTGTTGATGTTGTCCTAGAACTGAGGCAGTACATTGTGATAGTGAGACTGATTTAACTGATCAAAAATGTACTGAGAAATGAGACACAATAGCCAGGCCTTAATGTCCCCAAATCAAAATGGGCATATTTAAAAGATATAAGATGGCTGGAAGAGATGCTATGGGCTCACTTCAGGAATAAATCGGTAAAAACCTATGGTTTTTATATGCAGGAGGTCAGACTGGATGATGGTAATGGTCTGTTTCAGTTCCTACAAAGTGGTGAATCTGATAATTTCAGTAGAAATGCTGGCTCTGACTGTCATTTGCACTGTGACCTCTTCACATACGTCTGGAAAAGTCAAACAGACTTAAAGTAGATGCAAAATCTACTACATCTGCCTTCTTTATTAGCAGGACAGTAAAGAGAGGTTCTGTGTAATAAGGAGGGAAAGCTTTATTCCAAAATTTGTCTGCAAGTTTTTGGGTGTGGGAGGAGAGAGTCCATCTCTGGCCAAATCCTTTTTTTATCAGATTTTATATGCTCAGGTCCCACATTGAAAAATAATATATTTTCTGCTGAATGTAAAAGAAAAGTTACTTACAGATTTTTTTCATTGTTTTTATTCAGGGAAAATGTTTTTGACCTAAAGATGAAGCAGATTTTCATCTTTTGTGGCCTTTTTCCACCTTGAATCTTTTCCTGTATTCTTTGAAATATTCATACTTGCATTGAGAAGCCAAATTTTTCAAGGTGATCCTAGGTGAATAGGATTAAACAACTCAGGTCAAACTACTTACTTAATCACTGTATATTCTTCATGCAATTGGCAAGAAATTATATTTCATGCAGCATTCTTTATAGTCTCAAGTTTTAGTATTCTGAGAGAAGAAAAATGAAAGGCAAATATCATGACCTTTTGTATCTCAATGACCTGAAACTGGAGATGGGTTGCAATTTAAATACAAAATTCAATCCTAACTTAAAAGTATCTGTAGGCACTTGTAAAATATGTCTGGGACATTCAGAATGGAAAAGATATAATGTAATATCCTTCCAGGGAGAAGAGCTCTGAAAATTGCCATTTCCCCTTCACACATTAAGGCACTTACTGATTAAAATTCATGAATTTGATTAAGAAAAAGTCATAAATTCTCCCAGAAGCAAAGCTGTTTTCCCTTTTGTTTTATTTGTTTCTAGTGCAGAAGAGATGACTCATGTTTTGGGTTTATGTCAGAAAAAAAATGCTGGTTTTTTTTTTTTTTTAAGGCAAAAAGGTTTCACTTTTTAAAATTATCATTAATGACATGCCTATGTAATTTCTACTCAGTATTCTATAATAGATCCAATTCTGACAGTCAAACATTGGAGTTTAATCTAAGCACGTGAATGTCACTGGGCGGAAGAATCCAACCTTAGCAGAGGTGTGTTTCCTCTCACTCTGAGATGCGTTCAGCCCCATGGAAACCAGCAAAGGAGGGCTATACCTATGGCACAGAGAGGACATTTCAGGAACAGAAAGCCTCGAAAGAATGATCTGTTTGCACCTGAAAACAAGCTTCCAGACGTGCCTTGCATGTCGTGCTGCTGTGCTGAGAGGCCAGCGGGCGCAGGAGCCCCTGACAGGGGGTGTGGAGCAGCCCCAGCAGCGGGATGGGACGGTTCCTCGTGGCACTGGTGTTCCAAGTGAGCCGTCAAATGTTACGGTCTGACCGCTGACTTGAACTGCCTCGTGCTCAGAAGTACCTGCCTCGAGTAGCCTTCAGTCCTGTTAGAAATTGCTGAACGTCTACAATTTAAAAATACGGTGAAAAAGGAAAGATTGAGCCAATTGTTCTATACTTCCTTCCGTCACGTTGAATTATTCATTATTTCCCTTAAAGCTGCACAGAAAATAGCCTTTTTTTTCTCCAGCTTAGGACGGCTACTGAAGTTGGCACATTAAACAAGAATAAATCCATGCCTAGGAAGCACCCACGGATTCTGACTAATTATCATACTTTGAGAGTTACCTGTTTGTGACTTCTCTGGGTTTTTATTTGAAAGCAAAATCAGATGCCATTTCCCAGCTCTAGTGCAATCTTATTGTAATTCCTTACATGTTTTTAGATGAATTCTTTTTATCATGTTATTTTTTGGATATGGAGATACTACAGCTTGGTCATATTTCAAGTTCACTCCTGTCTGTATCAACTGGCATTAACCTAAATTGTTAGGGCATGAAAATAGAAAGTAAGTGAATATAAAATATAATCCTCACAAAGCATAGACCTGGGAGGCTGCAGGAGTAACAGTGCTACAGAGGGGCTGCTTCTGGAGGGAGCTTGGCAAGTGAAATTTGGCTGTGAATAGAACCCCTATGTTTGACAACTTAGTTATACTGGTGAAGAATGCAGCTCAGGGTATAGTAAACTTCTTTTCTGAATAGAATATTTGTTTATGGAAGAATCAGAAAAGACTGTTAAAAAACTTGTGCAAAGAGTCTAAATGAGTCACTTGACTCAAGGTCATTCACAGGTGTGCTAACCCAGAAGCTTTTGCAGTTCTTTTTTGATTTTTATGCCCTTTCTTTTGTCTGTGATCTCAACAAATTCCAACATTTGGCACAATCTCTCTCCAGCTTTCACTTTGCTCCTCTCTCTGTCCTGCTGTTCCTGCAGGATGTCATTTTCCAACAGGCTCTGGGGTGTGGACGGGGAGGCGACGTTTGGGGTACGCGAGGCTGAGCTCCACGGGGAGCTCACACAGTGGCACTTCCCACAAGTGCATTTTCCTGGGGAACCCAGAAAGGATGGATTGCGGTGATTTGTATTTCCCGTAAAATACTTTGTACGTGATTTACCTCTTTTCAAGGTAGGTGATTTGGGATCTTGCAAAGCTTGAAGGGGATGTGAACAAGGCACTGGAATGTCCTTTCTTGATGGCGTAATTTCGTAGGCTTGGGTGCTTTTAGACTCCAAAGCTTTTAGAGCAGGGAAACCTGGAGCTCTTTTAAGAATCATACCAGTGCTTGCAGAAAAGAGGTGACATTTCACATTAGAGGCAGATGGAAGAAATATTTGTTTGGCATGTTGATTTCAAGGAAATGATGGATGCTGTAATCTGCTCACTGGATTGGAATGTTGAAGCTCCAGGGAACACAGAATTATCTGGCCAGTGAGGCAATAAAAAGGACATAAATAATTGATTTATCATATGTTTCTGCAACTTTGCCCAAGGTTTTCACCTCCACGTACCAAGATATGTGTTTATTATCATATATGATATTTCACATAGGTGGAGTTAATGCATACAAATGTATATCCAAAAGCTCAGACATTAAACACCATAAAGGTGTTACAGAAAGCAAGCAAACATAGTATTAAAATTCTAGTGATAAATATAACACTTTACGTGGAAGTTTCTTAGGGGGAAGGGGGTAAAGGAGGAACTATAGGGCAGGGGAAGTACTGCCAGGTCAGTTCTTGAACTCGGGAATGAAAAGCTTTCCCTGCTCTGCACTGGGCTGTGACAGTTTCCTTTCCATCTGAAGGAAAGTTATTTTTGTGTCATTGATATTCGACTTTCACAGTGGTGTTAGGGAAAGAAACTTAATTTGCATCTTTAGATAATCATCCCACTATTTTTTTCCCCAAAGAAGCGGCTGCTGCCTTGTCCATTGTGCAAAGGAAAATATATTTCATCTCTATTTATGTTCAGCGAAGGTATCATCCTAATTTATGACCTATAGTAGTAATAGCCATCATAATTTTAATGAACTAATTCAATTAATTACTGTTATTGCTCAGTATTATTATTATTACTATAATCACCATGGGAAAACTTTAAGTATTAGGAATCAAGAATTGTATATTACAACTCTAATTCGTCGTGTGCCAGTATTTCCCCTGTAGGCTCCAGTTGTGTGGTGCAATAATGGAATGACTGCAATTCATAATTTAGCTGCAACATTATGAATGGAGTTTTTGGGTTTTCAATACTTTGGAAGTTTGGTGTTTTTTTTTTCCTAAATTCATCACTCTTTTTGAACAAAATCATGACAGGGTGAATGTTGAGGTAAAAATCCTTTAGTCCCCTGCTTTGTATTATTGTGAAGGAGTTTGAGTGCTGGTTTTCTGCAGATGTTTATGCACAGCGTTTCCTTTGACCAGGAGGAGTTGCATTCTGTGTTTTGTGGGCAGTGGGTGTTCACAGAGCTTTGTGGCCTGTGTGTTACACACAGCTCTGCCAGGGGTTGCTTTACTATTGTCCCAGTCTCAGAATGGATCGCGCCATACAAGAATTGTTTTCCGCTTGTACCTGCTCATATTAAAGAAATCAAGTAAAATAAATATAGGCCAGACAAAATGTAAAGATCAGGACAATTAAAGCTTCAAATTATGCAAAGGAAACCATAACACAAAAAATTTAGCTGAAGTGAGACCATAAGTGCCTGTGAGAAGAGTAATGTGAGTCCTATGTGAGAATATAAAATTATTTTCATGAAGGATGCGTTACAATTAATAATCAGTTGAGCTGAACAGCACAGAAGTTCCAAGTGATGGCAGAACCCGCTCTGCTCCAGGAAAGCAGACTAACCCTGTTGTAGGGGACTCTCAACCCTGCTGTGCCACGTGAAGACGAGCACTCCCACCAGAGCCCCGTGACCATCCTGGTGGGTGCCCGTGCCCACACTCCAGAGTGCTTAGGGCTCCCCTTTCTGTTATCGTAGTGGCCTTAGTATTAATTATTAAATGCTCTAAGAAATCCCTAAAATATTTTTAATTAATTCTCTTCTAATCTCTTTCAAATGCTAGTACCTGCTAAAAACGGGGCGGGAGGGGGGGGAATTTCTGAAATTATAATTATCTCACAGGTAATTCTAAAGTCTTTGATGCTTACCTGGGCAGGATGTTTACTCAGCATTTATTCCTCCCATTTTTACAGTTGAAAAATTTGAATCATAGTCTTCTTAATATATTTTTTTCTTTTAGGCAGAATGGTGTACACCAGGATGCCCAATGCTTTTAAGAGACATCATATTTAGGGCTTCTTGAACACTCAGATTTACTCTACAAGTGTCTGGCAGCTGATCTGTTTCATTCAGTAGCAATATCCAGGATTTCCAGACATACAGCAGTGTAGTAGCTCAAACCAACTTGCCAAATGTCTCCAAATCCCAGATAAATGTTAAGCATTCCTGAATTGTTCCACCCATGTTAAATTCTGAGCAGAAGATGGAGACATGCCAAGGAAAGGAGCCACAAAGCCTCTTTAAAGAATTCTGAACACATTTCCTTATAGTGAGCCTATTCAGAAAAGGAGAAGCTACACACTGTGGACTATTTTTTACACACCCCCAAATAGTCTGGATAGCTGGCATTCCTTTTGTGTGGGTGTTTCTGGCTGACAGAGCCCAGGAGCTCGTAGCCAGTGCAGCAGGAGCATTCCCAGAGCCTTAACCCAAGTTTTCTTGTTTCTGATCTACGGCTCTACCACCCTTTGGAAACAGTGGTGTGCCAGATACCACGTTATTGCTCTACTTTTTTTAAGAAGACCTTTGTGCCTGTCTATGTATGAGGTCCTCAAAAATCAGGTTTTTGGGTGGCATGTGCAGTGGACAGATCCTTCCCAGCAAGATGCAGGGTTACTAGAGCCCTTAAGGAGGGGATTTTGTTGGGTATAACCCAGATCTCTGTTCTGGGGGATGCCAGATTCTGCACTTTGAGGAAAGATTTGCCTGGTCCTCAAACTGAACATGAGCTTTCAATGAGCTCCAGCATTGGGCTCACTGAAATAATTCCACTGGCCAACTGGAAAACAAGTGTGCACGCAGTGGTGCACAGCCTGCTGGGTTCATAAATTCATGGGGAGGAAAACTCTGTTATTCCTCCATATCAGATTATCCCTGGATGTCTGAAGTTGTGCCATTTGTACATCTGTGATTGTCTGCCCCGTGTCTTTCGCGTATCTTCATGTGGACAGTTAGTACTGGGATTTGAAAGCAAATATTATCTTGTATGTGAGTAATTTTTAAATGTATGTGTACACTCAGTTTCCTCTATTTTCTTGTATGTACCTTTGCAGCTTACGTTTTGCTGTTTTATGCCTCTCTGTCCTGTTTTTCAATAAGTGGTTATAAATTTGCTTTTAGTATAAAAAATGAAGTCAGGAAAAAACCTGAATACAGATGCCTTGGTACATGAGACATCTTCCTGTAAGTCAAGAAGAACCTAAAGTGATTTTTCAGAATCCATTCTTACAGAGATGGTCTTTTAACTGGATGTTTTGTGTATGTGTCAAATAGAATGCGATTGTCACCCCAGGATCAGTTTTGCAAGTAAGAGGAATGGAAATGATGGTGGCGATAATTAGGCTATTTCCTTGTGTTAACAGTTTTTCAAATCCTATTGAGACACTCCAGTCAGGCATCAGAATATGTAAAAAGAGGCACTGTGAGAACACCTTCAGACTGACATTAAAGGAGCTGGGAGCCGGAGAACAAGGCAATGATCAAAACCTTGCTTTGCAGGGAGGGAGCAATGGAAGGAAGAGAAAATTCAGCCCACCGCAGAAAGCGGGTGTAGCTCTTGATTTCTGAAGGACAGTGAAAAATGCAGCTGCTGAACAAGCACGAGGCTGGGAGGGCAAATCCATATGGGAGAATGGCAGGGGAAGGGTCATTCCAGAGGAAATGGCTCCAGCTGAAGGGTGAGACAGCAGATGTGCTCTTCCACTTCTGGGAAGAGGCACAGTCCATGGCATAGGAGTCGGAGTGGGAAGCAGAAGTCAGACCTAATCGGGATTGCAAGGATCCATGTTAGGGATTGGATTGATTGAAGTAAAACTTCCGTGATGTTGAAGAAAAGTCACCTGAAAGATTAATTACTTTAATTTTGCCCCAGCTCTACCTCTCTAGTTTCTTATATTTCTTATATTTCTCACAGTTTCTTACCTCTGATTTTAGTTTAACAGGACAAGCTATTTTTTTATTTAGTCTGAAATGTGTGATATAGACAAAATTCTTTTGTCCCTGAAGTCAATAATGCTGCTGATGAAACCTGTTGTGGTTTAAGCCAGCAGACAGCTCAACATCAGAGTTTGCTTGCTGGCTCCCCATCCCCACCCGTGGGATAGGGTAGAGAAATGGGAAAAAAAGTGGTGAAATTTGTGGTTTGAGATAAAGACAGTTTAATGGAACAGAAATGGTAGGTATAATAATTATTATTATTAATAATAATAATAATAAAAATTAGTAGGATATGCAAACAAGTGAAGTACAAGGCAATTGCTCACCACCTGGTGACTGATGGCCAGCCAGTTTCCGGGCAGCTGCACCCTGGCCAGCTTTCTCCCTGGTTTATATGCTGGGCATGATGCCATGGGATCTGGAACATCCCTGTGGCCAGCTGGGGTCAGCTGGCCAGGCGGTGTCCCCCCAGCCTGCTCACTGGTGAGCTAACACAGCACTGGAGCAGCTATTAGGAAGAAAATTGACTTGATCCCAGCCCAAACCAGAACAGAACCAAGCAAACTGACCTTCACGCTCTGGCCCTGCTTTTCTATTTCGATCGTATGATTTGTAAAGACTTATCTTGCCTTTGCCTGAATTAGGAATCGTGGGGCCGTGGAGAAAGATGGGCACACTTGGGCAGTGGGTGTGAGATGAACATAAATATTAATAAGATTGATTATTGATATAGCAACTCATCTTTTTGTGTTGGGATATGAAGACACACTCGAGTTGGGAAAAATCTCTAAAGTCAGTTGGTAAACTGATGATAAAATCCCAAAATAAAATGAAACCCATCACAAAGTAGCAGCATCTTAAAATTGACTGTAAAGAAGCCTTTTTATGTGCAATTTCACTATCACTCAATAGGTAAGTAGAACATATTTGATTTAGTTGTGCCATTTTCAAATTGTGTTATCTGACAAACTTAGTACAGAATACATAATTAGATCGTACTGCTGTATTTATGATAATGAATGCTACATTTGCAATACTTGAAGCCTCACATTAAGCAGATATTTAATTTTTTATAGCTGTTTTTGACAGGTAACATTTTTTATCCTGAACATAAATCTGTCAGAAATTCTATTTGTACTAAAGGCTTACATGTAGTATATGACAATTTTGATTTTTAACTGGCAAATCTGTGCAAGCATTTTATTTTCCAGGCAAAGAAGCTTTAAAGAAACTCATTGTAATTGCCATTTCTGTATTGTATGACCTCATTAACAACATAAAGCAGCCTTTAAAGCACTTAAAATCATAGTATTTATCAAAATGTTATATATTCCACAAGTAAAAGCCTTATGATACTCACACCCCATCCCCCCTCTATTGCTTGCTGGCAATTGGTAGAATGTGACAGAGCCAAAGCACAGAAATTGAAAGTTGAGACCTGACAACTTTGAACTGGATCTGGTAGATGAAAGTGCCTCCGTGTTCAGGTTAATTTTTTGGGGTAGTAAAGTAGTGGAAAATATGTCATAGAGAAGAGGAATGGAAAGCTTGAACATGGAACTGAGTTTCCTATCTAAATGTAGGAATTTCAGGAATTGCCTTTTATGTTCTGAACGCAGTGATACTGGAATGCTAAACAGTTATTGTTCGTTGCTAATTAATGAATCACGACACTAGGTTTTGATGACCCTCATGCTTGTCTTCCTGAAGGAGAAGGATATTGTGGACACATATGTGTCTGATACAAAATAGCTGGATTCACAAAGCCAAACTTCTCTCCTAGAGAAACAAAAAAATACGCCTTGGCACCAGACCTTATCTTCTGTTTGTCTTTACCAATATGAATGTAGTGAAAAGAAATTACTTTTGGACATGATGCAGAAAGCAGTTTTAAAATACGGAGCTACTCTAATTGTAGTTTCAGCACTCATGATCTCTCTGGTCATTTTTGTTGCTAGAGAAAGTGAAACAGTGTGGAAATCTCTGGGCAGTCCTTTTGGCTTCTACGATCCCAGGCTGCATTTACCACAGGAAGATAATTTAAAGTGGGAGAGAATAATTCATCCTTATTGCAGTTGTGTGATTTGCCTTTATAGTTGCTTGTATCCTCTGCAGGCTGAGTAATCGGGGACCGGGGTGAATAATCAGGGACGTGGCTGAATTCAGATTACATTTGCTGGAAAAACTCCGGTTGATTTAATGTGGACATTGGATCAGGCCCTGGGAGCGGTGGGGAAAAGCGCAGCCCAGCAGACGAGGGTTTAATAGACCTGCCTTTCTTTAAGATGCTGTAGAATGCACAGAAATACACACTGGGGAGCCCGGAGAGTACACAGATAGGTATGTGGAATAGAGGCTTATCTACAAATAAGTCCAAGAAGAGGAAGATTATATTTATCATAAAGCAATTGGGAAAAGCAGTGTGCCTGTGAATCAGATGCTGCATCTTCTCCTTTATCTGGAGAGCCGATAGCAGGAGAAACGCGGATGTGCCCTTGTCTGTGAAGTTTGCATTCCTGCCTCGGAGTGGAAAGTCTCCAAATCCTGTGAAACAGTGACACCAAAATGATGATTAACTTTATAGGCTAAATCACCTTCGTTAAGTTTCATTTGATCAAATTAAAGCTCTTCTTTTTAAGCACTGCTTCAAAAAAAGAAACAATTAACACCACTACTCTGGGGTCTTGAGTAGAGATACTGCAGTCCCAGAGATTGGATGCTGTCAGAATTTACTGCCTGTATCATCTGATATATGAATATTTTATTCTAAATACTTTGGTTAAGGCTTGCTTCTCACGGTATGGTAGAATTTAATGAACATGCTTTCCTAAATAATTTTATGTTCTATGGTGCTTCAGTGAAAAGGTAGGAACACATAATTCTCAGCTTCATCAAAAAATTGCGCTGTGCCAATTACTTAAATTGTACTTTGAGTCACTCGTGCCATATCCCTGCAGTTAATTAATAACTTCTACACCTGGCTTTTGTTAGAGATACCCCCCCACCTCACTCCCTGTTTTGTTTCTCATCTTTCCAATTGTGCTTTGTGCGTTGTTCCTTTCAAGACTGTTTGCTGTAGATGTGACAAAGACGAACAGCCACGATGAGTGCAGATGGACAAAGATGATGACTGCAGGTGGCAAATGGGGGTCAGAAGCATAATGGGTAGAATTTCAAGGACTATTCAGTCATTATCTGAAGGAAATATTTAGATACCAGCATGGGGCATGACAATTTCTTCCTGCAGGATGAATAATAAGAAATGGTGTTGGTGGCTGACGTGGTCTGTTTGAATGACACCTTGCATTATGTGTGTCAAAGAAATGGATGAGGAGGAAGCAGCTGTGGGACAAGGGGGACAAGTGCTGTGTGGACTGGGCAAGCTCAGCAAAAGCCTGTGGAGGGTGAGCCCACCCTGCTGGGGAGCACTGGCCAGCCCTGGAGTGTGGAGCCAGAAGGGAAGAACACCGATAGATTTAGTAGGAATAGAAGTAAATCTCTCAGTTTTACTTAATAGTAAAAGCCTTCTTGAAGCAGGGAAAGAATGAGTTTGTTGTTGTTTGAAGTACCCTGGGATGAGTAAGGCTGTGAGTCTGGCTCAGCAGGGGTGGGAAAAGCCTCGTCTCTGGGTGCTGGAGGGATCTGTTGTCTGTAGCCAGAGCAGAAAGGACCCTCAAGAAGCAAAAGCCCAAACCCAAATAAATGTGGGGCCTGGTCTACTTACATGTGGGACTGGTCACACCTTCTGACCCTTATCGAGCTCAATTTGTTCCTGCCGAAACCCACATCAAAAATGGACCAGCTGAACTGGGGCACCATTGACTTGTGGAGCACAAAGGAAAATAGGAAGAGTTCTAGAAGGTAATTGGTAAGAAGAGCTAAAGACTCATGCTTTTTAAAATGTCACAGTTCCTAGGTGGCCTAACAGCAGGTGATTGTCATCTGCTTTCAGATATAGAAATATATGTGAATTAGTAACTTTGCAGACAGTCTTGTATCTGATCCCTTTTATTTGCTGCTTGTTTCTCATATTCTCCGTTCTCAAGAAGCTTCCTTGCTGTTCTGTTAACAAACATTGAAGTAAGCCAGTTATTAGATATGGGATTAAATACAATATTCAGGTTTTCATATCTGTAAAGAAATTCTCTTTCGAAGGAGAAAGGTGATGATGTATTGAAAAGAAAACCTCAAATTTAATTGTGTTTTGGTTTTGGGTTCTGATATTGTGGGCTAAGTCTATTTTGAGAAATGTGGCCAAGAATCTAGAATTTCAGGTACTTGTTGGAGTTTCTTAGGAAAGCTTTGGGAATTAACAGTAGCTTGGACATCTTTGCAAAATACATTTTTTAAGAACCTATTTGGTAGTGATTTTAATTTGTTTCTTTTTGTACATTTAGGCAAGTAAATGGGATCTCAGTCAGCTTGGTGATTCTTTTTCTGAAGAATACCTGAACAAAAGTAGAGTTTAATGCTATCTTTTTAAATTAAGAACCTTTGTGTGAGCTGGTGAACTTTTAAATTATGTTTCCATTTTAATTTTTAGCAATTCTCTGAAATGGCTGCAGGCTAAGTAGTGCACCTGCGAGAGTGCAATTATGTCACAGTGAGCTGAGGAGCTCCTGTAGAATGACTTGAAGTGGTATTTTTAAGCATTGCATTCCCTAAGCCTTGGACACTTCAAGATAGACCAAAAGTAATCCTATGCCATTTCCCACTTTACTGAGGCGCAGTATCACTATAGTTACAGTTCCCTCTATATGGATGGCATGAAGAGTTGGGGAGGATGGTTACCTGTTTCCTGCAAGAACTGAAGACGGGGCCAGCACAAGTTTGGGATGGCACAAGGCATCATTGCCGCTGACGTGTGGGTTGGGACTTGCAGCAAACTGAGAGGAGCAGCAGAATCCAGGCAGAAGTGGCAAAGGGGTCAGAAATGCTGACTGACAGCTTTCTCTACAAGGTCCTTCTTGCACATTTAACCCCTAATTTGGGAAAGAAGTACACAGTTTGTCATATCAATCTTCAGAGGTTGTTGACCCCTCTTATAAAGCACTGAAGAACGTGTCAGCTGAAAAGGCCTCTTTCCAGGCCATTTGCAATTTGGCTACTGCAGCTGCTTCTTCCTCAATTGGGCTTTTCCATTGCTTTCAGTAGCAACTCAGAAATGGAGCCAGCTCCAGCTGTGATAAGCGAGCTTAATGGCTGCTCTTTTTTCCCCCCTCTCCATGGCGTCGTGAAGGAACGTTTGCTGGTGGCTTATATTCGCAGGAAACTGTTGATTATTTCCTTGTCATTTTCAGTTCACTGGTTGAGGGAAAACGGCTCTAATAAACAGTGACAACAGTTGGGCTGGCAACAAATGCCACTCAGCTCGGGGCCTGACACGATACCGTCCCCCCAAGAAACCCAGGGGAGCACCCAGAGGCCAGTCCTTGTTCTGCCCTGGTGAAGTACATCAGCACTGTAATTCTTAAACGCTGCTTGGTCGCCCCTACTCTCGCTGAGGGTTTGTCTTTGTGTTCACATCATGAATTCCTGCTCTCCTGGTCCCAGTCCAGGAGGTTGGTTGGGTGCTGTTAAAGTGGAGTGTTTATACAGATTGCAGAGAACAAAGTAGATGACAGGTACATAGAAGAAAAGATGTTAATTTTGGGCAGCTCCACTGATTATGCACATACCTCGCATGGGTAATTTATAAAACAAACTATCTCTCTGGATGTTATTAAAAGTTGAAAATAAGTTGCACACTTGAAAATCTCTGTTAGCAAAGAGTGCCCTCAGGCAGCTCAACTTTTTAATCTTGATTTTATTTATTGAACAGAACATAAATAACATATCAGCAAGATGAAAAGGAGTGAAAGGCAGAGAAACTCAGTTACCTGCATGCTTTATGTGAACCAATTTGTTCAGTCAACTGGAATGTGTTTTTCAGAGCAGAAGGGAAGTTGGACATTACTTCAGATACTATTTTTGACAAATATTCTTGTTGTTGGACATATAGACACGTGATTTGGAGGAGGGATGGAAGAACATTGTGTTCATAGAAAATAGTAACTTTTCAACCAGTGTTATTGACATCCTGTGTCCTTCCTTAAGCGAAGTATCCAGATAAATCTCCAGACGTGAAAGTCTCATTTCTGATTAAAAGCAATAAATTAATGAAAATATGCTGCTCTGATTTGCATTTGCGATCAAAGTGTAAGTCATGCATGAGCCTGTGAAATGTGAGTGAGTGGCACCTCCAGTAACCTTCAAACTTAAAGCAAGTGGATTAAATATTCTCAGAAACAGCCAAGAAAAAATGTGAACTGCATGGAACATGAGGGAGGTTTTGGGAATATCCTGCTGTAAATAGGAATAATCTTGGATGCAGCACACATACGTAGCCAAGAATAATACAGACAGACTGAGGTTACTGGTGTGTGTTGAGCCTCTAATGTGGCAGCATTATTCATAGGTCTTTTGCTCCTATCTAAAGATTTGAGTAATAATTAGAGAGCAGAGGAATGACTAAGCAGTCTTAGAGAAGTAAAATTCCTTCCACCAGAATGGAACTACATAATCCTGCTCCAAATGGCTGATTCCTGCCTGCGGGCCCCTTGGCTGACACCGGGTGTGTTGCAAGGAAACCTTCACAGGACCAAAACTGCTGAAGCCCAAACTAGTCTGGACTAGAGTTTGCCCAGTGGCCAGTGGGGTCTGGCTCAGAGAAGCGCTGCCTGCTTAAAAACAACAACAGTTGTTGATAACTCTTTTCAGATGCACTACTAATCCTGTCAGCAGGCAGATGATAACATATTTGAAGTGAAATGTCTGGGATATGAGTCATTTAGATGTTATGTTATATATATATGACTTTTTGTTTAGCTTAACTTTTTTTTTCCTTCCAAATGTGTGAATTATATGAAATAATTTTGCACTTCAGAAGATGTTACCCAAGATCCTATCACTAAAATCCTTGGATATTATAAATTATGAAAATGGTGTAACATAAGGGCTTTCCTAAGCAATCTTTGTTTTTTTCTTCTTCATAAATATATATGCTTATTGAGACATAGATACACTCCCTTAACCCTGTCGGTGCCGGATATAGGAGAACTCGGCCCTTTGGATCTAGGTGAGGGATTGAAAGCCTGTGTGTGTAACTGAGCATCTGTATCACCAATATGACAAGAAGGGATAAAAGTCAGTTGAATGTTTATGGCTGTCTTAGCCTCTGAGAGGAAAAGAGGAGGCAGACTGTGAGTCAAGTAATTTTCTGTCATAGCTAATGAATATTCTCTCTTTCTTTGCGTTACAGAGCCCTCTTTTGTGGTATGGGAGAAGTAGGTAATGACTGCTATTGTAAATGGCAGTGACAAGCAACAGATTGCTATAGGAAAACATAAATACCGACGGTTTAGCAACTGGAAATCAATAATAAAATACACATTTTTATTTTTAAAAGAACAGAACTGTAGAAACACACTGCTGGAATACCAGCATATTCTAATAGCAGCAGTAGCCTCTTGAACAGGGGCACCGTGGCTTCTCTCTTTTCAACTACGGAACTAATTAGCTGTTGCTACTTCCAATTTTTAACCTCGGTCTATTGGTTCATTTCATTTTTATTCTGTCTTTAATCGTAGCACGTCCATCTCGGCTTTATGTGGCATCCAGGCTTAAAATGCTGTGAATGAGTGAAAGAGCGGACAGGAATGCCTCCAAGCTGAGCATACCCTGTGTGAAGGTTGTTTTCTATGGAATCACTGTAGACGCCCAACAGAGACAATTAGAATATATCTACTCCAAAATACCCTCTGGTAGAGCATTGGTGTCTAGCTAATTAGAGGCACTTTTACAGCCCATGGAGATAATGAGACTCTGCTGCCACCTCAATAGAAGGGCACACAATGGGCCAGAAAATCCCTTGTTGCTGAGCTTACAGAGGGCTGAAATGTGGCAAAGGACTTGCTTCCTTTTAAGGTTACTTCTCACACGGGTGGCCATCTGGTTCATGGGCTCTCCTGGCTGTCCTTTAGGGCCTGCGCTCCTCTTGTGCGGCGTTTGTGCTTCAAGGCTGCCTCAAAGAGGGATGTGTTTGCCAAACTCTGTCTGCTGGTGTCTCATTAGACTTCTGTGTGGTCTTCTATGTGCTTCTATGCTTCTTCTGTATCATTTGAGCAACGTGCTCCGGATGATTTGTGTGTGAGCTTTGAAGCACTTCTTCTGCTTCATTGTTGTCCTCATACATGAAATTAAATATAAAAATTAGCGATGTTTACACATGCTGTGATTAGAAATAATTGATGTTTAGTGGCTAATAACAGACTAATGTTGGAGATGTGAAATTTGTGTCAAAGCTTGTTTATGCAGTGGTCAGCTCGGATTTGGTCAGTATGGAGACTGACTGAGTCTTGCCAGGAGGGTGTTTCAGCTGTCGTGAAGTCCTCAGGGCGTTCATAAAAGGTGTCTAAAGCTGCGGAGTTGAGGGCATCTTTGTTCTCTAGCTCAGAAGTAAGTGAGGCCCTGGGCTCTAGAGCATCTTTGCGTAGGCTGAACTCCTGTGGCTGCAGAGCTCACGGGCTCCGAGGGCTGCTGCCTGTATCCCACCTCTGGAACATGGAGTTAGGGCCCGAAAATGTCAACAGGTGCATGTTAATAAAAAGAGGTGGTAGAGGCTGAAAGCGTCACTCACACCAGCTTCTTCAAGGATTGCAAAACGTGTGTCTGGAGAGGTAGCGCAGGGACTCTCGCAATAAATCCAGACTGGCCCTTGGCCAAGAGGAGTTACGGAGCTCCAGGATCTGGGCTTCTCCTGAGGAAATAAGAAAGCCTCATGCTCTGGTGTTTCTAGTTGCACAGTTTACGTTGAAGTAAAATATGTTTTATCCATTTAGCAGTCTGAATAATAAAAGCTGTATACAGCTGCACTAGCACTGTGCTGTGCATTTTAATGGTGAGCTTGTGAGTACGCTAGAATTGCAACTGCAATTCAGATGTTTCTTAATGCAGCCCAAATATTTTATTAGGGCTTCTTTTAAGTATTCATGCCAGAGAGGGAGGGGAAAAGAAGAGTAAATAGCATTTAAGATTTTAATAATCCTTTGTTGAAGAGAGTTAATGCAAGGGAAATATGGAAATTGTATGTTTTCAGACTGACAAGTATAATTATTTTGCCAAAACATGATTCAAATAACTGTCTAAATATTTGGAGTGTCTTCTAATAAAAATATACTCAACCCGTTTTCTATGCTCAGATTAATTTGAAAGCAAAAATGACATATGGTTCAAAAGAAAGTATTAAGTCAGAAAGGACCCCATTGTTCTCTCCTGGAAATCGTGATTTAATATTCAGACTTTAAAGTCTTAAATGTTTGTATATTTTGCCAGCTGTTTAGCAGCTTGAGGCACTTTGAATAGTTTCAACAAAATGACAATAGGACTTGGGCAAAGTAAGATTCATTAGTGGAAAAACCAGAAAAAAAGTAGACAAATAATGCAAAGGAAAAAGGAAAATGGCAAAATTCTTTCACTTCAGGTTGTTTTTTTTAGTTTGAAAGGAGTGTGTTTGTGTATAATTTGAAGAGTATTTTCCACACAAGGAAAAACCTATAGACTGAAAATGGGTAGTTGCACGTAGCTTGCAGTGCTCTTAACATTCTGGGGGAAGAGAGGCAGTTCTTTCTGATGGCTTTTCCCTACAAATACAGGAGACCCAAGTTATAAAAGAGAAAACAGCTGTAGAAGTTTCAGGCTTTAAGAAAAATATCAGTGACTTACTGCACTAGATAATAATTAAGCTTTAGGGAGCAAACATTATTTATTAAAGAAACTGACGAAGTAAAAGGTGCCACATGTTATAGGATGTCATGTCCTAACAGAGCTTTAACAACAAATAATGTAGCTGCACCTTGACTCCACCTATGACAAAATGTATCTGTGACTTTTGGCTTTTTGGTCTTTTTTTTTTCTTTTTTTTGGACTGTTGCACAGTTTGTGAAGTGCTTTACGTGAGTGTGGGTGGTTGTGTGCAAATACAGGATACTGGGACAGGAGAGCCACTGCTGCTTTTGCCTTGCAGCTTTGTGTTGTGGATTCATTCTGATGGAGAGTAGTATCGCTTACTTGGGCTGCTTCTCTTTGGCTTTTGTGTCAGATTTATCTGGTGCTGAGGAAGGCTTTGCTACTTACGTTACCGAACTCTACAGTCAAGACTGAATAATTGATGTCTGTAGGGAGAAAACGCAGAGCAGTTGTGTGTGGTGAGGCCAGTGGAGGTCCAGAGCCACCCTGGGGAGCATCAGAACAGGGCACTCAGTGCTAGGGAAGTTCATGGATAATACAACTTGTTTACTCCTTGTCACACTGTATTGCAAAGCAGTGTTAGATAAACATAGTAAAAGTTGCATATTAAAATCCGTTGCCATCAAACTCTATAGAAGCTGTTCCTCACTTCTGGTACCAATCAAAGATAGAGTCCAGATTTCAGGCAATGAAAAGCTCAGGTTTAGTTTGCTCACTTAGCCTTGGAGTTGAATAGCCTCTGATTTGAGGAATGTAGACTGTGGATCCCTTTGAACCAAATACCAATTCTGTATTTAGTAACTCTCATAACCTTTCCAGTCCCTTTGCATACAGAGAACTGCTACACACACATGCTCACCAGTGTTTCTTCTAGGCTGTGGGTACCTGTTTGATATATGAAGACATGCAGCAAGCTCCTGAGAGCTGTGTTCATCACCCAAAATGCCTCACATGCCCCTCCCTTGCAGCTATAAATGAGGAATGGCAGGAACACCTGGGTACCTGTCTGGCCCTGAGTCTGCCTTGTTACAATGCAATGCTCAGTAAGTTACTCTATGTCCAAAGCTGCATTTGAAGAAAATTTCTGGTGCTTTGGAAAAATGGAAAAAAACCTGCCCAGTTAGTTTTAATGGAGAGGGAAATGAATAAAATGCACTGAGGGCAGCTAATATTCACTCATCGTCACCTGTCTTTATCCGGGCCACTGGCAGGTTAGGGAAGCTCTTTGGAGCCTGATGTTGGCAGCCATGGGATGTCACTGTTGCACTGCTCAGCCCGGCTGGAGGACCGGCTCTAGCAAAAATCCTCTCTCTTAAGGAAGATAAATAGATAAGAGCTGGGGGAGGGAGATTCCGAGTCAGATTCATCCCCGTGTGTAAATTGAAGCCAGGAACTTGGAGAGGATTGAAACAAGACAGGCAGGGCTTTTTCCACGGGTGTCGAAGGCGGCAGAGTGGTTAAAGTGCAGAGGCGAGGAGATGCTCGATGGCAATGAAGGAAGGAGAAGACTTTCTCAGTGACAGATCCTGGCTTGATTCTTTTTAATTGTGATGGATGTATGAGGAACCAAAGCACAGAAAGTTTTAAGCAAGGAAGGAAAGAGGGACTAGGCAGTGTAGAATATTTCTTTTCTTACTGTCTTGAAATGACGACACTTTCTGTGCTAAATTGGAGCATTTCCTTGTGCTTCGTTTAGTCTTCAAGCCATTGAAAATTGATAAAGGGGGCTTATTTTAGTCCCCATGTGATTACTGTATTCTTTCTCTATTTCTAATGGTGGTATACTTTGGATCATCAGCTCTTAATTTGTGTCTCGTTAACGTCTGGTATTGTAATAGTTGTCTGATAAGTTTGATTAAAGCAGTGTATAAATGTGTTGTGAGCAAAAAGTACTGTGGACCTACTAAGGAAACAAGGGGTTTCTAAGTGTCACTGTGTGTCTGCCTACAAAATATGCATAAGTGTAATAATGTAGGGGAGATCAACAGCAGTGGTTAATCTAGAGATCTGTATCAAAAGTGATCCCTCACAGACTGCATTTGGTTTATGTTTTGTATTTGCATAGTAGCATCCAGGAGGAGAATTCAATCTCATAGGTTGCCATAGCTTACTTGGGAAAAAATAGTTCAAATTATCTTAGATATGAGCATTATCTGTCGTAGAAGTTGGTAAAGAGACACACTGAGTTACAGGGAGATATCTCGGAGTTTATTGTTACACATGCTTTTATTTAACACCTTAATAATCCAGAAGGCGCAGTAAGCAGCATGGCAAATAAATTCACAGGTTGTATTGCGTTTTGGAGGAGCTGTGAATACTTGTGAGATTGGATGATAACTTAAAGATCCTGCAGTTAATAACAGGACAGAAAATAATAAATGAAGTCATCTAAAAAGCGTGCAAATGGAGAAACTAGTGTTTACTGTAATAAGAGAGCTATACTTCAACACAAAGGAGATGAGATGGGGAAACTAGTATGGTTTTACCATGTGAAATGTGCTTGAAATAATAGGGAAGGGATTGTCAAGGAATACTTACAGGGCCATTATGTAATAAACTAGGTGCAGAATAATGGTGAAGACTGAATTCCTACATTTGCTTGGGCTTGCTGTGGATTTGGCATAGGAAATTCAAAACCATTAGTATCTTTCTTGAAAGGCCCTGTGTTCCTGATACTACTATACGGGTCTCATTTTTAATTTTATATGTTTTTAGCTTTTGGCATATTTAAATAAGAAAAAGAGCTACCTCATAGGACTAGTAAAACGAAACTCAAGTGTTTTTGAAAAGCACTGTGTTTTTAACTTGGTATATTTCAGTCTTAAATTCTAAGTACAACTTTGGCAACACTGATCCCTTGCACACACGAAAAGTTGACAGCAATTGCCAAAAGTGGAGGTAGAGTAGAAAGGGTCAGCCAAAATGATTGATTAAACAACTAGAAAGGCTGATTAAGAGAAAACAGTACACCAAATAAATAAAAACAATCTGTCTAAATGATGATAAAATACCTGTATAATAAACATCTGACAATACTGAAGGATAACTAGGTTCAGAAAACATGACAGCTTACTTAAACTATGAGTAGGAAAAATGGGTGCTATAAAACAAAAAGGAGTATGAAATCAAAGGATGTTTATCAAAGTAATGAGTAAGTTATTCTAGATGGTAGAAGGAATTCGGGGGAGGAAGTGGGTTAAATAGTTTTTGAAAAGGAGCATGGAATACCACATGGTGTGAAATCTGGCATCAGTAGGGGGATCAACTAGACAGAGCCCTTCCTGTTCCTAATCCTGAGTGCAGCATATGATGGTCTACAGCTTTTGCACTGATGTGCACTCTGGTTTTATTGGGAAGCATTGTCTTTCCTGAAAGAAGAGCAAGACTCAAGGTAACTGATCTTAGCGAAGACTACAAAATTAGCCTTGCTGTTGGCAGTGTGATTACAGCACAAAGGACTCCGAAGGCTAAACTTTGAAATCTTTAATAGGAAATAGGCTTTCCAAAAGACAAATCAGAAGAGTGGAAGAAAGAGCTCCATTGTAAACCTAGATAATCCACTGGGCTTTGGAGCAGGTTTCAAGAAATACGTACCTCAGTTCCAAAGTGGCTGTTCCTTCAGTCCTTTCCTCTGTTAGAGGCAGGATTTGTGTGTGCCGCATTCAAGAGCAGATGGAGAAATTCCAGAGATTGGTTTGTGCTGGCCCCTTTCCTTCCACAGTCACCCTTACATATCAGCACTTCCTGGGCAGAGTTCTAACCTTTGTACATCAACGTGTGACCTTGAGGTGCATCTGTCTTCCTTTGTCTTTCTTTGAGAGGTACAGGACAGTGTCAAACAAGTTTTAGTGTAAAAATGCCAAACTGCACAGAGGGAGGCAGCTAACTCAGTTACAAGGAAGTTGGCACGTGGTAGGCTGTCAGGGACTGCAAACCCACATTAAATCTTCCAGAGAAGGGTCTTTACCACTTAATGACAATCAGTGTGGGGTATAAAACTTCATAGCATGCTGCATATATACGCAGGAGCGTGATGGCAATGGACACCAGACAATTTTCCTGTTTGTGAACAAGGAACTGTTCCGTTTTCACATAGAACTGGAAATGTTGGCCTCGACCACACAGAACGATGCAAATAACTGCTAGCAGCAGGTTCTCCATAGGTGGCTTTAGAAAGGACAGGAGTGTTTGTATTTAATGAATTGTCAGAGTTGGCAATAGCATTAACAGTTTTTTACTTTTAATGTTCATGTTTTAGAAGACTGCTTTCTGCTACGTGCTGGTGACGTTTTTTCTGAGCCCCATCTGGAGTGTCTTAATTGGTTCTGCGCATGTTTAGCTTGTTTTGCCTTCCAGTCAATTACTGAAGGCTTCCCTTCCTCTAATGTCCAGCTGGGTGTTCTTCTCTCCTATTACACTTTTAGCTACATGTGTTCCCTCAACATATATATGCAAATGTATATTGCTAGACAGTTTTGTCTCATTACAAACACGATTGTTTTTAAATGTGTGAAGTAGCCTGTTGCAAAGCCTGAAGTAGGCAAGTATAAACAAGAGGAATTCCTGGGTAAATGTATAATGATTAGGAAGGAACCTTTAACTGAGCTACGGAAGATGGCAGATGTGCATTCATAGGCTCTGATGCAGCAAAGTGCTTAAACACCTGTTTTACTTAAGAACACAGGCAGCCCAATTGGCGCTAATGGGACTATTCACGCTTAAAAATAAGCGCGTAGATTGAAGGGCTGGATTGGAGCCAGGAATATTAACAGGCAGTAGCCATGGTATTTATGAATTGTCTTCCTCTCAAGCAGTAAGTTCATAAACCAATACCTGTAACACTGGGATTGCTTCTGGTTAGTGCAGCCGCAGAAGTGGAAGAAACAGGAAGGATGGAATAGCTCTACAAAAAGGAATTAAAAGCTGCTGAATTAGAATCTTTTCCCAGACACTGAATACTTCAAAGACTGAAGAAGCCACTTGAAAATTATGGATTTGGATCAGGCTGGCCATTTGATATAGTAATAGACTAGGCATACCAAGACCTGAAGTTTCCCTTCTATTAGCTGGACTTTCACGATGTCAAATCAAAACATCCCATGCCAAACTTTGGTGTTATATGGGGATCTATCCCTGGGCTTCAAGCTGCAGAGGGAAGAAACCTCAGTTTGGTCAGAGGGGAATTTTGGTGGGTTGTTTTTTTTTTTTTTTTGCTTTTCACCTCCTGAAATGTGCCTTTCTGACATGGTATTTTTCAAAAAGCAGTAAGTCTGTGCGTGTATGCCTTCAGCTCTCTTTAGGGTAACAGTGCATCTTCAGACCCACTTCTACTATGCTCTGTACAAATGTCTTTGACTGTCTTGCAAGCAAAGAAAATGATGCTGATGAATAAAACAAAAGAATTTGCTGACTCTTCTGTCTGAAATCACACCAAGTACTAATGAAAATGCTGGGTCTGCTTTGTTTGAAAGCAACTCAACACAGGATCTCCACTCAGTTCTTTTACATGAGTCGCCCATTCCCATTGATAATAGAAAGAAATGCCTTTTCTTACATCCTAATAAATCTGAAGAACATCATGCAAATTGAAAAATGCACCTTGGTCAGACTGCTGTCAGGTAGCACCTTTCACTCTGGAGAAATATTTGTAAGCAGAGGGAAACATCGAGAAAGTAGTAATAAATTGCTCTGGTACACTGTTCTGGCAGCTGTTAATAAATCAATGTGAAGGGGAGTTCTGAAGGGCAAAATGTTGCTGTCGGTAGGTGTCCAATTTAATTTTGCTCAAAATTAATATTTCGGATATGATAAGTGAGCTGGCAGGAACAGATTTCATGATTAATTCTATGGAGTCAAAAATGCTTTGATGGCACTTTAATAGCAGCTTCACTGATCTAAAAGTCCCTTCAACTAGCCAGTGTGCTTCAGTTCCCAAATTACATTACTAAACCTCTTTTGTTGGCTTGTAAATAATGAGATGTTGCACATTAAAATGTGAAGTTTATACTGCTTCCAGTTCTACCCATGTAAAGCGATGGGGACTTGTACGTATAGAGGTTTAAACAGAACCAGGTAAAGGTCAACCCTTCTGAGAAAACAACCATAAGTTATTTTGTTAGGTACCTAATTCTCTTGACCCTGCCAAAGCAGAATTTAAAAGTCCTTGATTTTGTGCTGGAATGAACTAGAGAAACGTTTGAAGGTTCATTAGTATCTAGTTAGGATGGACCGGGAGAGCTTTTAAATGTAGAATGATGTGGACAACAAATATGCATTTTGTTTCATAGTGAAGACCTTTCATCCCTACATCTCGGGGACCTTTGCAAATGCTAATCAGTGAAGATTTGCTGTACTCTTGTCAAATTTCATACCTAACATTTGTATGTACAAACCCATTTCTTTAATGGAGTTGTCCTTTGTGTTGGACATTTGCTGATATGCCAGCTTCTGAAGGAGATTCTTCTATTATCATTTAACTGATAGAAAAACTGAGTTACAAAAGGGCAAGTTCACATCTAAGTTAAATGCCGTCTTGAATCCGTAAGTATTTTACAACCTTTTGCTGATAATTATTCTTGTAAGCCACGAACTTCTTAAATCTTGAGGCAGGCGTGGTTCTAGAAATTTGTAAAAGCAAGCAGGCTCTGTGACTGGGGTGTTTGGATGTACATATGCATATTAAAAATGAGAAGATGCATTTATGCAATACAGATGAAAAATCATGCGGATGCATAAAATGTATAAGAAAGCTGATTAACTTTAGCAATGTAAATTACCCTTATGTTTATGCATTTCTTGAATTTAGAATATTCATTAAAAGCCATAGAAACAAGACATGTTGCTAGTTGTTTCCAAGAAGGTAGTACTCAACCTGATTAACTTATATTTTGAGCATAGTGTATATATATATATAGTGAATTTATGTGGAATGTACAGTTTGTGTCCTTTGTAGCAAAGTCTACACAGGAGGAGTGAAATGAAAGCTTAAGTCAGTTTTACCTTAAGAGGGACTAATCGGGAAGGGGTTTACACCAACTTATCTATCCCAAATTTTATGTGTTTATATTAGAAACTGGATTAGTCCAGTTCAACATGCAGTCATCAAAGTCAGCAAACATGAGTGGCAAAAGGGATCTCCCTGGCAGAAGCAACGTATGGGGCAAAGGTATTTGGTGCTGGGAAGCCTCTGTTGCCCTCTCCCTGTGCCCAGACCCCGGTCCAGACTTCCAGCCGGTGTTACTTCTTCACACTTACCAGACTGAACAGGAGCCGGGGTTTGTCACCAGCTCTGAACTGGACCCAGTGCGCCTCAAACATGGGTGACAACACCAGGTGTCCCCTAAACGTTCCTGGTGACATCTGGGCTCGCCAGAAAGGTGTTTCCTGCATTGTGCCCACCCTCGGGGGCATTGGTGCCCTGAGCGGTGCTCAGTCTCTGGATCCTGGCTTGGTTTCAGAGGACCCGAGCCCAGCTTTGCCAGGGGCTCCCCAGTTTGGCCGCTCTGCTTTGCAGATGCACCGAACGCTGCCGCTGTCGCTCCTATCAGAAAGCCATTAGGAAAGAACAATGTAAACGTGGCAGTGCTTGACATCCAAACTCCGGCTGTCAGTCATGGGAGAAGCATCATTAATTTCTGAGGGGCTTCCTTATATAGTTAGAGGAGCAAACGAAAAGGTGAAAAGGAAAAATAAATTCTCTTATATAAATGGAGCACTTGGATTATAAACTAGCCATAATGTTCTGTTTCTGTGGCAACACACAGGGACTGAAGGCTCTTACAGTAGTAGTTCTGACTCAGTCCTTGAAATTAATGCAGTCTTTTAATTTGAGGCTGTTGGTTTGGCAAAAGGACTTCAGAAGCAGCACTTTGATGTTTTTTTGTAGCTGAGGAAAAGCCTTTAATTAGGTCACCTAAACTTCATTTTCTTTTAAACTGTTCACTTTCACAATTCCTTTTTCCTTTCCTTCCTTTGATGTTTCAAAATATATGCCAGTGATATTTAAGTTTATTTATTATGCACTGGCATTAAACCTTTGCTATTAACATTTACTTATATGCTTGAAAGTTGATTAATTAATTACGTGTAGAAGGAGAATTATTCATTCATGTTTCATTTAACATTCTACATGCTTGTCACAGTATACATATGTTGTATTCTGTAGCAGTAACAACTGTACTGGGTACAGTTGTACTCCCAGCACAACGACCTTTGTGGTTTTAATTCCATATGTAGGATGAAAATTAATTTTGACTAAGTCCCTAAGAATGGACTGTCTTCTGAGCTGAGCTGCAAAGTGAGACACAGACAGATCAGCCTGAATGTGGGAAAATAATATGTAAAGAATTCTATAGGAGCTCATGGTGGAGTATGCGATTACATTATCCAACAATTCTTTATTGTTTGGGAGGCTCAGAGAAGGCAGGTTTTGTTGATGTGGGTGTTCAAACACGCACAGTTTTTATCTGAGAGTTTACAATTATTCTCATCCAAAGGGGGAGCACAAACAGTACCAAATGACCTGTCGTGCAGTTAAAAGGATGAAATTCAGCCTGTGCAGTGGTACAGACCATTACCCACGCGCTGTTAATGTTCTATATTAGCAGCCCCATACTGAGCACAGTGCTGGTTGTGGCTGGATCCTCACAGAGACATATTCAGCTCTGGTAAAGGCTGATGAATATTTGTAATGTCAGTCTGCAAGGCATCTGATGAATGAAATGAATTTGCATGAAGCATTGAGTGTCTTTTGTGCTTGAGCTGAGGGTCTTGGAGCTGAAGAAACAGCTCCATTTGGGGAATGATGTGTTTATGGGCAGTTCTGCAGCAAAACAGCCCCTCTTTCCAGGCTTCAGTATGTCCCCGTGTGTCTCACCTTGCAAAGGACAGTAGGGACACATGGTACCTCACCTGGTAGAGTAAAACAAATCAATTGATACAATAAAGTGATTAGGAGGAAAGCAATATCCGACTTTGGCACCAATAAGTCAATGCTTTCTATCAATATGGTGCTGTACTGAGAAAAATTAGTAAAATGTCATTCTCCCATCATTTTTAGATCTGTCCTTTTTTAAAGATCTGGTTTTGGTGTTTTGTTTTCTGTTTTTCAATGTTGTTTTATTCAACCTGGTTTAAAACACAAATAAGGTGCATCTATAAGATCAGAATACATAAATGTATCCCTTTATGTTCAGAAATACGTCTCCTTGTCAGTGCAGTGTTATGTAGCTGTTGTTTTCTTATCTCCTGATGTGGTGATATATCAGAGAATCAGAACTGGGTAGCTAATAGCAGAGCTCTATTATGTCAAGAACAGGCTTCTTAAGAAAGGGAGCTATTTAGGCAAAGTAACTTCGCTTGTGCATTATAGGGTATAGAAAAGAGTTATTAGTCATCCTAATGCCTCTCTTTTTTTTACCAAAGCACCATTGTTCCCTGCAGAACATTCCCCTTGTTCTCTGCAGCTTTCAGTAATCCAGATGGACAGAAATCCATTGTCACGGCAATGATACAAAACTCTAACAAAGAACGGGATCACAGCACCGTGCGCTGAGATTTCAGTCAGGTGCACGTGGTGAGCAGGAAAGCATTGAAGGTTTTTGTTTCTGCAGAAGACGCAGAGACAGAAAGTGAAGACGTCAGAGCGTGATCAGGAGCAAAACATTGTTCTTCCAGTAGGTGTTTTTTTTGCACAAAGAATAATAGAGGAGCAGGGGAAGGGGGTAGTCAAATATGAGATGAGTGACATATAACAAAGAAGATTTTATGATCCACCCTTGGGGAAACTTTGGCAGAAAAATTTGACACCTGGATATATCACCTGGTGCATTCCAGAGAGGGAAAAATGTGTTCTCGGCAGTTTCTGTAAACACCTCAGAGATAAGAGCTGCCTCTGGCTCAGGATGGAATGATGGTATTGAGAAAGAAGGGAATGCTTGCAGATGCAGGGAAATTACTGGGAATTTGGTACTGAAATGCTAATGGTCTCTTTCAGTGCATCATACGTTGAAACTGAAGACACACTATGTTACATTTGTTTTTCCTGTTCTCTCATGCTTTGATTAGGCTACATAAATAGAATCATATTAATTGTATGTCATCCTACCATCTGCAATGGAAATTCAAGGCTGTAGCTTGCAGCCTTTTGATTGAGATGCAGAAGAGCTTCTGGGAATACCATTTTGTAAAAGAATTTACTGTCTCTGTTTTTGCAAAAAGATCTGGTCTTCTCCCCTTTAAAGTTTTGTCAGTCCACAAGTTATTTCGTTGCTCAGGGATATTTTTTTCTACTGATAGGTGATGATTAAAAAAGAATAAATCTCCTGCACCAAAAGGCATTCCTAATACTCCTGTTATTGATAAACTGAGGTCAGGTTCAGTGATGTACATACTGAAAAATAAATATGTGTAATGGAAATCTTCTTGCAGGTCTAGAATGATTGTTGTCATAACTTCTTCTGCCACTAAAGAAAGTGAGTGTAGGCCATGCACAAAGAAGATGAGGGAAAATGGTATTTAATATTATGCTTTTTTCCTAGCATAGATTTTGTAATATTTCTTTAGAAGATGGCTCTGGAGGTACTGGTAAGAGACTCTTACTGGAAGCAAGAGAAAGAGTCAGATCTGTTTGCCAGCCCACACAAAGGCATGGGTCAGTTGTACATAGATTCTTCCTTGTAAAGTGATAGCATGGAGGTTCTAAAATTGCAGTGTGCTTGATGGATTTGTACTCTGGGTATTCACTCTGGTTCCTAGCATGCTTTTATTTGTATTTTGTGCTCTAAAGCCGAACTAGGATAAATCTTACATATGTGGGTTTTTGCTTTTTTTTGTTGTTTGTCGTTCATACCTTGCAAAATGATGGTCTAGTGCAGTGGGGTTTGATCTCCAGGGCACAAACAGGTAAAGCAAGACCATTTTCAGACAGCTGCACTGAGTTTACACCTGTGTGAGCAAGTTGTTGAGAGTTCACAAATTGAAAAGGTGTGCAAACCTCTTGGGTGTAAGATGCTGCCTAGTTAAGCATCCTGACTTGCTGCTGTCCCATCACAAACCCGGCATTTGTACACTGCTCAAGTGGGTACGAATTACTCCCATTCAGATTTAGTAGCAATTATGTGCAGGATGTCAGACACTTCACACAGTCTCAGTGTCTGCACCAACATAAAAGACAGTAGAGGATTTAATTTGTAATCAGCATTAGTGTTTGTGATTTGTAGGGTGACCTTGAGTATAGCTTGGTTACCCGTACAGAGGCTTTTAGCAGGCTTACCTCAGGCTGGGTCACGACCCAGTGCTGTGGGTGTTGATGAGAACCTCACCTTGGGCTGGCAGTGTGTGCTTCCAGCCCACAAGCCCCTCGTCCTGGGCTGCATCCAGAGAAGGGTGGCCAGCAGGTCAAGGGAGGGGGTTCTGTCCCTCTGTTCCACTCTTGTGAGCCCCCACCTGGAATAATGCATTCACCTCTGGGGCCCACAGCGTAAGAAGGATGGGAGGGATCTGCTGGAGCGAGTCCAGAGGAGGCCATGGAGATGCTGAGAGGGCTGGAGCCCCTCTGCTGTGGACACAGGATGAGAGAGACAGCAGTTGTTCAACCTGGAGAAGAGAAGGTTCTGGGGAGACACTGGAGTCCCTTCCAGTGCCTAAAGGGGCTACAGGAGAGCTGAAGAGGGACTTCGGATAAAGACCTAGAGTGGCAGGACAAGGGGGAATGGATTCCCACTGACAAGAGGGCAGATTTAGATTATATATTAGGAAGAAATTCTTCCCAGTGAGGGTAGAAAGGCTCTGGCACAGGTTGCCAAGACAAGCTGTGGCTGCCCCATCCCTGGCAGTGTTCAAGGCCAGGTTGGCCAGGGCTCTGAGCAAGCTGGTTTAGTGGAAGATGTCCCTGTCTGTGGCAGGGGTTTGGAAAGAGATGAACGTTAAGGTTCCTTCCAACCCAAACTGTTCTGTGCTATGTTACTTTGTCATAGCCGCTGTAGGGCTGTGTGAATCTGTTAAGTTCTGGACTATTTTGATACCAGTCATTGTTAGTAAGATTCTGTGAAATAAAGAATCAACAGTATCCTTTAGTTCATACTTGCTTTTCTCATTCCCGATAAGCTTGGACACTTGGGACCTTGTAACTAATAAATCATTGACAGCAAAACATAAGAGTACCTGCCCAACACAGAGGTTCTTTCATCTTTCATGAAGGATCTGTCATCTAATTGACACGTTTAGTCTGAAGTTTCTGAAACCGTGTTGCTCTTAATAAATGTTAACTAAGCATTAACCTGTCATTGATCTGTACGTGTTAAGGCAAAGCAAAGCCAGCATGCTGTGGAGCACTTTAGATTTGCATTTTGTGGTAAAGTGCTCTGATTTTCAGAATAAAGCAGCGATGCTCAGTGATATGCAAAATAATCCCCATATATCATCCCCGGCAAATAGAGTGGCATAGCTGAAGGACAGGCTGCTTTCAGGGTGGGTGACTGCTGGTTGGGTCTGCAGCTGTAGTCCAAGTCCTAGGCTGTTAAGGCGTAGCTGGTTTTATTGGTGTGCTGTACTCCCATAATTATTTAATTCTATTTCTTGGTGTTCTGGGCGGGTCTTGAACATCTGTTGTTCTTGCTTTCTTACCTCTCTGCTCTCTCCCTCCATCTTACCAGAAATTTCTGTTACATAAACATTTGATTCGGTGGTCAACACAAGCAAGGGTAAGAAGTCTCAAAAATGTCAAGTGTGGTTTTTCAAGAGCAGGGAAGCTTCCAGTGGTAATGGCAGCTTTTAGCTTACAATCCATTACAGTTATGCTTAGAAAATAAAATTGAGACCTCAGCCTAAACTGGCCAAATGTTAGAATAGCTGTGCTGAAGCATGGGGCATATTGACAAACCATGTGGGGCAGCTGTAAGGCAAACTGGGCTGGTTTGCTCTTTCTTGTTCTGGTTTCTTGAGAGGAATAATTTATTCCATTGTAATTCTGTCCACAATAAAGCTTTTATAAACATGACTGAAAAATGTTACAAAATCATACTGTTAGTGCTATTTTAAAGGGTCAAAAGGTTTTGTTATAGCTGTCTTTCTTACCACTACTCAGTTCTTATAACCTGTAAAACGACTGGGCATGGAGAGGGGAATGAGAAGAGGAGAAAGGGGCTCACAGTGGTGCTCTTGTAGCACCAAGTAAATTTATTTGATTTTTTGGCTGCCTCTATGTCATTCTTGTCTGGTTACAGTGCTGAAGAGGAAGATAGTTACGATATTTAAGGAAATATGATCTCTCTGGCTATTAGAAATGCCTTGTTTTTCAGAAAAATTCATTCCACTTTAACCACAAAAGAGAGACTTTTAATTAGAGTTTTGAATCCCATTAGGAAAAACAAATATCAATACTTAACTGCTCATATATGACTTGATAGAAAATTGCTAATGTAATTAGATTTGAATAGTGTTAATGACTCTCTTATTAATAAGAATTAAATCTAACGCAAGTTTGTATGTAAAATTGTTACTGCCTGCTTTCCTACCCTTAAATGTAAAGCAGTAGTATGTACTTGAAGTCGGTTTTGCTCTTGTTCTGTGAAGTCAGGTGATGTATTTTGTATTGCAGCCTGACTGGCCCAGGGCAGGAGTATTTTCAAGTGGATCCAGGCAACAGGTAGAATGTTTTAAGAGCAGCAAATGGGATTTGTATTCTTAGAAGTATTGCAGCAAGCACTGAGATGCTGTAAGAGAGAAGTAAGAATAAAAACTTCAGCTCAAGATTTACAGGAAATCTGCACTAACCAGCCAGTATAGGTGCACTAATAAATAGCTGTGGAGAGGTTTTCCATTAAAGAACTTGCCAAAATTTGGCCAGTGGCGGAAAGTATGCTGATAAGTGGAGCAGTATCATGATGCAATTATAAAAAGTCTTGATCCCTCTGCTGCTGTCAACATTTGACAAGTGACCTTGTTGAACATGTGAATCCTCTGTATCAGGTGACACATCAAAATGCTTTCTGGGAGCAGCCCCAGGCTTTGGCCTTTCAAAATCCAAGGCTGGACTGCTGGAACATGAGCATAAAAATTGCAAATGAGTTGCATGACTCCAGAAGCAGATGAAGGAGTAAACTCTGTGGCAGTGCTAAAGAGAAGATTACTAAAAATTGTAGATATTTGTCCAAGTAACTGGAAACATGACTATAGCTACAAATTACACTTCATTAAGGATGCTTAAAAATAAGGTTTCTGGATAGCTTAAAGAAAAGTATAGTGTTCATTGTGGTTCTGGATAGAAAGACTAACAGTCCTGTAATTCCTGTTTTATTTGTACAGACACAAATGCAAGAGACAGACAGCAGTCACGAGGATTTGATACACATCCTCAATTTATATCCAAATGCAGGTTCTACATGTCACTGTCTAGGCAAAACTGCACGAAACTTTCTCCTAAAGCAAAAGCCAAACGCCCTGCCAAAGAAACCCTGATCCTGTGCTCATATTTCTTTCCAGTCTAATATATCTCTGCTTTGAGAGCCTGCCATTACTTTTGCTGTATTTCCTCTGTGACAGAACGTTGCATTCAGGCCCTTAGGCTGCCTTTCATCCTGGCACTCAATAATAACGGACAGCGTGTAAAGATCTGTAATCAAAAGGTAAACACTGCAGCACTGTGTACAAATAACTCTTGAGATATTTATCCTGAAAGACATCCAGGTTAACATTTTAGCTGAGGACACTAGGGAAAACCTTCCTGGTTGGTGAGTGAGTTCCTTTTTTTTTTTGCTTTGTTTTTTGCTCTGTCTTGTGTTCAGCAGTTTCCCAAGTACACTGAGCTGTGTGAGCTTGCAACACAGAGCTGCTGCAGCACCGAGGCCATTTTAACCTGACAGCTCTCGGAAATTCATCCACTCCTGTTTTCTCCTTGTTCTTGTCCTGATCCTCATTTAAACAACAGGCGCTGGAGGGTTCTATAACCTTGGTTAAACATAAATGTAGTACCGTTTTTGCACTTCGGGTGTCATTTAATCACTGCTGTCCTCTCCGACCTGGCAGCAGATGTAGTTACCCTGGTGTAGGCACACTCCTATTCCATAGCCCACTCCTGTTTGCCTAAAAGAATAAGCTGTATGGTATAAGGTGCTCTCTAGAGATCTGTTTAATGCTGTGCCATATGTTATTCTAAGAATTACACCCTATCTTGGTCATAGCTGGTGATAGTACGAGTGTACAAGCAGAAGAGATAGCTGTCAAAGGAGTGGAAAATATAAGAGCCAACACAAATGAAGATAGATGAAGCAGAGTGGTGAAAAGCAAGGGACAGCAGAAATTCCTTTGGTTTTGCAGAACTATAAGCAATCTGTATCAAGTGCCATGATGTAAAGGTTGTCTCAGGAGCTCCCTGCTGCAAGCCCTGCTGGCAGGCTTCAGAGCTGGCCTGGGTCTCACCTGTGCAAAGCAGAGCCTGCTCTATTGCTTTGGACAGTGCCTCGTGTGCGGGGACGTGCTATGAGGATGAGCTGCAGCCTCCTGGAGAGTCTCTTAATAAGGCACATTCCTTGGATGCCTCCACTTCTTTATCAAAAAAATTGCTTCATGGCCATATGGCGCTCTCTGACAACATCTGTGACATTACCCTCTTCTTCATCATGTCAACTTCTGCAGGGACTCTCTTTGCACCACCACTCACAGAGGCTGGTAAGGAAGAAACAGCAGTAGAAGCAGCTGCTGTGTAGTCTTGGCATTTGCAGATGTCTGATTCCAGTTTAACTTGGTCAAAACTTTTGAGCAGGTATTGCAGGAGCCCATGGATCCTGTCAGACTAACCTCCTATTTTAGTATGTGCTAGACCCCTAGAAGCCAAACAAGTGGTTTAAATTTCCCAGGTGTGTTAGATATAAGCCCAGATTTTAGGAAGCTTCTGTTTCTTCTCTGATGCCTTCGGATTCACTGAAATGAAGCCACATGAAGACTTGCATCTCTTACTGCAGAATGGTATTGTTTACCTTATCATTTATTTGGACTTGGATTAGATGAAAAATGAGAGAGGAAACAAAGTAAGAATTTAAGTCTTCCAGTCTTTCATTTTGCTTCTATGTTCCTTCAGCCCTGATGTGCACGATAAAGTGAGTGCTCTGTACAAAAGGTACTTAGGCCTTGGGTAAAATACCAGGTTAACTCACGACAAATGGAGTTGTCCCAGCTACAAACTCATGAGTCAGTTCCTAAAAGTGATTTGGCTTGGCCCCAACAGTAGCAAAGGGAGCCCTGGATCTCAGTGTCTGGTGCTCTCTGATGCCTGCCTGTTCCCTCAGCTTTCCAGGCTGATCCCCTGTACCCAGGTGCTGTCATGGAGTTGCCTTCAAGCATTTCAAGACTTAGCTGTTGCTTTTTGTGTCTGTAGTGTTACTATTCTGTTGTGGTTTAATCCCAGCTCGCAACTAAATACCACTTGCTCAGTCCTTCCCTCCAGCGCGGAGGAGAATTGCAAACCTTGTGGGCTGAGATACCAACAGTTTAATAATTGAAACAAAATAAAATATATTGCTAATAATAATAGTGATGAGAGGGAGAGAGTAATAAAACCCAAGAGAAGCAGGTGATGCACAATGCAATTGTACAGCACCCACTGACTGATGCCTAGCCCATCCTTGAGCAGTGCTCACCAGTTCCCAGCCAGCTCCACCCAGTTTATATACTGGGCATGAAGTCTTATATTGTGGCTTAGCCAATTCAGGTCAGCCATCCTGGCTCTGCTCCTTCCTAGCTTCTTGTGCACCTGTGCTGACAGGGCACTGAAAACTGAAAAGTCCTTGACGGAGTGTAAGCACTGCTTAGCAAAACCCACAACACCCCTGTGTTATCAACATTACTTTCATCCTATATCCAAACCCCAGCTACTAAGAAGAAAATGAACTCTATGCCAACCAAAACCAGGACATGACCCTGGAGGGGAGTACGGATGGAGATGGGGACAGTGGGTCATGCTGTGGCTCTGTCCTCCCTGCCAGCACATTGCCTGGCAGCTCAGCCTCCTTGTATGCGATACGCTGAGGATGAGGGGAGAGCAGGATAATGCCCTGAGCAAGGTGGAAGCAGGGAGAGAGCTGTGGTGTTCCCGGGGCTGCTCAAGAGGCAGGGTGAGAGCATGTCATTAGCCTCTCAGGATTGTGTCTGGGCCATCAAATCGTGTTTATCACTCTTAGGGCTTTCCTTTCAAGGTTTCCTTGGCTTCCTGTATCTTGTGTTTTGTGTTCTGATAAAGAACTGAAATACCATGGAGACAAACTCCTTATAAACACCAAGCGGACAGGTAGGTCAGCCAGTTTTCAGCACATTATTTTACATGACATATTGAGTGGGAGCATAGTGAAGACTGGCAAAACATCCAGTTATACTGAAGCCAATCAATTGTCTCATACAGTGGATAGAGATGATTCTGTTCATAATAAAAGAAGAATAAGCTTTCTGAAAAACCAGGAGTGACATGCTGTGTGATGCATCTCTGCTAGAATTTGAAAACCAGATAGATAATTTAATTATGTTTTCTCTTTGTGATGCTTTGAACAGCAGCAACTTTAATCTGCCTTCCCATACCACGTTTATCCCTCTTAGTCAGAGATTACTAAGTCATCACTAATTACATCAAAGTTAACAGGACTACTTACAAATTAAAACAATACTCACTAAGAGTAAGTCTGGGCGAGTCAGATTCGTATTTTTCAACCTGAGGTATAGAATAAAAAAAAAACCAAAACAACGTTTAATTCTCATGGCAACCTGTTGGTGACAGCAAAGTTACATTTAAGTGCAGCATGCTTTGAAAAACAAGCAGAAATGCGCCAAGCTGAGCCCTGCATATTCTCAGAGAGAGGTGGACTGAACAGATTTTCATTAAATTGCTTAATTATGTTTATATAAAAAGCACCTGGTTTCTTCTAGTTTTAAAGTGACTGTCTGACCCAGCAATGCCTTGGCTAAGTAAAACAGTGACTGCAAAGAAAATTGCAGATACTGGGGGAGAGGAGAGGGGGGGAACCCTTTTGTTTCTTTTAGGGAGGAACAAAAATTCTCAGAGAACAAATGAAACCTGCTCTTTCAAACGAAGTCACTGTGTTGCCCCACTTTGTGGGCGAACACAATAACTGTGATCTGGTGTGGGCAAATAAAATGATTGTGATCAGGTGTGGGTGTGGTGTAGCACTTAGTGCTGATGAGATTTAACTCACCTGTTTCTTAAAGCCCATTTGGGGTGGGAAGTTGTTCCTCTTACTGCTCTCCACGCCTGAGGAGACACAGGACTCTCTCCAAAAATCTGAGCGGGCATCTAGAATGGGAGGTTTCAGGTAAAGTTATTTACTTGCTTAGGGCATGTCTTGTAGTTAATTGTCTAAATGTAGATCCAATTAATTGGTAAATAAGTTGGTAGGACTAGATATGCATTGTGTTTCTACTGAAGGTACTGAAATTTCCAGGGGGGACCTGTGCCCTCTGCCTCATTGAGTTCAGTGGAGTTTAGAGAACCAAAATTCTTCCCTTGAGTGCTTATTGAGGCCTGAGATCTTGCCAATAATCAAATACGGAACAAACGAGGTTGCTTTGGCAAGCCTGACTTGATGATTGAGTATTGAACTATTTATAATTTTATTAATAAAGCTCCTTTCCCGCTCTTCTTTCCTCTCTGTCCCTGGTAGAAATAAGCTGTTTTGTTCAGACCCACTGTATCTAAGCAGGATGCTGGGAGCAAAATCCAGCTGAAACGCAGCCACAAAAAGTTTTATGCAAGCCACTGTGAATAGAAACCAGGGAATTTCATAAGGCAGTAGCTGAGCTGTGGTAGTTGGCTATAGCTTGAATTCTTCCTACCTTTCTGCAGATAAATGGATTACAGTGGATCTATTTGGAGTTAAACTTTGTGATGAAAAATGGAGAAAAATAAGTAAAGAAAATTAGGCTTGTTTCTTCCCCCCTCCCGTACGAATGTAAAGATACAATAGTGTAAGTGGCAAAAATCAACTGATTTGCGTCTTTAATTTTATCTGATCAGCTGTAACTCTAGATTTTCATACAGATTTCCTGGTGATGAATCATTCAGTCTGCTTTAAAAATGTGAAATGATTGATATCAATTTTCTGTTGAGAAAGCCACGTTTAGTTAAACTGCAAGCTTCCCCTAATGAAATAATCTGCCAAAATCTGGGCTGTTGTCCACGAAATGTAGAGAGGCTGAAAAACAAAGCGTGTTGATTGCTAGCAAAGACCTATTTTTGCTGTCAATCAGGGCTTTTTATTTCAAGCTGGACAAAACTTCTAGATGTAATTTTCTAAGCCTTTTGCAAGAAGTCTATGGCATTTCAGGAAAGGAAGGGATAGTTTATTCAGGGAAAAAAACTTCACCCCGAATTTTGTCCTTTTCCGTCTTTGTGCCAGTCAGAGTAGATCAATTCTGTGTTTCTCATTCCTGCGGAAATAGGATTTGCCTTCATGTTCTCACTTTGGTAGTGACAAATCTACAGAAATGCTTTTAAGAAATCAGGATGTCTTTGTGTCACCCCAAAAACCATATTATCACTCCCTATCTCAGGAGGAAAAATAGGTGAAAGGCTTCAATTTTTCTCTAAGGATGTGAATTTCTGAAAACTTTAAGTGATGTATTAACAAGTGTAGTGTTCAGTGCCTTACTCAGTGTAACTCATGCATTGTCAGGAGAGCAGATTGCAGAAGTTACGGAGGTGTCATTTTTTGGTGTTTGCCAGAAAAAGACTGCAGGTTGGTTTAAGAGATAGTGTTGGCTGAGGACTGGCCAGTCAGGAATTTTTGGAGTGACCTTCTCCACACTTGTGAGATAAATGGAGCTGGCTCTCTGTAGCTTGGCTTTGTGTGGGTGAAGCTGAGTGATGCTCTTTGCTTCTGGCTAAGCTGGACTGAGGCTGTGCCTCAACACAACAAAAACACTGCTTTCCAAAAGATTTTGTTGGTTCGAGGTACTGTAAAGCTATATTAACGTTTCCGCTAGACATTGTACGTAAGTGAAGAGTGTTTTATCACCTTAAGTGGTAAGCAAAAACTTAGCTAGTTCTGTTAAATAGTTCAGATTAGGTGACAACACAGGAACGATGGAAACTTTTCAAGTGCGTTTCGACCTTTTCTGTTATGTCTTTTGCATTCCTGGGGATCAGAAATACCTTCCTTCTGTTCCCTGGGTTTGCAGTTGGGAACAATGCTGCCTGCAGAACTGGTGCTGCACAGCTCTGCGTGGGGCACTCTAGTAATGTTAGACCTCTTTGGGAATTCAAGGGGAAACCTGAGGTACCAGATTTGCCAAGCACTTTTCATGTAATAAGCTTTTTCTCGGATTCTCAAGTGCTGAGGATGCCTTAATTCTTTGATTAAGAACATTTTTAAAAGGTGGGAAGACTTTTTCTGTGTCATAACTCTCACATACACAATTGGTATCTCCTGCCCCCTTCCCTCCTCCGGCACACGAACTGTTCTATTAAAAGGCCAATTTAATTGTCATAAAGGGATTTTTGTAGTTATGATGAAGTAAAGCAGAGTGTGAAAATGTCGATGTTTGTATTTAATGGGGAACTGATTAGAGTAGGACTGATTGCTGAGCAGATAGCTGTTAGTTCACAGGCATACATATGTAAAGCGAAAATAAACGTATACATATGTATAGCTTTTTCAACCTGACACTAATTGATGGAGAGACTATAGATGTTAAATAGGCATCAACTTGGAGGGCTCAGTGGAATGTGGATTACTAGCAAATCCAGCTGCCCATCTCAAATGCCATTACTCTGCCCCTCATGTCCTGTTGTGATGTGACACTGCACCACATCACAGCATCAGCATTACACTCCACTGCAAAATGCAATGCCATCTACCCTATTGCATGGGGAAGAGGGAAAATAAACATTTGCTGTCTATCAGCTTGGATGGCAAGTCTCTTATCAGCTCTTGCAGTGTTTGAAGTGGGTTAAGGGGGTAAGTGTCCCCAGTTCACTAGTTCAACATATCTGTGCTGATAATGCAAACTCAGGTGTGTGGTGAAAGCTACTAGCAAGTTACTTCTCTCTGCTTTGGAGCTCCATACAGGCAGCTGGAGGTCCATACTCTCACTGACAGTCATGGGTTATAGGCGCGAGAAGAATTACCAAGTCAATCTAAATGTAGAATCTATTCCTACAAGTTGGTTTCTCTCAGCAGACTCTGGCAGTGGGGGAATTGCAGGTAAATGCAGATAAATGTTCTTTTAAAATAATTGCATTCTCTGGCAAAAATAGACAATTTTGCCTAATTCTTAAATTCACAGTTGTACCCCTTGATTTGGGTCTCTGCACTCGTAACCTAAATGATTTGGCAAGGGCTGATGTGGCTGCTGAGGAGATCAAGGACACAGAAGCCCAGAACCAGGAAAGCCTCCACTCCTCAGTCTTGCTCTGCCAGCTGACCAGGGGGAGTGTGTGCTCTGCACCTTAAGTGGTAGAGATAGATGTGTTTGGCTGCTAGTCATGCACGGCTGATAAAGAGGAAAGCAAAGCTATGAGGAACTCCAAGAAAAGGGAGAGGGATTTTTGCCTTTTGAAAAGCAAATAATAAACTTGATTGTTTTACTCGGGACTGCTGGCATGCGAACGCGTGGCTTTGCCTGTCCTTCAGTCAGGGCTATCCTGGAGAGTGGAAATTAATTTTCAAATAACGTATAAAAGTCAACTCTCGTGTTTGTGTTGCTAGAAAGGTTCTGCGAGTTACAGAAGCACAGTGGAGCTGAACACTGAATGCAGGACATTAAGCCCTGAATGGGTGAGGAACCACATGGCTGAGGCTGTGCTCCTGCTGAAGGCTGCCTGAGAGGCACCAGTCTGGGGGGACAGGGGGGAGAGGGAAGCAAAGGTAACCTGGAGAGAGAATGAGTCATCGTTGTATTCTTCATTCTTATTTGCAGAATGTCAAGCTAAGCTGGTATGCGCTGCCAGCTGGGTGCAGCCTGGGCTCTGCTCCTGCTTCTGCCATTGATTTATCTCTGTAGAAGCTTCTCTGTTTCTCCCAGATGCATGTTGGTATTTGAGGGTGTTGTGATAGTTACTGTGTGAAGATGGTAGTGCAAGTTGTTTTCTTAGTGAGGGAATCTGGAGAAGGACTTTTGCATTTGAGCAGAGATGATTCTTCTGTGTCCTGTAATATCAGATCTCGTTGGTTTGTTTTTCCAGGATCTCAAACCCAAGAGATCAGGCAAGAGGAGTGTGGGAGATAATTTGTATTTTGTTCTAATCCAGCTTTTTTCCTCTATCTTTAGTGTATTTTATTGTGATCCAAATAATGTAAAGGTTGTCTTGGAAATGTCCTATTGACTGATCTGGTAAGGAGAAAATAGCACATGAAAATGCTTTTTAAAGCAACATAGCAGCTTCAGAGGAAAGGAACTACAGGCTTGGTTCTACTCCAGCATCTGCCGAATAAAGTAACTGAAACTCCTGTTTATTACACAGCATAAAAGAAATGGAATAATACTGTTAAGAGTGTTGTCATGGGAAAATGACTCCACCTCACTGAAGCATGACTATAATGACAGGGAATTATGCTGCTAAAGCATCCCAGTTTTGTGGCACAGTCACTAAAACATACTCTGTGGTGCTCTTCATAAAGGCTTTATTGCAGATCCTCTTGTATTAACATATTGTCATGAGGCCAAAATTGGCATTGTCTTTGTCTGGAGCATTCTGGAGGGAAACCACACTTTGTCCTGTCCCTTTATTTGAGGCTTATAAATGAAAAAGCACTTAGTAGGATTTGTAGTCCTCATTAAATGATTGTGATACTGGATTTATCTTGTCCTGTGGGTAAATGCAGCTTGTCCTCTCCATTTTTTAGCAAGCTGTTCAGATGAAGCACTCTCAGGACACAGCAAATTCTGATGGTGGTAGAATTACATTCTGGAGGGAACGAGACAAGATTGTTCTATAACCACTTTGCAGCTTGTCATAATAACTAGCTGAGCAGTGTGGGTACGAATGTGGCTGTTGGCCACTTCTGTGTATTTCTGACCCAGAGTCTTACCAAGGGCCAGCTATTCCCTGTTGAAATTAAAGGCCCTTTGACAGTGTTCTGATAAATGTTGTTTTAATGGCAGCAATCTCTCGGTGCCTGTAGCTCCAGACCACTTCTGAAGTGTCCTCTGCCTTATTATCTCTAGTGCTGGATGCCAGGTGGTACAGCGAAGATGTATTGACTTCCCACGTGTTGAGAACTCCGTTCATATTTGCATATAATTTAATTTTTTGAGGGAACATTTTTAAGTTATGCCCTCAGTTTAACCACTCACTGCATCAGCTTTAAGGAAAGCCTCATTTTGCTGCTGGAAAATAACCACGATGGTGTTCTCTGTGGCTGGAAATGTGTGAGCAGGGACAGTGGTAATGCAGCCGGGCGCCCTGGCAGCCACTCCACCTGCAGCTCAGCATCCTGCCACAAAATGACAGGCATGCTCACTGCTCTGTCATCGAGACTAAATGTTTTTGGTGTTTTCATTCTCCTCGTGAAAAAGGAAGAGTGACTGTCCACAGAACTGTGATTTCCCTGTGCACACAAAGAAAGCGATGGTTCTTTGTTTAGTACCCGCTTGGCTGTAGGCAAAATTGGCTGAGTGCAGAGACTGTTACATGGGAAGCTTGCTGGAGAAAGTTTTTGGGATTGGTAATACAAAAGCTAAAGAGATACGATACTAATAGGGAATGACTTCCTTGTGGGAAGGTTTCATGGTTCCAGTGCTGCTCTGACATTTTCACAACTAGCCCTTGTACCAACACAGGCCAGGGAAAGCAATGCCTGGTGCTCCCATCTTCACGTTCTGGACCCTCGAGGGTAGGAATTGCGAGGTCATCTCAGAACATGAGCCATTTGTCTCCTTAATTTTTCAAAAGTAAATGTAACCTCCTCTCCATTCTCCTACGCTTTCCATTTATTTTCCTGTGTGCTTCAAAATGAACCCTTTTCCCTGCATCACTGTGTTCTGCCACCCTCAGTGCTTGGGGCACAAAATGGAAATTTTGTTCCTTCAGAGTTGTCATATAGTCATGATAAATACAACTTCTTTTAAGGGTAGTGAGAACAGAGACTGGCAGGAATGGAGAACTATGTTATGTATTTTCAAAGGCACTTCATCCACCCTTCCCTGAGAAGAAATAGGCAAGTCCTTTGGGAATGCTCCTTTTCTCTTCCTGCTCTGTAGCCTTCAGACAGGCAATACAAGAAATTGGTGATCGTGGTGAATAGGTTTTGATTTATGTTCCCGTTTCCCTTTATCGCTCTTTACCCACTTTTCTTGCACATGCTCATCTCTGTTAGTGTCATAACACGCTTTCTCACTCCAGCTCCCTTTCCTCTCTTCCTCCAGCCCTCCTTGCAGTCCTTCCTACCCCTTTCTCCTTAGAAGTGGAGGCACACCAGGGCAAACTGCAGGAGGAGCTTGCCAGGGAATTCAGACTGACAACAGCCTTCCTCCTAACTCCTCCCTCACAGAAACATCAGTAGTGCCAGTTCTCAGAGTTTTCCATCTCGTTCTTTTTTCTACCTTTGTTTTATTGCAGATCTTCTCTTTGGAGATGTCCTTCACCTCTCAGAGATAGGGGACTGGCTTGGCAGGATGGTTGTCTAGCTCAGTCTGGAAGTCATGGGACAATGAAACTGATTATGGCTGGGTTTTCCACTTGAAATTTGCCTTTTAACTACTTTCTGGCCTTTTTTTTTAAGTACACAGCTGACTAGCAAGAATGACTGTGTGTGCCCATCCTTGTAGCAATTGGTCACGTGGTGAATATATGACTTAACCAAGACTGATTCCCGTTAGCCTTCCTTCAGTACTCCAGGGGGAAATTCGTGTTGGAAGAAGTTGCTCATTACACGGTCTGTGCTGCTTCCCTTTCAGTGCTGCCTGAACCAGGAACCTGGAAGTATCCTGCAACCTGTCTGCTCCCTGGGACAGTGTTGGCAGCCTGTGCAGCTCTTGGTTTGGAGCAGTCCTTGGTTATCACAGCCAGGAGTAATGTGGTTTGCTACTCTATAACTGCTCTCTGTGCTAAGACAGGGATAATTTTGGGATGGGTAGCTGAATGTTGGCCGTGAGCTGCAGCTGATAGAAAAGCACATCAAGATACCCCTTTCTGGCTTCACGTCCCTTCCTCCATTCCCTACTTCTTCAAAGAATTTTGTCCCTCACCTGCTTGCAGAGAGCTGCAGTGACTCAGAAACTCCTGGTGAGCTACAAAGCCTTTGGCCATTTCTTTTGCCACCTACAGAGGCTTGAAGCATCCCAAAATTCCTCTGGAGGAGTATTTTCCTGTGGGTGATCGTTAGCCTCAGGGGTGAATAGTAGAGCGAATGACAGAAGACTGTGTCTGCTTGGTTTTAGTGCCAACAGTGCAATTTCCCCCATCTCATTCCTACAGTCATGGCACACAATTCAGGCAGGTTACTCACATTTGGCGTGTGCTGTGTCCCTGTGGGCTCATGGAGAGAAGAGGGAGTGTTCTGCTGGCAGGAGCAGCTCTCGGGGTAAACCTCTGTAAGAACAAGGCATTACTAATCTCAGTACATGTTACAAAAATCTCTCTGCATCTAATGTCTATTTTATATATTCTGACTTTTATTTCATGGCCTTTATCACCATGGTATCTTAGTGCTGAAAGAAGATTTTTGGCTTTGTAAGCCTTAGATATTGATTTTTTTTTCCCTGTAACTGTCTCCTCTGATTCAAGGAAGAAGAGAAATATGTAATTTTAACTAGTGCAACCCATATCACAGCCAGATTCAATATTAATGTACTAGATAGGCATACATCAAATATTGCCTTTTAATACCCTTATCAGTGCTTTTAATGCACTTCTTTGTTCTGCAAGCTCAATATGTGGGGATTTTTTAATTTTTTTTTTTTAATAGGATGTTAAATGGCATTTCATGTTGATTCTCAGCACTTTAATAGGTGTCTGCTATCAATAGCAGTGTCCTGGAGGCACCCATCGAAACCACACTGCCTACACCATTTCTTTAACTGGAACTGTGCTCACACTTCTAATGTGGACATGATATTAATTAAGATAAGTCCTTGGATATCATATATGAGTCCAGGTCTCTGTAAATAGAAATGTCAGTGGTGCAGGCGGTGAGGTCCTCTCTTTGTTGCCCACATTACGCTGTGCTGTGTCCTTGGGTGGAGATAGCGGGAGTCTTTGTTTCAGTCTGTTCCCCAAAGAAAATAAGCTGAGTGCTATCCAAGATTTGGAATAGTTAAAAAGTATTAATCAACCTTCCTAATAGTTGCTATTCAGCTAATCACGCTCAAAATGGCAAATGGTTGTAAAGATGTCAAAGAGATACGAAGAACACCCACTGTTTGAGCTCTTCCCATTCTCATTAAAATAAGCTCTTATGGCCCAGCTAGCGTAATCATGTGATAAAATACTCAAATTAAGAGCATTTAATAAAAAAACATGGTGGGGAGCTTTGTTAAAGATCTTTTTAGTGGATTTTTGCATTCACGTTGAGGACATTAGAAATAATTTAATCATTGCCTGATTATAAGAATGTTAGAAATAATGGGATCATTGCCTTATCACACGTGGGCTAATTCAAAGGCTCATTATTTATTTGTCAAGCATTAAGCATCAAATCAATTTGGCTTGATACTTGAAAGCAGGAAATTTAAGATGAAAGTTGAAATGGAGATTAAGTAAAGATTAAACCTAACAAGAACAGAACAATTTTGCTTGCTAGAGTCAAGTCACGCCTGCAAAGAGATAGATGGATAAAGTCAGTCTTAATCTAATGGTAATATATTGTTCAATGAATGGCTTATGGTTTTGGACAGAGTGCTCTTTTTAGTGTCTCCACATCTTCACTTTTCTTGTGTTCTATAGCTAGGGTTGCTTTGAGGTTTCCAAGCAAAGCTTTTTTATACTTACCCTTCCTTTACTGAAAGTATTTCTCTTTTTAATTGGTCTGTTAACTGGATACTGTTGTTCACAGTCACTAGAATAAAATCTATTTCTCAGTACTTTGTTTTTTTTTTTTTTGTGGTAAAACAAGTAGGGCTGAGTTTCAAAAGCCAAAGTTGGGTGCATTGCTCTCCTTTTTCTGTAGCAGTGTGTCTACGCAGTGCTTTGTTTTTACTACAGAAATACATTCTTTTGTGTGTAGAAGTAGAATCAGAGAATGGACCTTCCAGGATACCAAGCCCATCTGAAGGGGGGGAACAGGACAAAAGATGAATTCTTTAATGGTGGCTTGGATGGAATTGTATCAATTTCCCCCTAAAGAGTACCTTGGGTTAGGAAGCTTTTGATAATGTTAGAGGAAAACCAAATATCAGTGTTAATTATGGAGGAGTGACCGTTTGCTGCTCTTTCCTGGGGGAGTTTTGGCTGACTCTGTTAGAGGTCACATGGGCCCAGGCTCAGAAATGAGCTTTTCCAGAGCCACCCAAGGCACTGGACTTGCTTCCACGGGCTTTCAGTCTGCAGCATCTTCCTTGGCTCTGAAGCTGGGTAAGATGCATTGGGATACTTTAAGTCCCCTGCGTATTTTATGCTTGCCGAATTAATCTTACTTAATACAAGCTGTCAGACAACATTACTATAATTTATTTACATAACTTGAGGAATTTGCTTCACGTTAATTTAACCTTGCTGAATGTGTAATGTGTGTTTGTGCCGCTGCCCTTGCCTTCCTGGAGTCAGCCTGCTCCAGTGCTTCTCAGCCTGTGATTGATTTGTCTTCCAGCTCCTAATGTGAGGGGTGAACCTAAATACTGTTGTTACAAAGATCTGATATTTGGAGCTCTTTTTATTGTTGCATTTATTGAATTAAATGAACTACCCTGCCTTGTGCTTAATTCAATAAAAAATATGTTCTAATTAAATTCTTTTTCTCCTAAAGCAACGCACACAATGCTGACTTTGTTTTATACGAAGTAAAAATCTATGATTTTAAGGAGGAAAACCTATCTTTTTTTCAAGCACTTTTTTTGTGTGCGTTAAGAGGTCGATTTTTTTCTCCCTTGAGATGGACACCATGTCCTGCTACTTGCAGGTGGTGTGTTCATATGGACCCCAGTTTTGGTGGAGCAGTTAAAATGTTCACATCATAAGAAAGCAGCAATGGATTGATGCCCGCAGCTGTTGGTTTCTCTCTCTGTGGGCCATGGTTATTGTATTGTATCTCAATCTGAAGGTTTGCTGTCTTTTTTTCTTTCAAAAAAAAAAAAAGAAAAGAAAGAAAATCAAAGCTGATTCTTCTCTAACTTCCCCCCTCCCAGTGTCCTGCTAAAGCTCTCTCAGTACTGGAGTTTATGCCCAGCCTAAGAGAACCCAGATCCTCTTGCTCTTCAGGTTATTTGAATTTTGATGGGGCATATAAGTTCTATAGGATATATAACTGAAATTGCTATTGCATTAAAAACAAATATCAAATGCACTTTTATAATTTACGAGGAGCAAGCATGGGAAAATGGGCTTCTCTCTGTGCTGTCTCAGGTGTGGTATTCTGAGAAGCAGGATTTATTTCCCAAGACAGAAGTTAGATCTGGAGAAACAAAAAGGAACTTGTTTTTAAGGAGAGAGGGCACTAGATGATGGTTCCTGCAGGAAATCTCTTACTTGTTTCTGCTCTTAGGGGTCAGGAGGGAGGAAGGGCCAGAAGTACATTCAGGGTGCACCAGTTGCCAAGGAGTGACCCCAAACAGGACAGGGATACAGCATCTCCTTTCCAGAGGAGGAAACCCTGTTGCCTCATTATGGGCTGTGGATAATAAATTTACCTCCTCTGAGGTGCACACTGAGGAGGGAAGGTCCATTTAATGAAACCAAGGGGTGGCTTGCAGCTCAGAAGGGAGTAATGCTCTCACTGCAGCAATAAAACCGAGAAATCGCCTTTGCGCTGCTCCCACGTGTCTCAGAAACCTGCAAAAGGGCCCATTTCTGCCAACATCTCCGCTCCTTTGGCCTCTGCAGGGCTCTCTGCTCTCCCTTCTCCTCCGGATCCCCGTTCCCTCCCAAGGCAAGCATCCGCCACCAAGGCAAGAAAGCAAACTTTCTCGGAATGGGAGAAACAAGAAAGCAAACAAACCTTTGCACAAATCCCTGTCACTGTGACCAAACTGTGTGTATTCCCGTGCAGGAAACCTTTTGTTTTTTGTCCCTTTGCTGCACAGGGGAGAGGCCAGCTCCCGCTTTCAGGAGGAACGTGCTTTCTGCTTGAGCAGAGCAGTTCATCCAGAGGAAATTTGCCTCTGACACGGAATTAAATGCAAGACGCCTTTTAATGACCGAACTGTAGAGTCAAGCCGTTGTTTCAGTATTTTACAGTCAGATTGTTTCTCTGTCACAGGAAAAGGGCACGAAACCACTTTTGGCCTTGTTCTCTGAGCCACTTTGTCTTTCTTTCCACACCATCCATTCCTCCTTCCCGCTGGTGGCAAGTTCAAGGAGAAGCCCGGGCATTCAGAGCGTGCTGAAGGTTTTGTGTTAAAAGCAGCTGATGTGTTTTATGGAGGAGAAGGAAGGCTTGAGAGGCAGTGCCAAGGTTTTCTGCTGCTCTCCTAGCCCCATCTCGGAGGTGCCATCCTCAGGGAAGACTGTGTAAAGGTAGAAAAACAATTTCAAAATACAAGTAGGCATCTTTTCTGGTTGAAAAGGATTGAAAACTTCACTTTTTAAATTTTGGAGCAGCACCCGAATTAGGAGGACGGAGAATATTTTTTAGAAAGGACAAAGAAACCCAGATTGAGGGCCAGACGATGCAATTTCCCATCAGCTCTGCTGGGGTCAGTGGCACTGCAGCAGTGCTCTGCTTGATGGTATGCCCCATAAAACTTAGCGCTGGGGCAGGAAATAACATTGCAGGAGAGAGATTTATGTTTACAATTCCTTCAAGCGATTTTATTGTGTTCTTGGTGGGGTTTACCATATTGGTTCGGTTGCAGCCACTACTGCTTATGGAAGTTTCCTTTAGTAGCAGAAATATTGCCACAACTTTGTTTCTTGCAAGTCACTTGTCAGAAAAGATTAATGAAGTTTCTGTTCATCAGGATAGCACTTAAATGCTTAGTTATCCAGAGGTGCCCTGCATGGTAATTTCGAATTTCCTCTTTCCGTTTCATTTCCCTGTCTGTTCAATTCTGCTTTCTAAGTGTCTGAGTTCATTTTCATTATTTCTTTGTCTCTTCCAGTTAAAATCTTGATTTTCTGTATGTCTTCTGCAGTTCTCTAGAGCGTTATTTAACACCAAAATGAAGGGGGTGCTTGCCAAGTCTGTGACTGGCTCTGGTGAACAGCCTGCAGTTCCTTTGCTCTGTCCCAGTGACCTCCAACCTTTGAGCAGGATGTGCCCCAGCTCTGCTCTGCACACATCCGTGTGCACTGCAGACCTTCAAACCCCATCCTTTTTCTTTCAGCCTTTCAAGTACTTATTGCATTTAAAACAGAAACTACATACGTAACTCGTGCTAATGATATCATATTGTCTTAATGTGAAATTTGAGGTTCATGCTATTAATTTTCGTTTTAGAAGAGTGGAAAATCCTCCTTTCAGTATAGCACTCCCTTGTTTATTTGGAGTGTAATGGAAGTATAGATTTATTGACATACATACATACTGTGCCATTTATAACCAGTGGTTTTGCAGTATCTCATAGTTTAGTTAGAAGGCACTGTTGTCTCTGCTGAGATAAAGTTTGTCACACAGTCTTGAAACCTAAAAGACTTGCCACAAAAAGAGTTCCAGTGAGAGCCCTGTTGTGTCAGGTGCTGAGGCCAAGGGCACAGTCCTGCTGTCAGCTGAGCAGCCAGCCCAGGGCAGGGAGCAGTTCTAGGAGGTTTCCTGGGATGTTATGTAGCTCTCACATATTACCCCACTGTGTGTAGGATCAGTTTTCCTGCTGCTCCATTCTGCAGCTTTGTAGTGAAATCCTCTGGAGTTCAGCACTTGCTTTTTTTTTTTTTTTTTAAGAGCCATATGGACAAGGGGCTGGAATTTAGTTAACTATGTGGAAAAAAGCCTTCTTGAGCTTGGTCAGGTTTTGGGCAAAGAACAACTTTATGTATTGGTAAGTTTTATGATTTTAACTATGCTCTAAAGCTTTAAAATTCTTCTTCTTGTAAGAGTTTTTAGTTTTCATTCTGAACTAGGACATGCAAATAACCAGGGCAGATTAATGAGAAAAGTGGAACAGATACAGGTTGAGAATAGAAGTTATGAGTGTTAAGAGAATAGAATACCTTTGTGTAAATAATTAAATGTAAAGCTAAGGGAGGGGACTGGCTCTGTGGGTGTAAAGGAGGCCAGATAAGGGTACTACATTGGCCAGCTACTGGTGTGGAGAAACTCCCAGGATTTTGAGATCTTGCCTGGGTGAGCCTGACTAAGGGAAGTAAATGTTTCTCCTGTCGAAAGAACAATGATGGGCCAAGTGTACCAGTAGAGAGCTGCCTGTGGGGGGAGGCGGGGTGATTTTGGGGCATTTAGGCTCAGGGAAGAGTTTCATAGCTTGTTTCAGTTTTTATCCTAAGCGTTTTTTGGAAGAGTGATGGTGTTCAAGGGTGTGAAATAGTAAATGAAACAGCCACAGAGGTTTCAAATCAGCCTGTCTGCCCAGCGTGGAGTGTGGTATCTTGGCTTTTTCCATGACCCCTTATTTGTATGAATCCTCCCATCCTCGACCTTTCTGCCTGTCCCTGTGGAGTGTGACCACTGAGACACTGTGAAACCCTGCTTGAAACCTGCATCTTGTATTGATCCTTTCCTTCTCTTCCCCCACCCAGCCCCTCCTCTGGAGGGAAGATAGTAGCAGTTCAAGAAAGCAGGAAATCAAATCCAGATGCAGGAGAGAAGATGAGCTGTTAGGATTTGATGATAATAGCTGGCACAGAGGGGAGTGAAGATAAGCCCTTTCTAAGAATAATGGTAGTACATGGAAGCAAGTCATAAAGTGCTGATGGTACAGGCTCTGGATGTATCTGTTGTCTCTACATACAGCAGGACTGGCCTCCTGTTGGCATCTGCTCCAGGGCCAGTCTGGAGGGGATCCCACCTCCCGAGTGCAGAGCAGGCTCAGAGTGTCTCTGCTCCTTAGAGTTGGTTTTTGTCACTGTCAATGCATCCTACCTGTGCTCTTTGCATGTCTGAATGCAGGTCTGTAGCCATCTCAACAGCTCCTTGCTGAGTGCTTTGTTCCAGGAAATTAAAGGGAACATTGTTAATTGGAATAAGGAGGGGATCTTCAAACTCTGAGTGTATCAACTCGTGCATGTAAGTCTATTACTGGGAAGCCCGAGGTAAATTACTGCCAGATAATAGCTAAGTGGTGTCCAGGAGGCAATTCTCATATATATGTAATTTCTATTTATGGTTGGGGTTTTTTTCAATAATAAAAATTAACTGCTCCTCCATACTGCTTGTTGCATCCGTTCTTGAATTCTGTCTTAATTTAGGTCTCCAAATTTGCTTCCATGTGGAAGTTGGTACCAGATCAGGATTTCAAAGAAAAACAACATGAAGGTGGACGTTGTTTACTGACTAATAGCTTAATTTCCCCCTAGTTTCATCTTCATTAGGAGGAACGACTTCTGTTTCTGAGCATGTGATTTTGTGACATTTATTTACCTGTGTAATTGTTAATGGCTTTACTATTGCAGAGGAAAAAGAGTCAGGGCAGTCTAGATGGCAGTGAGTTCTTCTTGCACTGATAATGGTATTCTGATGTAACTCTCCTGGATTTGCTTCCTGAATAAACCAAGCACGAGGTGGGATGAATCTTGTGCTCTCTTTCCCTTCAATTGTTGAGGACACTTGAAGTGTGGCACTTACTTTCAGATAGAATATTCCTTTCCAAAATGATGTCATAGCTCCTGTGTGCTATGGGGACATTATTTGTTTTGATGAGGAATGGATTATTCTCTGTACTGCTTTGAAGGCATCGGGGCTGACATTTAAGATTTATTTTCTTAAGCATTAATATGAAATTCTTACTCTGCATAAATGAAATAGTGAAATAAGGCTGTATTTTCAAAGCATGATGAAGTATCAGGCTGTCCTTTTCCTGATAACTGCTTCTTTATCAGCTTTTTCTTTTGGTTAAAACAAAGAAAAAGAGAAAAGAAACTTCCATTTTATTTTTACCTGCTGTTCTTTGTGTTGATTTCTAGTTTGGGGGTCCGTAACAGAGAGAGGGCATCATCCATGTCTTGCTGCAAAAGTTTGCTTGTGCTCCCTTTCCCTGGGGTTGTCAAAGGGGATCTTGCCTGGGTAAAGCTTATATTTAATGAACTTGAATCTCTACCATAAGCTTCTTGCTCCCTGATCTGTTTTCCTTTAGTTCCACACACATTGACCTTACCTTTCAGAGGTTTTTTCCCTGTATACTTGTGGGAGGTTTTTAGGGGTTTTTTTGCCTAATTTTCCCCTGGGAAATAGGCTATACCTGTGTTAAGTTTCCAGATACGCTGGGTTTATGCTGAGAGTATTTGAAAGGACTCTCTCCTTAAGGAAACAACTTAAACCTTCATGTTGGACTGGTTGTGGCAGCAGGAGAACCATTTAAATTGGTTTTGCTGCTCCGTTTTCTTATTATACCTCAATTGAGTCTAGTTTGTTTGCTTCATCTTTCAGATTCTCTGGAATTCTTTTTTCCTGTTTACCAGCTGAACACGTTTCTTTGTAAATAGAACATTCTTGCACTCAAGTCAATGACTCTTGAATTTTCAGAGTGCCTATTAGAAGTTGCTTTCAGCTGAAGAGGTCACAACAATATCACAGATGCACAGATTGCTACCCGATTAATACAATTATCAACATGGAGATATTACAGTTGAGTGTTTGCATTTGAATGTAGCTTTTATTTTAATGCGCACTTTGAAAAGCATATTTTAAGGAGACAAGTTTAAATTGAAAATGTTCCCAAAGAATGATTTCTGTCTTTTGTGCAGATCAAAGTGGCAAAAACCATTTAACAATTTGTCTGTCTTTGGTGAAATCTAATGGACTTTCTGCATTTCTATAAATACAATAACTGGACACAAGTCTATTATTTCTTTCTAATGCTGTAAAAGCCAGTGTTACATTACTTAGCATTCTTAAGACTTTCACGGTGAAAATTTTTATTATGTCATATATGCAAGCAATTATGCTTGACAATTTGGATGCAAAGTTGAATTGGCAGCCACTTCAGCATACTCACCAATAAAAACATTAAGCATGTCTATTAAAAATATTTCTTCTGTAATTTATTTTTCATAAGCTTTCGGCTGTGCCTCAAAAGCCTCCTGTCTCTTTTACAGCTAATTTCCTGCAGAGTACTTTACAATTTAGGGGTGAAAACTCTTTTGTGATTAATTTGTCCTAAAAGAAGGGCCAGGTTTTGATGCTACCAAAAGGGTAGAATTAGACAGGAGCTTTCTGATGGTGTGTAAAACAAAATTTGATGTTCCAAAGCATAGCAGGGTCGTGATGCAAAACTATTCTGAAGTCAGGGAGAGCTTGGGCTCCCTGTTGTCGCTGCCCTGGGGTCGGGGGCGTTTGGGAGCCAGCCTGGCAGGGTGGGCAGTGAGAGCTCAGTGAGTACAGCTCTACCCACACCTTCCGTTTGTTTACCTGTGCCGTAAGGTGGAATTTTTACAGCCGAACTGTAAAACAAACCTAGCAGGAAAAAATGACTCATCTCGAACACACACCAAAAAAACAACAAAAAAAGGATTGTGCTAAAGTGTTTTTATTTCCCCTACATGCAATGTGGTGAATTAGGCTCGCTAGGGCAATATTAATTTTTATGTTATCCTTTTCTTTGATCAATTATTTAAATAGAACCACAGTCAGGGCCACAGTTCACTATGTGGTCATCAGTGAAGATCATCAGAATAATACACAGAAAAGTTCTAATTTGTACTTGTCCGGTACGTGTATTAAAGAATATATAGAAATATATACTATAGTTATATAGTCATCAGAGCAAAGCTGATGGGTATAAATATGGTTGTGTATTCTGTACAAGAAGAATGAGTTAATTGTGATATGTGAAGCTATTCATCATGTGAAAAGGGAAAGTAAAAAGCTCCAAATATAATGTTTGTCAGTGAAACATTTATTTACTTATTTCTGGGATGAGGGGAGGTGCAAATTCCGTGTCCTATCAGGGTATGTGTGCAAAGTTAAAATATCTAATGATGCTGTAAATGCTACTGAGTCAATTTTACTTATGAGAATGTTGATTTAGTTTTGTCTGCTGGAGCAACAGTGTGGTCCAAGTGAGGCTGATGCGTGGGCACAAACCAGTTATCTCAGAAGTGGCTGAATAATCCTCCCCCAGTTAAAGGAATGCCTCGGTATGTTTAGTTACCAGCTATTTTTGCATAAGACTCCAGCAGTCACAATCAGTACATGTCGACTTACAACAATGTTTGGCAGTAGATTGAATGTTAAATATAAGAGGTCTTTTTAAAGCTAAATTGTAAATCATGTGTTTGCCTCAGAAATGTGCCATTCAGAGTTACTTATTATAAATTGTGATGGTTCTATTGGGAATAGATTAAAAAAGATGAAATGCAACATTTGGATACTGGAAACGCCTCAAATACAGAATGCTGCAAATAAGGAAATTACAGAGGCTGGGAAAACTATTCAGAGTATGTGTTTGAATAATGAATTCTTTTGTGTGGATATCAATGTTTTCTTGGATGTCCTACTGTTAGAAACAAGCATGAGATATACTTAATAAATGAGCAGTTAGAACCCTATCAAGTGCTTTAGCTTGCAGGTCAAAAATGAAATGAACTGTGCTTTGTGCCTGCCTGGCTAGGGAGCAGTAAAGCAGGGGGGAAGTTTGACCATGGACGCTGGACTGTTGCTTTGCAACAGTGACAGAGTTAACATTTTAATTTTGAGCTGGGATGGTCAGCTCCTGCACTCAGTGTTTGGGGAACACAGAGTAACAGAGGGAGCTGGGTACTACGTGGTTCCTTCCAAGGATGCAGGGCATCCATCCTCCTGTGCCCTCTGTCCTGGGCAGTGCTGTAACAAGTGGGGCTGAAAGAACGTGTTTATGTGTGTCCCTAAAGCTCCTGTTCCTAAATCTCTGAGAAGAGGGGAAGAATTAGCATAAATATTTTAAAACTTCCATGAGGAAATGCTTCACTGGCTGTGCACTTCCAGCTGGTTCCCTTCTCTCAGTATGCTGTGAAACGATCCTACTCCTGGGCAGACTTGCGGAAGGCAACAGTCTCGTGATGTCTAATTTTACAAAATGTCAATAACAGAGCACTCCAATAAATGAAATTTATTGATGATCAGCTTTTCCTCCCCGTTATAGCACATTTCAGCTCGATTTTGTAACAATTTCTGGCTTTAATATGAAATGTGAATGATGTCTCCAGCATCCACCTTGTTCCTATTGCTCACTAATCTTATTTTTACAAAGATCTTTCCTGATGCTTTGTACATTTAGCCAGTGATCAAAGTTTTATAACAATAATCTATAGTTTGACGTGAAGTAGCTTGGATCTATTCCAGGTAATAATATCATTTGCTGATTAATTTGCCAATTCATTCACTTCTCATTTTGTATCAAATAAATAATTTCCAGCGATCACTCAAACATTGACATTTCTGCTTAGCTCCATTGATAAAGCCAGTGGAATAAAACAGCCCGGCAAATTGAATTTGCTTTTGCAGGTATTGGGTTTGAAACTGGGGGGAAGTATTTGAATGTGGAACTGTAATGTCATCTGTATTCGTAGGAAAGAATATTTGGTGTGTGGTTCCTTGAAAACTGAATCAGACAGATGGAGCTCCCAGGGGAGTTGTTGAAGGGGTTCGCCTGAGCTGCTGTAAATGTTTAACTCTTCTTATCTCTGGTAATGCCATCAGACGATGGACAAAACAAATGCTGAGTGATTGGAGAAAGGCTCTGCTGCATTTCTCCTAGTGCCGGGGAACAAAATACAATAATCCTTTACAGCAACCTGGCGCTGGGACAGGACTGTCAGGGGGAAGTTCCCTTGGGTGCTCTCCTCCATCCTGGGCAGTCCTGACGTTCCACCACCCCGGCTGGTGGCCGAGGTGGGTCTGCAGCACCAGTGAGCTCAAGCCTGGCTGCAGTATGGACTTTCTTCCTGAGAGTTCTCTTCACCTTTGTAAGAGATGCAGCGGTGCCGTAAATAGATCAGATAGCGTGTATGTGGTTCCTGTGTATAAGAAAATGATAGGGATTAATCTCTTCAGCGTTCAGATTAAATACTTAAATACTGTTAATTTAGGAGCCTGGGACCGAATCCTATCTTTTGCATTTTAAAAGGGAAGTCGTTTGGGTTTTGATTTCTTTTCTTAAAACTTTATCAGCATTTATGAAAAGCACACAGAGTGCCTTCAGAATGAGGCTGTTGTGTGCATGGTGTCCACGTGAGTCCATCCCTAAATGATCTGCACACACTTTATGGGCAGCAGTGGGAGCTGCAGGAGCTGGTTCTTCAGTCCTGAGACCAGGATGGATTTCCTTACCATGTTGTCTGTCCTGTGTGAGCTTTCTGGCTTCAATATTGAGTTAATGAGCTCTACTTTTTAGGTCACATATACCTTAAGGAAGCTCAAGGGTTGGGACAAGGGGTCAGTGTTTTCAAACACAGAGGCTTTATGGGAGTCCGGCCTCTGGACTGGATCTGTATATTTTATATTAACTTCCTAGATGTTTGTTTTAGCGCCTTGCTTAAGAGGGAGAGGGCGTTTTTGTATTTATTATTTTTTTGAAAACTCCTTGTTTTCCTCTCACACAGCATACCAGTGAGCCAGACCTCTCCTTTTGTAAAACAAACACAATTTGCTGCAGGGACGTTGTCTGGAGTTCACACTGCTGAGAGAAGCTTTTTCAGGAAGGACCTGTTGGGCGTGATACCTTTGTTAACTCTGCAACATTTGAACTGGCCATTGGTTTAATCTCTTGGCCTTTTTTCCAAATATTTTGGGATTTCCCGTTATTTTCTCTAGCTGAAAATCAATATTGATATGTGTATGTCATGCTTCAGAGGCATCAGGAATATTTAAATAACTTTAAATAATCCTGAGAGGTGATATGCTTGAATATAGATCAAGGGAGAGGCCTTGCTTATATTTAGCTGGGATTCTGTGAAGTGAGGTTTTATTGTAGCAGACCGTGGGAGGAAAAGAAAGGGAAAAGAGCTGTGAAACCACTAATTTGCACCTTATGCACATTTATATTTGAAACACTTTTGTGGATATTTGTGAAATAGATGATGAAATGATACCATCACCATTATACCCACCGGCGAGTGCAGCTGTCCCTGGCTGCTTCTACACACAGACCTAAATTGTGGGGTTTTTCATATGACTCTGGTTCAGGCACAGGCAGGCTGGGCTTACTTTTGAAATAACATCAATCTTCTAGTACAGTGTTTAATTTTTGGAAATCTGCGTGGAAAACTTTTATTTTCCCGTACTGCTAAAAGCAAAGCCTTGGACATTCTGGGGAAGAATCTTGCTAAACCTCTCTCACTGTACAAACAATCTTGAAGCTTCTTTCCTATCCTTGTTTTCTACCTCAGTAGCATTTCAGCTCGGCCGTTCAATAGAGTGCTGTCATGTGCATTAGGGAGACAAATTTTGATTTCTTTCCTCATTAAATAAGCCAATGAAGAAACATAACCCAAATCAGTTTATTGCATTGAGTTCAAAGGGTCTAGACAGTATGATCTAATTTTTATAGGTGTGTGTTTTTCTTATTAGACTTGTTCATCCTAAATCCTTTTGCTGTCAGTAACCAAAGAGAGCCCAGAGTGGCTCAGTGAGAGGTTTTCTGGGTGCTCTACAAACACAGAGGAGCACTGAGCAAGCTCCATGGCACTTTTGGGCTACGGGAAGACAGGTGTGGAGGAAAAGAGATGAAAAGCACTTAGGTGAGGATTTGTTGATATGTAGTTTGTTAAAAGGTTTAACAAGAGCCCGTGTGAAGGGGAACTGGGCAGTTGTGGAGCAGGAGAGGAGTGAAATCTCTTATTCCTAAGAAAATTATTCCAGAGAGAGCTGTAATAATGCAACACATCCAAAGACAGCTCTCTCGTACACGAGACTGGCTATCACACTTAATTAGCTGTTCACAATCCATTTCATGTTTTTGTTGGAAGCCTTTTCTGGAGCTTTCAAGTGCCATGCCAGAACTTGAAGACATTTGCAGTTATAATGACTGTATTTTGAAATAATAAATGAACTATGACTGGTTATCTAGAATATATATAAAAACAAAACTCAAAATCTTCACAGAAAAATGTTCGGAGTTTCACAGATGATGGCATAAGTGCCTATAAAATTATATGTGTGTGTGTATTTATCAAGGGTCTGAACTTCACAGTTCTGTTATTGCTGTTGTTCAAATTAACTTTTCAAGATTCCAGTTTTAATTTGTTAGAACAGCAAAGTGGCAGCGCATTCAGCTTTTACAAGTCCTCACCATCTGCTAGAATAGCAATGAAAAGCAGTGTAATCTACCACGTTGACAACTACCTTATTTAGGACTGGTTAGAAATTGGAGCATTGAAGAAATAAGTATTCTGCTTCCCCCGGGCAGTTCAGAGTCCACTAGGACACTACGAAATAAGAACCTGCAGTCTGAGGACTGGTCAGTGACTGGAAAAGATAACTTAGGTCAAGATAAGCAGGTTCTAAGTTGTTTGGTATTACATTCTGAGAGAATTCTTTCAAATTACTTCAGAATTAAATGACTACAGAGGAAATTAAGAAGTCCCAAAATGCCATCTTTTATTTTATCCAGTGATGTGTAACCTTCTAATTTAAGTAAACTCTGCTGCTACACTAAGTGCAAATAAGGCTGCAGGTACGTGACATAGATGGGGCTGGGTGAGGATTAACCACTCTGGCCTTCTACAGAATCCCAGTGTGAAACCAGGTGACCTTTTCCTGTTACATTCCACGAGATTTTACAAACATCAAATCATCCCAATTCATGTCACGGAAGAGCTTCCAATGTGCAAACAGCAAAATGGACCTGGCATTTGAAGTGAGCATCTCCTTCAAGCTATTCTGTCCAAAGCAGAACTGCCATGAAGTGCTATGGGTCAGTAGCTTGGCAACAGAAACAAGTGTTTACAGCTCATCGGGACTAAAGAAATGGCTTGCAGGAGGACAGGATGCATTTCAGGCTCAGAATATGCATGTGCAACACAGAAGGAATAAAATTCCTGATAGTATTAATGATTATTTGTGCATTTAAATGGATTTGGCTTGTTCACACATGGATCTCTTGTTTTGGGCATCATTTTCTTAGCACACGTATCACAATTCAAGATTTTACTGACCTGGCCAGCTCTGAAAGCAAATGTGAAGCTTTTATGTTTTTGAACTCTTTTACAGCAAATTCCAGCATTGTTTTCTATCAACATTTGAAGCAGGAGCTCCATTTGTAGTAATTGGGCTTTTCCCAGTTAAGTAGAGGAATGAGTGTCAGCTTCACTTGTGCTGTGTAAACAGTAGATTGGACTTCAAAGATCAGATATGTCAGAAGAAGTTGTTTGGTGGTTCCAAATAAGAACCAAATAGTTGATAGTTAAAGAAACTTAAAGAAAAAGATTTTGCCATCACAGAAGAAGGGCCTTGGAACAGGTGTAGATAGAAAGGAGAAGGGGAAAAAAAGGTAATTCATGCAATTATTGAACTTCTCTGCATTGGATCAAGGTACAAAGTCTGATATTTACTTTGCTCATTAGGAAGACGTGACTGTGGTCAGTGAAGAGAAAAATGAATAAAAAATTTCCATAACACAGTAACTCTTTTCTTTGTGATCTGAACTGCCCCCTTCCCAGCTCTATAATGTTGTTTGCCCGTATTTAAGGGTATATTAGAATGTAATTGTAACTGTTTGCCAGGGTTGGCTGTTAGGATGAGATCATACATTTGCATCTCATAAAACCAGAAATTAAAAATGAGGGACTGACCACTTGACACCAGTGTAGTTCTTGAAATAAAACCTGCTGAGCTCAATTTGTTGTGGCTGCTGAATGACTCTGCTCACCAATTTGAATACATGATGAAATTCAGATGGCTCTGTAATAATTGATGGCATAATGAAAGTGCCAGAAACAGAATGGAAATACTGCTCTGTTAACTCCTTATTTCAGAACACAACTTTGGAGCAGAGTTTTTGAAAGGCACGTGACATTTGCTCTGACCTCTGGAAGGTGCTCTTTTTGGTTGGTTTGTTTTTCCTGATACTGGAAGGTGATCGGAGCTGTAATAATTTCAGCCTTTGAAGAAGGGGCTCAGAATGGTGTGCTGTATTCTGGGATGAATTGTTTCTGTACTCCAGAGATTCTGCTGGTTCCCCTCAGAGCTGTGTAAAAAAGGAAAACGAATGTTGGTGGTAAGGCAGTGATAAAAAGTATTGCAGACAATTGCAGGTGGGAAATACAGAGTTTCCAGCATCTTAGAAGATAGATTAATAAAAACCCCTTACCTTTACATCTGTTTGGAAACTCACGCATTTTTGAATTCTCAACCTGTCCCCTCCCCAGGGTTCTGTATCAGGAGCCTCTTAATTCTTGCTCTGGGCTGAATTTCCATGTATGTGCCTGCATCAAAGCTCAGGTTTCTGTATACAGGAATGCGGCTTTGAAAATGATGGGCTAGGGTTTGGGGTTTATTTGGTTTTTTTTTTTTTGACTACTTTAATTTCCCTCCATTGCCATATTTTGCATTCATCAGAAAAAAAAACCCCATACTCAAAAATAGTATTTAAAAGCATCAATCAACAAAAAGGTGATCCTTCTTTCCATTAGAAATGTTTCTCCTCTCTTCTCCCCATTTCTCAGAAAGAAGCTCAGTGCAGGTGTGTAGAATATAATTCCACTCGAGCTCTTTTGTGAAGACCTCACTTTTTTCTTCCTATGTAAAGTTGATTGAGTATCATGTGTCCTGAGTGTGTCTAATGCATTAAAAAGCAGAGAATTTAATGCTGTAATGATAAAAGCTTAAAGGAAAAAGCCCATTGAATGTACTTCAGATAGGTTATCAGCTTTACCTTTCCAAATATGTTCTATTATAGAGGCTGATTTCCTAAAGGGTTTTGTCGCACACATCTAGCTGGCTGAGAGTGGCTCTTGCACACTAGGGTATGAATAAATTATTTCCATAGCTCTAATGCATCCTTTCCTTTTCCTTAAAAGCATCATTTGGCTGCTGAATCAAAAATTGTGAAAAGAGACAATACTGAGTATTCACATTGGAAATGCGACAGCCCGTTCAGGTCAGGAAAGAGCTGCAGCAAAGTATTTCCTATCTCTTCTCCAAACAAAGGGTATTGCAACTAGTAATCAGGTTGAACATAATGAATAGGAAGAAAAAAATCATCTTGATGTTCAGAGGAATCAGTTTAATTATTGTTGATGTTATCAATAAATTAACTAATTTTGCTGTACATGCAAGACTTTAACTGTCTTAGGTCCTAAGTATATTTATGCATGTTTTTTCAGGGAGGTGATGTTTGTTTTCGTGTTCATTGGTAATTACTGGGGGTCGTTGGAATGGCCTAGGAGATGCCAGTTGTGAGGAGGCTTCTTCATTGCAATGAGGGAAGTGGGTGTTTTCAAACACACACAACCATTGAAACAAGATGTAGTCTGGGGATAGGAATAGACCCAGCGGGAGCAGAGAGAGGGCAAGAAAGCACAGAGAGCAGTGTTTTGTATCTCCATTCAGATGGTGCAGAAGGGCGAAGGAGAGAACAAAAGTCAGGGAAATCCACTGGTAGACAGCGTAAGTTAAAGAGAAGGCATTCTGCTGAAAAATGTGACTTTTGGACTCGCTCCTGCTGTCTTGGCACCTGGAAGCAGTAAAACATGATTGGGGAAGGGGGGCCCTGTGGCACAAATGGTCCAGCTGCCAAGGCCACCTTCATCAGCAAAGGATGTAACCCTCCAAAGAGTGGCTGCCACGGGGCTCTGCCTTTGACACAGTCTTCAGTTTGTTGTATTGATTTTTCTCCTGACTGGAGATGTGAATAAATTTTTTTAGAGAATTGGGCACAGAGACCTGCCTCCTGTAAGGGATGCCCAGCAGGTCATTTCCCAAAGGCTGGCAACTATTCCCCAAGTTTTAAAGAGGGAAAATTATTACCACGTCCCTCAAAATATCAGAGAACAGTTGCTGGATACCTTGAATAGCATTTCATACCTTTGTCTGAAATTGAACTTACTTCCAAAGCCAGTGAAAGGTGTTTCACTGATCACGTTCTGAAGTGCCATTCAGGTGGAACATCTCAGAGTGTCTTGAACACTTAGATGAACATCTAGGTGCTCGTGAATAAACAAGCTCCCAGGGAAACGAGCAGCTTAGGCCTTGGAGCTTATTCATACACACTGGGAGGGGAGGAGAAAGGTAACTTTTATAGTTTGGGAGTTGAAATTCATGACTTATTCATCTTGCTGGGCCACTGAAGACAGTAATTAAACCTGACAGCACTTTGCGGTGATTAAGTGATAAGCATTACATAGCATGCATTAAAATGAATATTTTTATTTCTTATTTTGAGATTTTCAGGTCCCAGTATCTGTTTTAAAAAAATTAATTAAGAAAATGTAGACCTGGTGTGCCTATTTTCTTCACCTCTTGCTCACACGCGTAAAAGAGCAGATAATAGGCTTTTTGCACTTTAGAAATGGCTTTTTATTCAGGTGAAAGCTAATCGCGCTGTAGTTAAGAATGGATTATCAGCCATGGAGCCCTCCCACCGCTGGCTGGGACTCAGTGCTCATCTGGCAAAATTCACCTTTGTTTTTTCCCTTTTCTTTCCGCTGATCTCTTGGGGTCCTGTTCCTCGCTGTGAGCAGCAGTATGCCAATTTCAATTAACATTTCCTTTAAAACAAATGTTATCATCTGCTTTAGTGCTTGTGCCTTTCCCTTTCTGCCAGGGAGAGCAGGAGAGGCAGGGACGGGGCTTTGTTTCCTTCAGTGCAATATCCCTGTGCCTTGGTAAACGTCGCTGACCGTCACCCACCTGGGGCATTTCTTTGGGTTCCTCGTGACTTTTGGAAGGTCAAGCCAAGCATTGAAGACTGAATTCTCTGTCTCATGGAAGGATATTTTTTCCCCATAACTGAATAAAAGCCGAATTCATTGCTGTTAAATGCTGGGCTGTTTTCTCATCGAGACCACCAGCCCAAGCCCTGCTCCCAAGGGTTTGGGAAAGTGCTGTGCTCTGCAGCTCTGTGGACACTGATTACACCTGTGGGAATAAACTGGTTTATTAGACTGCTAATTTGACCAGGGGAGAAGGCAGCAATAACATTTTGCTGACTTACCCTAAATTGTGTTTTTCTCAGGCATAGGAAAAGAAAAACAGTTTTGAGAATCGTTTTGGATTGCAACAGAATACATTTCTCCCTGAAAATCCTTCTTTTGCTCTTTTAAGCCTTGAAAAATTAAGATATATACACGTTTTAAAACATAAATCCAAGTACTTTCTTTTGAAAATTTTGACAATTCTAATATTTTTAGCGCTTGGATTTGTTACTATGTGGAGTCTTGTTTTCTTCTTTTCCCTCTCCCTCCCACCAGGACCCCTTGTAATTTTGCTTTAATTGTTTGGCTCTTCCACTCCTGTGTTTTTCTATGACTCTTTCACCAGAGATCAAACACAGAGATGTCTTAAACAATCGTTGTGACAGTCCAAATAACTGTGTGTGCCCAAGTGTTAAAAACCTGGAGAAAAGAAATAGGAAAAATAGACAGTTCTTGGTTCCAAACAAAAGTGTACTGGGCTTCTTCCTGGCTCTTTGTCACAATAAAGCTCCAGTTCCCTTTTGGCCCGAGATGAAAATAATACATCTGGGGTAGTGAAAAATGCCCTTATGAGTGTCTCACTAAATGTAATATACAATGCGGGGTATTTTGTTTAGTATTCTTTGGTTTTTTCTTTGAAAAATTAGTGTCTATCTCCCTTGAAGTATTCATAATTCATTTATTCTAAACTCCTTCTCAGCTACTTGAGGAAAATTGTATTTTATGTCACATTTGGAACAAGAAATGTAGAGCACTGAGGGGCGAAGGCTGTTATCTTATTCACATGACAAAGGCATTTATTATTCATACTGTAATACCCAAACTGCAGGAATTGATAGATGGGACTTATATAGTCAACTCTCAACCAAACTAAAAGAATATTTTAAAAATAAGCTGCTTTTTGAGTGGTTAATTCAAAATCAGATGGATTACTGCAAGATACTCTGTGATTTTTTTTTTTATTATTATTTTTTACTATTGGGACTCAAACTACCTATGTATATTTTCTCTCTGAGACTGGAAAGTCTTAATGCATTTATTTTTCCTTCTATTCAGGTGATTTAAAGTCTGAAAAAGGGACCAGTAGATCAATAATTTAGTGCAGTCAGATGAAAAGTGTCTTAACCTGTTGGTTCGATTGTAGGATATTATGGAGTCTTACATACTGCATAACTGCATTTAGATTGTATAATCCATATTCAAAATAATGTCTGGTGGAAGGAAAATTGGCCTTTGTGGAGGAAATGAATGTCTGCGTCTGCTCCTTTTGTGTTGCATAGCAAGATTTGGTCAGCATAAAATAATATTGTAGGATTATTTCTCACTTTTTCCTCACCCCACTTGTTGGTGTTATGGCTACAGTGCAAAGAGTTTTTCTTTCACATAATTTATTCAGCCACGGTAAAGAAATTAAAAATACAGAGTTCTTAAATTGCAGCTGTCACAGATAAATTTATGGGAATCAATATCCCAAATCAGGCTGACTAAGTCTGTTCACTTAGGAGTCAACTAGCTTGCTAATGATTTAGGAAGAGACTTAGAAAAGCCAGTGCTTCTACTGCAATAATATTCCAGTCAGAGTGCGATTAATTTGCTGTTTCTTGTGGCTGACAGCATCTTGTCTCATGTTCCCGGTGGTGCCTTGGTACCTCTGGCAGCGAGGGTGGCTCGTCCCTGCCCGGGGCGGCTGGGCCTGCCTGGGTGTCGAGGTGTTGCTTCGCCCAGTGCTCTGGTTCCAGCACGTGCAGAGCTCTCGTGCACGTCTCGGAGAGATTCAGGGAGCCGTGACTCTTTTGATCCGTTGGGAAGCCGTTCCAGATTCTCCTTGTTTTTCTCTGTGGTTACAGAAGAGAGGAATCGCGAACTGCTGAAGTTTGTGCTTTTAAAAACTAGTTTGTACAAACGCACCATTCTCATTTAAGTATTGGAATACCATATCCTTAATAACTGACTGCTTGGTTCTTAAATTAAAGCTGCTTTCCTCTGAAACTTGTCCTTCTCATGGCCTATTGCCAGGAAAATCTGACCTTTGAATTTGATGATTTATTTAGAAAAGGAAAGCGGGGAGATGATTCCCTTGTCTTCTTAGTTTTGTATTAAAATTTCTAATTCGTGCTGTCATCTGGAAAAGGCAGCAAATTTGGAAACACGCTATTCACGTTTCAGGAAGCTCCTTCTCCGTATCCGCCACTTCTGGGGTCCTGTTGTGGTGGGTTTTGGATAATGTGGATTTCTCAGGAAGGGCAGAAGCAGTAAGAGTGGTTCTCATGAAGATTTCTGTAAACCTCCTGTTTGCTTCAGTGATGTTACATTTAGCCACTAGCTTAATACCAACGATATGCATGGTTTGATCAACGGCAGCAGCTGAGGAGATGACAAGGGTGTCATCTAAGCCCTTATCGATCTGTTCAGCATTTGCCTGTGAGATACTGGGCGTTAACTTCAATTACAGCTGTTGAATTCTCACTCCTCTTCAATCTCTCCTCTCTCAGCTGGAGAGCACCTTTCTTCTTTCTTAATTCAGAAAGCTCCTATCTGGCCCAAAAGATGTGAAAAATCATAGCGTATACTGTATTTTCTCAGAATGAAGCTCAGAGATGAACGTGACTGAAAATCAATAACGTGCTTGGCCTGCAGCCTCGTCATTTATTGATTTACATGTCGTTTGTCTCCATAGAAAATGCAGTTATTGCTTAAATACAATACAGTATTTTGCTAATAGGATACAAATGTCACCGCTGAGTAAAAAGGTCACGCTTGCATGTAAATGATTGTCAACCCAGTCCCACGCTCGTTGCTGCTGTTATTTTGAAGAAGTTGTTAAGAAGCAGGAGGCCCTGGCTTATTTCTGCTGGCATTGAGGGGAGCTCAGCTGTTGGTTTGGGTGGCAGCAATGTCCCCAGTCCTCTGGACTTACACAGGTGCTTTGTGCTGCTCTGGCTTTGCAGAGCTGAGCCAGGCAGATCAGAGCTCACAGCCTGTGGCAGGGCCAGTGCCGGTGTGGGGGGTCCGTTCCTCACACGTTTGGGAGAACATGCTGTGGCTTTCTCATTATTGTGGCATAAAGTCTAAATCTGAACTCGCCTGCCTTGAATTCTCCGTGGCCTGAGCAGTACACAATACCCGGGCAGAGACCTGCTCCTTAGAAGGTCCTGGCTGGCACAGAATTTTCAGTGCCTGCACCTTTCCTGTTTGCCCATCGTGGCTGTGACTGTGATCGGTGGGTCACTGTCGTAAGCACTTGCTCCTCAGATGAAGAGCCAAAGCAGGAGAGTCAAGTGTACCTGAACAAAACAAACGAGATAGGATTAGTCTAAATATGTTTTTGCCTGGATGGTTGGAAAATAGAGCTGAGAATGTCACAGAATACTGCAGGCAGCTCACAAGCGTGAGAGATTTTTATCTGCATTTATTTTTTGAAGCTTCGAGACTGTCTGCATTTGTTTCACCTTATCTTTTTTCCCCTTAACTTAGGTTTCCCATTTCATAAAGACCTACTCTCTGTTTTCAGTCTTCTGGTTGTATTTTTCCATATTGGCTGTCCTTCTACCTGCCCTAAATAATCTGTTTCCTGGTGCCCATCATTCTCCTCCTGCGGCTGTGTTGTTGCAAAGCCTGCTACCAAAGTGGCACATGCAGGGACAGAGGGAATGAGCCAGCCCTGAGTCAGGCCATGGAGCTTGTGCCAGTGGTGAAAGAAGTCATCTTGGCATTGGAGCAGGCAGTCAGTGCCAGTGACAAATGGCCCGTAGGTGACAGTTCAGAATCCAGCAAATGAAGTTAGAAAAGTTGGTTTGCAGCACTGTGCCTCTGCTGACCTTGTATCATTCATTTTGGTGTCATGCTTGTGCCTGGCACTCCTTGATAGAGGCGAGGAGAATACAGCCAGCAAATGAAGAGATGTCATCTTCCAGTGTATTTAGAGGTGCCATTTATTCTTCTCCTTCTTCTCTCTCTTTTTAATGGGCTTTGGAGGTATTTGGCTCAAATAAAGAAAAGTATTAATGTGTGTGCTAAAGAACATCTGTTTGTAGAGGAATAACATCAGTGGTAGTTCAAAGGATTGCACCTTTTTTTGGTTTTTAATTTTTACTCGTGTTCCCCAAAGTTCAGTGCAGGATGTTATTTGTAGCTCTTGATAGAAGCAGTTTGGAAAGGGGTGCCTGGACCTATCCTGTAAAGACATAGTGTGAAATTCTTTACCTCTCACTTTATTAAAATCTGAAAGTGATGACCAGATGTGAGGATTTGAGCATGTACCCAAGGAAAGGATTTTAGAAAATAGTATCTGAAAGCTTTCCTGCCCATCCTTCCCTGTGGTGACACGCAATGCCATTTTGAACAGCATCAAACCCTGGAATAAATAACTGCTTTTGGGTAGTCCTTTGGTAGCATAAAGTCCTACTGATGTTAGTATTCTTCACAGCTTTTCTGATGGGGATGTTTGCTTTAGTCCAAGTAATGGAATTACCTTAAGGAAAGAGCACAGTAGCAGTGAGAAGAATCAAACCAAGACACCTAATCTGGCTCTAGCCAAGCACAGACATTTTTCTACCTTTTGGAGCTTTGTACAAGTTTGTGAGCAATAATTTAGTCCTTACTTTAAAAAATGCTATGCCATTACTTTGTACAGGTTTAATATATATGAGATATATATCAAGGAAAAAACTGTATTAGACAAGTACAACTCTCCAATTTCTCAACATTTAACATAAATAATTGCTGCACTAAGATTTAAATGGGGATTGCAACTTTTATAATTAATTCTTTTTTTGTTTCGTCTTCCTTACTAATTGAAAATGGGCTTTCAATGCAGAATGCTTTGAAATTGTGTGAAGAGATGGAATTGGAAATGAACTTAATTAACTACAAACTGTCCAAATCAATCAGTGTTTCGCAGTGCCTTTGTAATGTCCAGAGTTCATAATTTCCTTGGGATTGCCATAATACATATGCCATAATTGCAAAGTAATCATGCTAAGAGTGTGCAAAATTTGCTGCTGTGCTCTGATGCTCTGTTGGAATGAGATGTCTGTGCTTTCACACACCAAACTGGATTGGGGGCAAAAGGGTGTATTTTTCCATTAACCAAACAGAGAACTTCTGTAAATTAGGGCATTTCTCCAAGTCTGGCAGGGCTTTCAGATGTTAATAGAGAGAAAAAAGTCCATGTCCAAGCAATCTGGTATTTCAAATGGTAATGTTCTTGCTGTGCCATCCATGATGTTTGCTTCATGGAAATACTAAGTTTGTACAACAAGATCAGAGGAAATAAATCCCGTGCAAAAACACTTGGCAACATTTCTGTAGGTTTCCAGAAGGTTTTTACAAGTAAAGTTTCTGCAGACTCAAGGCTATTTGAATAGCTCTGCTCCTTATTTTCTGGTAAGAGCTTGTCTGCAGCTTTTGTGAATTTTTGCTTCACAAATTCAGTAGCTCTTTACAAAAATAGGACAGTGCTTAGGTTTACCTTTGTGCCTTGTGAATACCACCTTGATTATGCCTGTGCAGTCATTCTGGTTAAGTTTTCAGTGTTCCTCCTAGAAACTTTGGACTTGCTCGTGCATCCCTGTGTTGCTCAGGTTATTGACTTGGTAATAGAACCCATGGTGGCTGTGTCTAGTTTTCCCCATCAAAAGTTATTTCATTTGAGCAGTTTTGCAGCTTGGAAGCTCCTCTCTGTGTTATCCTTCTACCTTTCAGCCACCATTTTCTGTCCTTCTTTTTCTCCAGCATTTAAATCTCTGATTTCTGTGAAACAAATCTCTTGCATTAGGGATTCTAGAGCCTTCCAAAATTGAATGCTGGATTCAAGTCTCAAAACTTCTGTGTTTCTAAAGTTTCTATTTTGATTTCTCATCTGAAACTGAGATCTTGCAAAAATGTCATTCCTGCTGGAGTACAGTATTCTTCACACTTCTGTGACATAAGCTAGTTGAATCATATTGTCCACTCTTATGTGAACCCCATTGTTTCTGACTGAGCAACCTTGAAATCAAAAAAGTGGGGGATGACTGTTTTATAGCTCTTTGTAGCTGTGCCTGCATTCATGAACAGACCAAATTCTTGCCTGACGCTGAGTTATGGGCTCCATGCATGGACATCTTACTTGCAGTGAAACCTCTTGATTTTTGTCACTCCTCTTCCTTTTACTTCTCTGTTTCATGCCATGCCATGTCCTTTGCTTTAGAAGGCAGTGCTTTGAGGTGAGGACTGATGAGAAGTCTGTTAGGAACTGTAGCTGAGCCCTTAGTATGGTGAAAGGAAAGCTAATATAATAAAAGCTAGCTGAAGGACCTTGAGCAAGTGAGAGCACCGTGTGTCTCTGATGGGCTGGCAGAATGTGTTCATCCTGAAAGCTCCAGACCCTTTGGGACAGGCTGAGGGATCCTTATCCTCAGAAACCCTTTAAAGTGTGACACACCTTTTGCTGACTGTCTCAGGCCATATGATGCAGGACTGCCAAGAATCCAGGGTTTTCCGAGTTCCAGCCTTTCTTTATCAGACTCCTTCCAGTTCCTGTGTGATTTATTTTTTTATTCCTGGCACTGGTGGTGTAACCTGATCACTCTGATGTGGCAGATTTGCCATTTGGCCAGTATGAAACGCCCCCGTCCTTCTCAAAGAGTAACTTCTGAGAACGGTCCAATGATATATTTATTATATATGTTTCTATATTATTATAAAAATGTAGAAATGAAATAATCTCGCAAACTTGCAGAACTGGAGAGACAATGCTCAGTAGTGAGAGCTGTCCAGGACAGCAGGTACTGTGGGGTCCTTGCCACACCTAAAGCCATTTTTGTTACGGTCAGCTGCAAACGCCTGGGCTTTTCATGTGTTGTGGAGTTATGTGAGGTGGGTTGTGCTGACACTGTGGAATTTTTAAGTGATTCTTGTGTTTATTATTTGAAATTCTGAGGGTGACATGGCTGCTAATCTAATTGGAAGGGGTTTTTTGCCTGATTAATTTTATGGACTATGTTAACAAAGGTTTGATTTCTTTGGCTGGTTTAAAATAACCTGAATATAGTGCTTTGCCCTTGTCACTTAGGGAACAGAGGATGGTGTTTTATTCGCTTGTGTAGATTGCTTTCTCTCTTTGGTATTGTAACAGAATCTTCTGGTAATGGCAATGGCCTTCTTGATTATGTTCTATTAACAGGACTTAATGAAAACAGAATTTTGTTTCACTTATATGCAAGAGGAAAATAGTAAGAATCATGTACTCAGACTTGCTGACGGTTCAGAGGAAATAAATGATTTCTAAACTATCAAGCGACAATAAGAAAATAAAACGTGTACTTGCAAGACTAAAATACATCCTCCTACCCCATCCCAGGAGAACCTATTAAGCCACATAATGTTTGTGCTATCTAATTTTTATGCTCTTGTTTTCCCTTCCCAATTTGTCTTTCATATGTGGTACTCCTGGAGTAGATAGCTAAATCAACAGGTTAGTTTGTTGAACCCCTCTGTACTCAGGGTTCCCATGGAAAGTCAGCCAGTGCTCTTGAAGGTGTGCTTATGCTGAAACCTGCTCTCTGGAGGAGTGTTTCCTTCCCTCTCTCCCCTGCCCCAACCCCATTTGTTTCTCCTTCAAAAATGAGGTTGCCAGGCTGGGTGATGGCATGATACAGTGGTGGGCATGCGTGGGCAGCTGCAGATGTCAAGAGCCCCACCTGACTCAAATTCCTGCCATGTGACACAGCATCCCCTGGCAAGGGTGGGCAAAGATCCAGGAGGAAGTGCCGGAGGTGATGAAGTAAGGCTGGTTGGACTAACAGCTGGAGACTAGGCTGCCACCCCGTAACAAAAAGGACTGAGGCACCACTGGGATGGTCCAGTCCTTTGATCTCCGTAGTAACTCAGCCTTCATGGGCAGAAAATGCAAACTAGCCATTTTTTTTCCCTCCCTTCCCCCAGCAGTTCTCCACAAGTTGTACTTTATGCTGGTGTCCATGTTCTTTGCAGGTCGACATGGACAATTCGTAGTTCAGTTCCTGTTCCTTTTTTTAATAGCAAAAAGTCTCTCTGGGTGCAGTCCTTGAGATGAAGCTTTTTCTTGCCTCCTTCAGCATCTGCGTTTTTTCCTGGAATCACAGGAGAGTGAATGCCCTCTGAAAATGTTTCAAAGATATTCCATAGAACTTGTTGCTTATTCCATTGGCTGACACGAAGAGGGAGTTGTATCTCCGTAGCAGATGTGCCTGACTTTTTTTTCCTTGAAGTCTGTGGTAAGGAACATCTTGATGTTTGGGGAGCTGACAAGTACTGCCCCCTTGGGGAAGGGGTATAAGTCTGGGCATTGGTGGAACTCCAGCTGGTGTCTCCTCCTGGCAGGGACAGCTCTTTGCAGTGCTTGCACTGCTCTGTGCACGCTAACCTGGCCTTGAAAATGCCCAGTTGAACAAACTGGTTTCCAGTGATATAATAAATGAGCGCTTTTCTTAATCCAGCCAAAGTCATTATGCCTGGGGTATTCCCTCCAGATGTTCACCAAAACGTGCCAGCTAACCGTATGTCAGGAGCGTATCTTTAGCTTGGCCCTGCAGGGGTTAGCTGGCAGGATGGAGCCAGCAGGAGCTGGGCTGGCTGGCTGGAGCAGTGTGCAAGGAAAATGAGAAGTTAAATATCCAGTAAGTGTGGTATAAAATGCTGTCCAGAGAGCAGAGGTCAAAGGAGCCAGCAGGCACAGGGAAGGGATCGTGGGGCTGCCAAAGAGAACTGATTTCCAAGGTGTGTAATTCATAGTTATGTAGTAATGACTTTGCAAGCTGTCTGGACAGGGAGGCCAGTGACAGCTGAACGGACACATCTCTGGGACTGAGCCCAGCCTGCAAGCTCAGGGAAGTTTCCTGGGAAGCAAGTACCAGCCAGTTTTCTTGGATGGATGATAAGGTGGCACTTGCTGTGATATGGACAACAAACTGTCCAGTTATTAGGAACTGCCAGCTGTCTTCAGGTGTAGCATTACTGCCACCGTAAATAGAGAAACTTTGCCCCTGATACCAATAAGCCTGAAAACATGAATATTTGGAATATTTAGTGTCCCTGTGCACTATAGCACTGAGCTAAGTACTTGGACAGGTGAGTGTTCCCACTGACAGTCAGTGCAGCCAGGAAACAGACATTTTGATGAACGGGCAATGGAGCCCTGCTGTGCTTGGACAAGTCACTATTGATTTCAGTAATCTTATGCCCATAAAGGATTTTTTCATCACTTGCTAAGAAACAAGAAGCAGCAGATAAAGATGAGTTTCATCAGAAGGAGGTTATAGCTGGAAATCCTTTTGTCTTTGAGTCTAATATGTGAAAACACAGACAAGTCTGCCTAAACAGAATAAAACAGAAAGCCAGATAATGCCCATAAAGCTTCCACATGCTGCTTTTTAGACCTCAGAGCCCCAGAAACAGATGAAGGGCAATTCAATTGCCCTTAATGATCCTCCTCTGAATGCATGCTTTATTTCAAAAAGCCAACTGCTCTAAATGCCATTGACAAATACAATAGTAATGTACCAGTGTCAGTGTCTATATAAAACTGTATTCTATTTTAGACATTTTTGTGGCTTGTAAACATCAAATAGTTCATCTTGATATACAAAGGAAAAGCTGACTGGGCTCAGCAGTGATATGGAATCGCTTCCTTAGATTTATTTTTAATTCCATGCTTGTTGGTGCAACATAACTGCAGAGAATAGTAATAGCTGTCTGTGGAGGGTATTTTTGTTGTTTGCATTTTTTTAATGAACAAAGCTACATAAAAAGTATGATTCCTTGAGATTAAAATACGTTTCTCTGAAATCTTATCCCATGTCTGTACTCAGCACTGGTGATGCCACACCTCAAATACTGTGTCCTTTCTGGGCCCCTCACTCCAGAAAGACATTGAGGTGCTGGAGTGTGTCCAGAGAAAGGCAATGGAGTTGGGGAAGGGTCTAGAGAGTAAGTGATATGAGGAGTGGCTGAGGGAGCTGGAGGGGCTCAGCCTGGAGAAAAGGAGGCTCAGGGGGGACCTTCTCA